>JAQJVK010000082.1:600000-1079064 GCA_035578135.1 Flexamia atlantica
TCATTTATTTTTGTGACGTTATGTATTTTGTGACGTAATTTATTTTTGTGACGTTATGTATTTTGTGACCTTATGTATTTTGTGACGTCATTAATTTTTGTGACGTTATGTATTTTGTGACGTCATTTATTTTTGTGACGTTATGTATTTTGTGACGTCATTTTTTTGTGACGTTATGTATTTTGTGACGTCATTTATTTTTGTGACGTTATGTATTTTGTGACGTCATTTATTTTTGTGACGTTATGTATTTTGTGACGTCATTTATTTTTGTGACGTAATGTATTTTGTGACGTTATGTATTTTGTGACGACATTTATTTTTGTGACATTATGTATTTTGTGAAGTAATTAATTTTTGTGACGTCATTTATTTTTATTACGTTATGTATTTTGTGACGTCATTAATTTTTGTGACGTTATGTATTTTGTGACGTCATTTATTTTTGTGACGCTATTTATTTTTTGAAGTCATATATTTTTGTGACGTTATGTATTATTTGACGTTATGTATTTTGTGACGTTTTGTATTTTGTGACGTCATTTATTTTTGTGACGTTATGTATTTTGTGACGTCATTTATTTTTGTGACATTATGTATTTTGTGACGTCATTTGTTTTTGTGACGTTATGTATTTTGTGACGTCATTTATTTTTGTGACGTTATGTATTTTGTGACGTCATTTATTTTTGTGACGTTATGTATTTTGTGACGTCATTTATTTTTGTGACGTTATGTATTTTGTGACGTCATTTTTTTGTGACGTTATGTATTTTGTGAAGCCATAAATTTTTGTGACGTATTTTATGAAATATGTATTTGTGACGTCATTTAATTTTGTGTCGTTAAATATTTTGTGACGTCATTTATTTTTGTGACGTTATGTATTTTGTGACGTCATTTATTTTTGTGACGTTATGTATTTTGTGACGTCATTTTTTTGTGACGTTATGTATTTTTAGAAATATGTATTTTGTGACGTCATTTAATTTTGTGTCGTTAAATATTTTGTGACGTCATTTATTTTTGTGACGTTATGTATTTTGTGACGTCATTTATTTTTGTGACGTAATGTATTTTGTGACGTTATGTATTTTGTGACGTCATTTATTTTTGTGACGTTATGTATTTTGTGACGTCATTTGTTTTTGTGACGTTATGTATTTTGTGACGTCATTTATTTTTGTGACGTTATGTATTTTGTGACGTTATTTATTTTTGTGACGTAATAAATTTTTTTGACGTCATTTACTTTTGTGACGTTATGTATTTTATGACGTCATTTATTTTGTCACGTTATGTATTTTGTGACATCATTTATTTTTGAGACGTTATGCATTTTGTGACGTCATTTATTTTTTGTGACGTTATGTATTTTGTGACGTTATGTATTTTGTGACGTCATTTATTTTTGTGACGTTATTTATTTTGTGACGTAATTAATTTTTGTGACGTCATTTATTTTTGTGACGTTATGTATTTTGTGACGTCATTTATTTTTGTGACGTTATGTATTTTGTGACGCGATTTATTTTTGTGACGTTATGTATTTTGTGACGTCATTTATTTTTGTGACGTAATGTATTTTGTGACGTTATGTATTTTGTGACGTCATTTATTTTCGTGACATTATGTATTTAGTGAAGTAATTAATTTTTGTGACGTCATTTATTTTTGTGACGATATGTATTTTGTGACGTCATTTATTTTTTGACGTTATGTATTTTGTGACGTCATTATGTTTGTGACGTCATTTATTTTTGTGACGTTATGTATTTTGTGACGTCATTTATTTTTGTGACGCTATTTATTTTTTGAAGTCATTTATTTTTGTGACGTTATGTATTTTGTGACGTCATTTATTTTTGTGACGTTATGTATTTTGTGACGTCATTTGTTTTTGTGACGTTATGTATTTTGTGACGTCATTTATTTTTGTGACTTTATGAAAAATGTATTTTGTGACGTCATTTAGTTTTGTGTCGTTGAATATTTTGTGACGTCATTTATTTTTGTGACGTTATGTATTTTGTGACGTCATATTTTTTGTTACGTTATATATTTTGTGACGTCATTTATTTTTGTGACGTTATGTATTTTATGACGTCATTTATTATTGTAACGTTATGTATTTTGTGACGTCAGTTATTTTTGTGACGTTATGTATTTTGTGATGTCATTTATTTTTTTGACGTTATGTATTTTGTGACGTCATTTATTTTTGTGACGTTATGTATTTTGTGACGTCATTTATTTTTGTGCCGTTATGTATTTTGTGACGTTATTTATTTTTGTGACGTAATAAATTGTTGTGACCTCATTTATTTTTGTGACATTATGTTTTTTATGTCGTCATTTATTTTGTGACGTTATGTATTTTTTGACATCATTTATTTTTGAGACGTTATGCATTTTGTGACGTCATTTATTTTTTGTGACGTAATGTATTTTGTGACGTCATTTATTTTTGTGACGTTATGTATTTTGTGACGTAATTTATTTTTGTGACGTTATGTATTTTGTGACGTTATGTATTTTGTGACGTCATTAATTTTTGTGACGTTATGTATTTTGTGACGTCATTTATTTTTGTGACGTTATGTATTTTGTGACGTCATTTTTTTGTGACGTTATGTATTTTGTGACGTCATTTATTTTTGTGACGTTATGTATTTTGTGACGTCATTTATTTTTGTGACGTTATGTATTTTGTGACGTCATTTATTTTTGTGACGTAATGTATTTTGTGACGTTATGTATTTTGTGACGACATTTATTTTTGTGACATTATGTATTTTGTGAAGTAATTAATTTTTGTGACGTCATTTATTTTTATGACGTTATGTATTTTGTGACGTCATTTATTTTTGTGACGTTATGTATTTTGTGACGTCATTTATTTTTGTGACGCTATTTATTTTTTGAAGTCATATATTTTTGTGACGTTATGTATTATTTGACGTTATGTATTTTGTGACGTTTTGTATTTTGTGACGTCATTTATTTTTGTGACGTTATGTATTTTGTGACGTCATTTATTTTTGTGACATTATGTATTTTGTGACGTCATTTGTTTTTGTGACGTTATGTATTTTGTGACGTCATTTATTTTTGTGACGTTATGTATTTTGTGACGTCATTTATTTTTGTTACGTTATGTATTTTGTGACGTCATTTATTTTTGTGACGTTATGTATTTTGTGACGTCATTTATTTTTGTGACGTTATGTATTTTGTGACGTCATTTATTTTTGTGCCGTTATGTATTTTGTGACGTTATGTATTTTGTGACGTTATTTATTTTTGTGACGTAATAAATTGTTGTGACCTCATTTATTTTTGTGACATTATGTTTTTTATGTCGTCATTTATTTTGTGACGTTATGTATTTTTTGACATCATTTATTTTTGAGACGTTATGCATTTTGTGACGTCATTTATTTTTTGTGACGTAATGTATTTTGTGACGTCATTTATTTTTGTGACGTTATGTATTTTGTGACGTAATTTATTTTTGTGACGTTATGTATTTTGTGACCTTATGTATTTTGTGACGTCATTAATTTTTGTGACGTTATGTATTTTGTGACGTCATTTATTTTTGTGACGTTATGTATTTTGTGACGTCATTTTTTTGTGACGTTATGTATTTTGTGACGTCATTTATTTTTGTGACGTTATGTATTTTGTGACGTCATTTATTTTTGTGACGTTATGTATTTTGTGACGTCATTTATTTTTGTGACGTAATGTATTTTGTGACGTTATGTATTTTGTGACGACATTTATTTTTGTGACATTATGTATTTTGTGAAGTAATTAATTTTTGTGACGTCATTTATTTTTATTACGTTATGTATTTTGTGACGTCATTAATTTTTGTGACGTTATGTATTTTGTGACGTCATTTATTTTTGTGACGCTATTTATTTTTTGAAGTCATATATTTTTGTGACGTTATGTATTATTTGACGTTATGTATTTTGTGACGTTTTGTATTTTGTGACGTCATTTATTTTTGTGACGTTATGTATTTTGTGACGTCATTTATTTTTGTGACATTATGTATTTTGTGACGTCATTTGTTTTTGTGACGTTATGTATTTTGTGACGTCATTTATTTTTGTGACGTTATGTATTTTGTGACGTCATTTATTTTTGTGACGTTATGTATTTTGTGACGTCATTTATTTTTGTGACGTTATGTATTTTGTGACGTCATTTTTTTGTGACGTTATGTATTTTGTGAAGCCATAAATTTTTGTGACGTATTTTATGAAATATGTATTTGTGACGTCATTTAATTTTGTGTCGTTAAATATTTTGTGACGTCATTTATTTTTGTGACGTTATGTATTTTGTGACGTCATTTATTTTTGTGACGTTATGTATTTTGTGACGTCATTTTTTTGTGACGTTATGTATTTTTAGAAATATGTATTTTGTGACGTCATTTAATTTTGTGTCGTTAAATATTTTGTGACGTCATTTATTTTTGTGACGTTATGTATTTTGTGACGTCATTTATTTTTGTGACGTAATGTATTTTGTGACGTTATGTATTTTGTGACGTCATTTATTTTTGTGACGTTATGTATTTTGTGACGTCATTTGTTTTTGTGACGTTATGTATTTTGTGACGTCATTTATTTTTGTGACGTTATGTATTTTGTGACGTTATTTATTTTTGTGACGTAATAAATTTTTTTGACGTCATTTACTTTTGTGACGTTATGTATTTTATGACGTCATTTATTTTGTCACGTTATGTATTTTGTGACATCATTTATTTTTGAGACGTTATGCATTTTGTGACGTCATTTATTTTTTGTGACGTTATGTATTTTGTGACGTTATGTATTTTGTGACGTCATTTATTTTTGTGACGTTATTTATTTTGTGACGTAATTAATTTTTGTGACGTCATTTATTTTTGTGACGTTATGTATTTTGTGACGTCATTTATTTTTGTGACGTTATGTATTTTGTGACGCGATTTATTTTTGTGACGTTATGTATTTTGTGACGTCATTTATTTTTGTGACGTAATGTATTTTGTGACGTTATGTATTTTGTGACGTCATTTATTTTCGTGACATTATGTATTTAGTGAAGTAATTAATTTTTGTGACGTCATTTATTTTTGTGACGATATGTATTTTGTGACGTCATTTATTTTTTGACGTTATGTATTTTGTGACGTCATTATGTTTGTGACGTCATTTATTTTTGTGACGTTATGTATTTTGTGACGTCATTTATTTTTGTGACGCTATTTATTTTTTGAAGTCATTTATTTTTGTGACGTTATGTATTTTGTGACGTCATTTATTTTTGTGACGTTATGTATTTTGTGACGTCATTTGTTTTTGTGACGTTATGTATTTTGTGACGTCATTTATTTTTGTGACTTTATGAAAAATGTATTTTGTGACGTCATTTAGTTTTGTGTCGTTGAATATTTTGTGACGTCATTTATTTTTGTGACGTTATGTATTTTGTGACGTCATATTTTTTGTTACGTTATATATTTTGTGACGTCATTTATTTTTGTGACGTTATGTATTTTATGACGTCATTTATTATTGTAACGTTATGTATTTTGTGACGTCAGTTATTTTTGTGACGTTATGTATTTTGTGATGTCATTTATTTTTTTGACGTTATGTATTTTGTGACGTCATTTATTTTTGTGACGTTATGTATTTTGTGACGTCATTTATTTTTGTGCCGTTATGTATTTTGTGACGTTATTTATTTTTGTGACGTAATAAATTGTTGTGACCTCATTTATTTTTGTGACATTATGTTTTTTATGTCGTCATTTATTTTGTGACGTTATGTATTTTTTGACATCATTTATTTTTGAGACGTTATGCATTTTGTGACGTCATTTATTTTTTGTGACGTAATGTATTTTGTGACGTCATTTATTTTTGTGACGTTATGTATTTTGTGACGTAATTTATTTTTGTGACGTTATGTATTTTGTGACGTTATGTATTTTGTGACGTCATTAATTTTTGTGACGTTATGTATTTTGTGACGTCATTTATTTTTGTGACGTTATGTATTTTGTGACGTCATTTTTTTGTGACGTTATGTATTTTGTGACGTCATTTATTTTTGTGACGTTATGTATTTTGTGACGTCATTTATTTTTGTGACGTTATGTATTTTGTGACGTCATTTATTTTTGTGACGTAATGTATTTTGTGACGTTATGTATTTTGTGACGACATTTATTTTTGTGACATTATGTATTTTGTGAAGTAATTAATTTTTGTGACGTCATTTATTTTTATGACGTTATGTATTTTGTGACGTCATTTATTTTTGTGACGTTATGTATTTTGTGACGTCATTTATTTTTGTGACGCTATTTATTTTTTGAAGTCATATATTTTTGTGACGTTATGTATTATTTGACGTTATGTATTTTGTGACGTTTTGTATTTTGTGACGTCATTTATTTTTGTGACGTTATGTATTTTGTGACGTCATTTATTTTTGTGACATTATGTATTTTGTGACGTCATTTGTTTTTGTGACGTTATGTATTTTGTGACGTCATTTATTTTTGTGACGTTATGTATTTTGTGACGTCATTTATTTTTGTTACGTTATGTATTTTGTGACGTCATTTATTTTTGTGACGTTATGTATTTTGTGACGTCATTTTTTTGTGACGTTATGTATTTTGTGAAGCCATAAATTTTTGTGACGTATTTTATGAAATATGTATTTGTGACGTCATTTAATTTTGTGTCGTTAAATATTTTGTGACGTCATTTATTTTTGTGACGTTATGTATTTTGTGACGTCATTTATTTTTGTGACGTTATGTATTTTGTGACGTCATTTTTTTGTGACGTTGTGTATTTTTAGAAATATGTATTTTGTGACGTCATTTAATTTTGTGTCGTTAAATATTTTGTGACGTCATTTATTTTTGTGACGTTATGTATTTTGTGACATCATTTATTTTTGTGACGTTATGTATTTTGTGACGTTATTAATTTTTGTGACGTCATTTATTTTTGTGACGTTATGTATTTTGTGACGTCATTTATTTTTGTGACGTTATGTATTTTGTGACGTCATTTATTTTTGTGACGTAATGTATTTTGTGACGTTATGTATTTTGTGACGTCATTTATTTTTGTGACGTTATGTATTTTGTGACGTCATTTGTTTTTGTGACGTTATGTATTTTGTGACGTCATTTATTTTTTGTGACGTTATGTATTTTGTGACGTTATGTATTTTGTGACGTCATTTATTTTTGTGACGTTATTTATTTTGTGACGTAATTAATTTTTGTGACGTCATTTATTTTTGTGATGTTATGTATTTTGTGACGTCATTTATTTTTGTGACGTTATGTATTTTGTGACGTCATTTATTTTTGTGACGTAATGTATTTTGTGACGTTATGTATTTTGTGACGTCATTTATTTTCGTGACATTATGTATTTAGTGAAGTAATTAATTTTTGTGACGTCATTTATTTTTGTGACGTTATGTATTTTGTGACGTCATTTATTTTTGTGACGTTATGTATTTTGTGACGTCATTATGTTTGTGACGTCATTTATTTTTGTGACGTTATGTATTTTGTGACGTCATTTATTTTTGTGACGCTATTTATTTTTTGAAGTCATTTATTTTTGTGACGTTATGTATTTTGTGACGTCATTTATTTTTGTGACGTTATGTATTTTGTGACGTCATTTGTTTTTGTGACGTTATGTATTTTGTGACGTCATTTATTTTTGTGACTTTATGAAAAATGTATTTTGTGACGTCATTTAGTTTTGTGTCGTTGAATATTTTGTGACGTCATTTATTTTTGTGACGTTATGTATTTTGTGACGTCATTTATTTTTGTGACGTTATGTATTTTGTGACGTCATTTTTTTGTGACGTTATGTATTTTATGAAATATGTCTTTTGTGACGTCATTTAATTTTGTGTCGTTAAATATTTTGTGACGTCATTTATTTTTGTGACGTTATGTATTTTGTGACATCATTTATTTTTGTGACGTTATGTATTTTGTGACGTTATTAATTTTTGTCACGTCATTTATTTTTGTGACGTTATGTATTTTGTGACGTCATTTATTTTTGTGACGCTATTTATTTTTTGAAGTCATATATTTTTGTGACGTTATGTATTTTTTGACGTTATGTATTTTGTGACGTTTTGTATTTTGTGACGTCATTTATTTTTGTGACGTTATGTATTTTGTGATGTCATTTATTTTTGTGACGTTATGTATTTTGTGACGTCATTTATTTTTGTGACGTTATGTATTTTGTGACGTTATGTATTTTGTTACCTCAATTATTTTCGTGACGTTATGTATTTTGTGACGTCATTTATTTTTGTGACGTTATGTATTTTGTGACGTCATTTACTTTTGTGACGTTATGTATTTTGTGACGTCATTTATTTTTGTGACGTAATGTATTTTGTGACGTTATGTATTTTGTGACGTCATTTATTTTTGTGACATTATGTATTTTGTGAAGTAATTAATTTTTGGGACGTCATTTATTTTTATGACGTTATGTATTTTGTGACGTCATTTATTTTTGTGACGTTATGTATTTTGTGACGTCATTTATTTTTGTGACGCTATTTATTTTTTGAAGTCATATATTTTTGTGACGTTATGTATTATTTGACGTTATGTATTTTGTGACGTTTTTTATTTTGTGACGTCATTTATTTTTGTGACGTTATGTATTTTGTGACGTCATTTATTTTTGTGACATTATGTATTTTGTGACGTCATTTGTTTTTGTGACGTTATGTATTTTGTGACGTCATTTATTTTTGTGACGTTATGTATTTTGTGACGTCATTTATTTTTGTGACGTTATGTATTTTGTGACGTCATTTATTTTTGTGACGTTATGTATTTTGTGACGTCATTTTTTTGTGACGTTATGTATTTTGTGAAGCCATAAATTTTTGTGACGTATTTTATGAAATATGTATTTGTGACGTCATTTAATTTTGTGTCGTTAAATATTTTGTGACGTCATTTATTTTTGTGACGTTATGTATTTTGTGACGTCATTTATTTTTGTGACGTTATGTATTTTGTGACGTCATTTTTTTGTGACGTTATGTATTTTTAGAAATATGTATTTTGTGACGTCATTTAATTTTGTGTCGTTAAATATTTTGTGACGTCATTTATTTTTGTGACGTTATGTATTTTGTGACATCATTAATTTTTGTGACGTTATGTATTTTGTGACGTTATTAATTTTTGTGACGTCATTTATTTTTGTGACGTTATGTATTTTGTGACGTCATTTATTTTTGTGACGCTATTTATTTTTTGAAGTCATATATTTTTGTGACGTTATGTATTTTTTGACGTTATGTATTTTGTGACGTTTTGTATTTTGTGACGTCATTTATTTTTGTGACGTTATTTATTTTGTGACGTCGTTTATTTTTGTGACGTTATGTATTTTGTGACGTCATTTGTTTTTGTGACGTTATGTATTTTGTGACGTCATTTATTTTTGTGACGTTATGTATTTTGTGACGTCATTTATTTTTGTTACGTTATGTATTTTGTGACGTCATTTTTTTGTGACGTTATGTATTTTGTGACGTTATGAATTTTGTGACGTCATTTATTTTTGTGACGTTATGTATTTTGTGACGTAATTAATTTTTGTGACGTCATTTATTTTGTGACGTCATTTATTTTTGTGACGTTATGTATTTTGTGACGTCATTATGTTTGTGACGTCATTTATTTTTGTGACGTTATGTATTTTGTGACGTTATGTATTTTGTGACGTCATTTATTTTTGTGACGTTATTTATTTTGTGACGTCATTTATTTTTGTGACGTAATGTATTTTGTGACGTTATGTATTTTGTGACGACATTTATTTTCGTGACATTATGTATTTAGTGAAGTAATTAATTTTTGTGACGTCATTTATTTTTGTGACGTTATTTATTTTGTGACGTCATTTATTTTTGTGACGTTATGTATTTTGTGACGTCATTATGTTTGTGACGTCATTTATTTTTGTGACGTTATGTATTTTGTGACGTCATTTATTTTTGTGACGCTATTTATTTTTTGAAGTCATTTATTTTTGTGACGTTATGTATTTTGTGACGTCATTTATTTTTGTGACTTTATGAAAAATGTATTTTGTGACGTCATTTAGTTTTGTGTCGTTGAATATTTTGTGACGTCATTTATTTTTGTGACGTTGTATTTTGTGACGTCATTTATTTTTGTGACGTTATGTATTTTGTGACGTCATTTTTTTGTGACGTTATGTATTTTATGAAATATGTCTTTTGTGACGTCATTTAATTTTGTGTCGTTAAATATTTTGTGACGTCATTTATTTTTGTGACGTTATGTATTTTGTGACATCATTTATTTTTGTGACGTTATGTATTTTGTGACGTTATTAATTTTTGTCACGTCATTTATTTTTGTGACGTTATGTATTTTGTGACGTCATTTATTTTTGTGACGCTATTTATTTTTTGAAGTCATATATTTTTGTGACGTTATGTATTTTTTGACGTTATGTATTTTGTGACGTTTTGTATTTTGTGACGTCATTTATTTTTGTGACGTTATGTATTTTGTGACGTCATTTATTTTTGTGACGTTATGTATTTTGTGACGTCATTTATTTTTGTGACGTTATGTATTTTGTGACGTTATGTATTTTGTGACGTTATGTATTTTGTTACCTCAATTATTTTCGTGACGTTATGTATTTTGTGACGTCATTTATTTTTGTGACGTTATGTATTTTGTGACGTCATTTATTTTTGTGACGTTATGTATTTTGTGACGTCATTTATTTTTGTGACGTAATGTATTTTGTGACGTTATGTATTTTGTGACGTCATTTATTTTTGTGACATTATGTATTTTGTGAAGTAATTAATTTTTGTGACGTCATTTATTTTTATGACGTTATGTATTTTGTGACGTCATTTATTTTTGTGACGTTATGTATTTTGTGACGTCATTTATTTTTGTGACATTATGTATTTTGTGACGTCATTTGTTTTTGTGACGTTATGTATTTTGTGACGTCATTTATTTTTGTGACGTTATGTATTTTGTGACGTCATTTATTTTTGTGACGTTATGTATTTTGTGACGTCATTTATTTTTGTGACGTTATGTATTTTGTGACGTCATTTTTTTGTGACGTTATGTATTTTGTGAAGCCATAATTTTTTGTGACGTATTTTATGAAATATGTATTTGTGACGTCATTTAATTTTGTGTCGTTAAATATTTTGTGACGTCATTTATTTTTGTGACGTTATGTATTTTGTGACGTCATTTATTTTTGTGACGTTATGTATTTTGTGACGTCATTTTTTTGTGACGTTATGTATTTTTAGAAATATGTATTTTGTGACGTCATTTAATTTTGTGTCGTTAAATATTTTGTGACGTCATTTTTTTGTGACGTTATGTATTTTGTGAAGCCATAAATTTTTGTGACGTATTTTATGAAATATGTATTTGTGACGTCATTTAATTTTGTGTCGTTAAATATTTTGTGACGTCATTTATTTTTGTGACGTTATGTATTTTGTGACGTCATTTATTTTTGTGACGTTATGTATTTTGTGACGTCATTTTTTTGTGACGTTATGTATTTTTAGAAATATGTATTTTGTGACGTCATTTAATTTTGTGTCGTTAAATATTTTGTGACGTCATTTATTTTTGTGACGTTATGTATTTTGTGACATCATTAATTTTTGTGACGTTATGTATTTTGTGACGTTATTAATTTTTGTGACGTCATTTATTTTTGTGACGTTATGTATTTTGTGACGTCATTTATTTTTGTGACGCTATTTATTTTTTGAAGTCATATATTTTTGTGACGTTATGTATTTTTTGACGTTATGTATTTTGTGACGTTTTGTATTTTGTGACGTCATTTATTTTTGTGACGTTATTTATTTTGTGACGTCGTTTATTTTTGTGACGTTATGTATTTTGTGACGTCATTTGTTTTTGTGACGTTATGTATTTTGTGACGTCATTTATTTTTGTGACGTTATGTATTTTGTGACGTCATTTATTTTTGTTACGTTATGTATTTTGTGACGTCATTTTTTTGTGACGTTATGTATTTTGTGACGTTATGAATTTTGTGACGTCATTTATTTTTGTGACGTTATGTATTTTGTGACGTAATTAATTTTTGTGACGTCATTTATTTTGTGACGTCATTTATTTTTGTGACGTTATGTATTTTGTGACGTCATTATGTTTGTGACGTCATTTATTTTTGTGACGTTATGTATTTTGTGACGTTATGTATTTTGTGACGTCATTTATTTTTGTGACGTTATTTATTTTGTGACGTCATTTATTTTTGTGACGTAATGTATTTTGTGACGTTATGTATTTTGTGACGTCATTTATTTTCGTGACATTATGTATTTAGTGAAGTAATTAATTTTTGTGACGTCATTTATTTTTGTGACGTTATTTATTTTGTGACGTCATTTATTTTTGTGACGTTATGTATTTTGTGACGTCATTATGTTTGTGACGTCATTTATTTTTGTGACGTTATGTATTTTGTGACGTCATTTATTTTTGTGACGCTATTTATTTTTTGAAGTCATTTATTTTTGTGACGTTATGTATTTTGTGACGTCATTTATTTTTGTGACTTTATGAAAAATGTATTTTGTGACGTCATTTAGTTTTGTGTCGTTGAATATTTTGTGACGTCATTTATTTTTGTGACGTTATGTATTTTGTGACGTCATTTATTTTTGTGACGTTATGTATTTTGTGACGTCATTTTTTTGTGACGTTATGTATTTTATGAAATATGTCTTTTGTGACGTCATTTAATTTTGTGTCGTTAAATATTTTGTGACGTCATTTATTTTTGTGACGTTATGTATTTTGTGACATCATTTATTTTTGTGACGTTATGTATTTTGTGACGTTATTAATTTTTGTCACGTCATTTATTTTTGTGACGTTATGTATTTTGTGACGTCATTTATTTTTGTGACGCTATTTATTTTTTGAAGTCATATATTTTTGTGACGTTATGTATTTTTTGACGTTATGTATTTTGTGACGTTTTGTATTTTGTGACGTCATTTATTTTTGTGACGTTATGTATTTTGTGACGTCATTTATTTTTGTGACGTTATGTATTTTGTGACGTCATTTATTTTTGTGACGTTATGTATTTTGTGACGTTATGTATTTTGTGACGTTATGTATTTTGTTACCTCAATTATTTTCGTGACGTTATGTATTTTGTGACGTCATTTATTTTTGTGACGTTATGTATTTTGTGACGTCATTTTTTTGTGACGTTATGTATTTTATGAAATATGTCTTTTGTGACGTCATTTAATTTTGTGTCGTTAAATATTTTGTGACGTCATTTATTTTTGTGACGTTATGTATTTTGTGACATCATTTATTTTTGTGACGTTATGTATTTTGTGACGTTATTAATTTTTGTCACGTCATTTATTTTTGTGACGTTATGTATTTTGTGACGTCATTTATTTTTGTGACGCTATTTATTTTTTGAAGTCATATATTTTTGTGACGTTATGTATTTTTTGACGTTATGTATTTTGTGACGTTTTGTATTTTGTGACGTCATTTATTTTTGTGACGTTATGTATTTTGTGACGTCATTTATTTTTGTGACGTTATGTATTTTGTGACGTCATTTATTTTTGTGACGTTATGTATTTTGTGACGTTATGTATTTTGTGACGTTATGTATTTTGTTACCTCAATTATTTTCGTGACGTTATGTATTTTGTGACGTCATTTATTTTTGTGACGTTATGTATTTTGTGACGTCATTTATTTTTGTGACGTTATGTATTTTGTGACGTCATTTATTTTTGTGACGTAATGTATTTTGTGACGTTATGTATTTTGTGACGTCATTTATTTTTGTGACATTATGTATTTTGTGAAGTAATTAATTTTTGTGACGTCATTTATTTTTATGACGTTATGTATTTTGTGACGTCATTTATTTTTGTGACGTTATGTATTTTGTGACGTCATTTATTTTTGTGACATTATGTATTTTGTGACGTCATTTGTTTTTGTGACGTTATGTATTTTGTGACGTCATTAATTTTTGTGACGTTATGTATTTTGTGACGTCATTTATTTTTGTGACGTTATGTATTTTGTGACGTCATTTATTTTTGTGACGTTATGTATTTTGTGACGTCATTTTTTTGTGACGTTATGTATTTTGTGAAGCCATAATTTTTTGTGACGTATTTTATGAAATATGTATTTGTGACGTCATTTAATTTTGTGTCGTTAAATATTTTGTGACGTCATTTATTTTTGTGACGTTATGTATTTTGTGACGTCATTTATTTTTGTGACGTTATGTATTTTGTGACGTCATTTTTTTGTGACGTTATGTATTTTTAGAAATATGTATTTTGTGACGTCATTTAATTTTGTGTCGTTAAATATTTTGTGACGTCATTTTTTTGTGACGTTATGTATTTTGTGAAGCCATAAATTTTTGTGACGTATTTTATGAAATATGTATTTGTGACGTCATTTAATTTTGTGTCGTTAAATATTTTGTGACGTCATTTATTTTTGTGACGTTATGTATTTTGTGACGTCATTTATTTTTGTGACGTTATGTATTTTGTGACGTCATTTTTTTGTGACGTTATGTATTTTTAGAAATATGTATTTTGTGACGTCATTTAATTTTGTGTCGTTAAATATTTTGTGACGTCATTTATTTTTGTGACGTTATGTATTTTGTGACATCATTAATTTTTGTGACGTTATGTATTTTGTGACGTTATTAATTTTTGTGACGTCATTTATTTTTGTGACGTTATGTATTTTGTGACGTCATTTATTTTTGTGACGCTATTTATTTTTTGAAGTCATATATTTTTGTGACGTTATGTATTTTTTGACGTTATGTATTTTGTGACGTTTTGTATTTTGTGACGTCATTTATTTTTGTGACGTTATTTATTTTGTGACGTCGTTTATTTTTGTGACGTTATGTATTTTGTGACGTCATTTGTTTTTGTGACGTTATGTATTTTGTGACGTCATTTATTTTTGTGACGTTATGTATTTTGTGACGTCATTTATTTTTGTTACGTTATGTATTTTGTGACGTCATTTTTTTGTGACGTTATGTATTTTGTGACGTTATGAATTTTGTGACGTCATTTATTTTTGTGACGTTATGTATTTTGTGACGTAATTAATTTTTGTGACGTCATTTATTTTGTGACGTCATTTATTTTTGTGACGTTATGTATTTTGTGACGTCATTATGTTTGTGACGTCATTTATTTTTGTGACGTTATGTATTTTGTGACGTTATGTATTTTGTGACGTCATTTATTTTTGTGACGTTATTTATTTTGTGACGTCATTTATTTTTGTGACGTAATGTATTTTGTGACGTTATGTATTTTGTGACGTCATTTATTTTCGTGACATTATGTATTTAGTGAAGTAATTAATTTTTGTGACGTCATTTATTTTTGTGACGTTATTTATTTTGTGACGTCATTTATTTTTGTGACGTTATGTATTTTGTGACGTCATTATGTTTGTGACGTCATTTATTTTTGTGACGTTATGTATTTTGTGACGTCATTTATTTTTGTGACGCTATTTATTTTTTGAAGTCATTTATTTTTGTGACGTTATGTATTTTGTGACGTCATTTATTTTTGTGACTTTATGAAAAATGTATTTTGTGACGTCATTTAGTTTTGTGTCGTTGAATATTTTGTGACGTCATTTATTTTTGTGACGTTATGTATTTTGTGACGTCATTTATTTTTGTGACGTTATGTATTTTGTGACGTCATTTTTTTGTGACGTTATGTATTTTATGAAATATGTCTTTTGTGACGTCATTTAATTTTGTGTCGTTAAATATTTTGTGACGTCATTTATTTTTGTGACGTTATGTATTTTGTGACATCATTTATTTTTGTGACGTTATGTATTTTGTGACGTTATTAATTTTTGTCACGTCATTTATTTTTGTGACGTTATGTATTTTGTGACGTCATTTATTTTTGTGACGCTATTTATTTTTTGAAGTCATATATTTTTGTGACGTTATGTATTTTTTGACGTTATGTATTTTGTGACGTTTTGTATTTTGTGACGTCATTTATTTTTGTGACGTTATGTATTTTGTGACGTCATTTATTTTTGTGACGTTATGTATTTTGTGACGTCATTTATTTTTGTGACGTTATGTATTTTGTGACGTTATGTATTTTGTGACGTTATGTATTTTGTTACCTCAATTATTTTCGTGACGTTATGTATTTTGTGACGTCATTTATTTTTGTGACGTTATGTATTTTGTGACGTCATTTATTTTTGTGACGTTATGTATTTTGTGACGTCATTTATTTTTGTGACGTAATGTATTTTGTGACGTTATGTATTTTGTGACGTCATTTATTTTTGTGACATTATGTATTTTGTGACGTCATTTATTTTTGTGACGTTATGTATTTTGTGACGTCATTTATTTTTGTGACATTATGTATTTTGTGACGTCATTTGTTTTTGTGACGTTATGTATTTTGTGACGTCATTTATTTTTGTGACGTTATGTATTTTGTGACGTCATTTATTTTTGTGACGTTATGTATTTTGTGACGTCATTTATTTTTGTGACGTTATGTATTTTGTGACGTCATTTTTTTGTGACGTTATGTATTTTGTGAAGCCATAATTTTTTGTGACGTATTTTATGAAATATGTATTTGTGACGTCATTTAATTTTGTGTCGTTAAATATTTTGTGACGTCATTTATTTTTGTGACGTTATGTATTTTGTGACGTCATTTATTTTTGTGACGTTATGTATTTTGTGACGTCATTTTTTTGTGACGTTATGTATTTTTAGAAATATGTATTTTGTGACGTCATTTAATTTTGTGTCGTTAAATATTTTGTGACGTCATTTTTTTGTGACGTTATGTATTTTGTGAAGCCATAAATTTTTGTGACGTATTTTATGAAATATGTATTTGTGACGTCATTTAATTTTGTGTCGTTAAATATTTTGTGACGTCATTTATTTTTGTGACGTTATGTATTTTGTGACGTCATTTATTTTTGTGACGTTATGTATTTTGTGACGTCATTTTTTTGTGACGTTATGTATTTTTAGAAATATGTATTTTGTGACGTCATTTAATTTTGTGTCGTTAAATATTTTGTGACGTCATTTATTTTTGTGACGTTATGTATTTTGTGACATCATTAATTTTTGTGACGTTATGTATTTTGTGACGTTATTAATTTTTGTGACGTCATTTATTTTTGTGACGTTATGTATTTTGTGACGTCATTTATTTTTGTGACGCTATTTATTTTTTGAAGTCATATATTTTTGTGACGTTATGTATTTTTTGACGTTATGTATTTTGTGACGTTTTGTATTTTGTGACGTCATTTATTTTTGTGACGTTATTTATTTTGTGACGTCGTTTATTTTTGTGACGTTATGTATTTTGTGACGTCATTTGTTTTTGTGACGTTATGTATTTTGTGACGTCATTTATTTTTGTGACGTTATGTATTTTGTGACGTCATTTATTTTTGTTACGTTATGTATTTTGTGACGTCATTTTTTTGTGACGTTATGTATTTTGTGACGTTATGAATTTTGTGACGTCATTTATTTTTGTGACGTTATGTATTTTGTGACGTAATTAATTTTTGTGACGTCATTTATTTTGTGACGTCATTTATTTTTGTGACGTTATGTATTTTGTGACGTCATTATGTTTGTGACGTCATTTATTTTTGTGACGTTATGTATTTTGTGACGTTATGTATTTTGTGACGTCATTTATTTTTGTGACGTTATTTATTTTGTGACGTCATTTATTTTTGTGACGTAATGTATTTTGTGACGTTATGTATTTTGTGACGTCATTTATTTTCGTGACATTATGTATTTAGTGAAGTAATTAATTTTTGTGACGTCATTTATTTTTGTGACGTTATTTATTTTGTGACGTCATTTATTTTTGTGACGTTATGTATTTTGTGACGTCATTATGTTTGTGACGTCATTTATTTTTGTGACGTTATGTATTTTGTGACGTCATTTATTTTTGTGACGCTATTTATTTTTTGAAGTCATTTATTTTTGTGACGTTATGTATTTTGTGACGTCATTTATTTTTGTGACTTTATGAAAAATGTATTTTGTGACGTCATTTAGTTTTGTGTCGTTGAATATTTTGTGACGTCATTTATTTTTGTGACGTTATGTATTTTGTGACGTCATTTATTTTTGTGACGTTATGTATTTTGTGACGTCATTTTTTTGTGACGTTATGTATTTTATGAAATATGTCTTTTGTGACGTCATTTAATTTTGTGTCGTTAAATATTTTGTGACGTCATTTATTTTTGTGACGTTATGTATTTTGTGACATCATTTATTTTTGTGACGTTATGTATTTTGTGACGTTATTAATTTTTGTCACGTCATTTATTTTTGTGACGTTATGTATTTTGTGACGTCATTTATTTTTGTGACGCTATTTATTTTTTGAAGTCATATATTTTTGTGACGTTATGTATTTTTTGACGTTATGTATTTTGTGACGTTTTGTATTTTGTGACGTCATTTATTTTTGTGACGTTATGTATTTTGTGACGTCATTTATTTTTGTGACGTTATGTATTTTGTGACGTCATTTATTTTTGTGACGTTATGTATTTTGTGACGTTATGTATTTTGTGACGTTATGTATTTTGTTACCTCAATTATTTTCGTGACGTTATGTATTTTGTGACGTCATTTATTTTTGTGACGTTATGTATTTTGTGACGTCATTTATTTTTGTGACGTTATGTATTTTGTGACGTCATTTATTTTTGTGACGTAATGTATTTTGTGACGTTATGTATTTTGTGACGTCATTTATTTTTGTGACATTATGTATTTTGTGAAGTAATTAATTTTTGTGACGTCATTTATTTTTATGACGTTATGTATTTTGTGACGTCATTTATTTTTGTGACGTTATGTATTTTGTGACGTCATTTATTTTTGTGACATTATGTATTTTGTGACGTCATTTGTTTTTGTGACGTTATGTATTTTGTGACGTCATTTATTTTTGTGACGTTATGTATTTTGTGACGTCATTTATTTTTGTGACGTTATGTATTTTGTGACGTCATTTATTTTTGTGACGTTATGTATTTTGTGACGTCATTTTTTTGTGACGTTATGTATTTTGTGAAGCCATAATTTTTTGTGACGTATTTTATGAAATATGTATTTGTGACGTCATTTAATTTTGTGTCGTTAAATATTTTGTGACGTCATTTATTTTTGTGACGTTATGTATTTTGTGACGTCATTTATTTTTGTGACGTTATGTATTTTGTGACGTCATTTTTTTGTGACGTTATGTATTTTTAGAAATATGTATTTTGTGACGTCATTTAATTTTGTGTCGTTAAATATTTTGTGACGTCATTTATTTTTGTGACGTTATGTATTTTGTGACATCATTTATTTTTGTGACGTTATGTATTTTGTGACGTTATTAATTTTTGTGACGTCATTTATTTTTGTGACGTTATGTATTTTGTGACGTCATTTATTTTTGTGACGCTATTTATTTTTTGAAGTCATATATTTTTGTGACGTTATGTATTTTTTGACGTTATGTATTTTGTGACGTTTTGTATTTTGTGACGTCATTTATTTTTGTGACGTTATTTATTTTGTGACGTCATTTATTTTTGTGACGTTATGTATTTTGTGACGTCATTTGTTTTTGTGACGTTATGTATTTTGTGACGTCATTTATTTTTGTGACGTTATGTATTTTGTGACGTTATTTATTATTGTGACGTAATAAATTTTTTTGACGTCATTTATTTTTGTGACGTTATGTATTTTATGACGTCATTTATTTTGTCACGTTATGTATTTTGTGACATCATTTATTTTTGAGACGTTATGCATTTTGTGACGTCATTTATTTTTTGTGACGTTATGTATTTTGTGACGTTATGTATTTTGTGACGTCATTTATTTTTGTGACGTTATTTATTTTGTGACGTAATTAATTTTTGTGACGTCATTTATTTTTGTGACGTTATGTATTTTGTGACGTCATTTATTTTTGTGACGTTATGTATTTTGTGACGTCATTTATTTTTGTGACGTAATGAATTTTGTGACGTTATGTATTTTGTGACGTCATTTATTTTCGTGACATTATGTATTTAGTGAAGTAATTAATTTTTGTGACGTCATTTATTTTTGTGACGTTATGGATTTTGTGACGTCATTTATTTTTGTGACGTTATGTATTTTGTGACGTCATTATGTTTGTGACGTCATTTATTTTTGTGACGTTATGTATTTTGTGACGTCATTTATTTTTGTGACGCTATTTATTTTTTGAAGTCATTTATTTTTGTGACGTTATGTATTTTGTGACGTCATTTATTTTTGTGACGTTATGTATTTTTTGACGTCATTTGTTTTTGTGACGTTATGTATTTTGTGACGTCATTTATTTTTGTGACTTTATGAAAAATGTATTTTGTGACGTCATTTAGTTTTGTGTCGTTGAATATTTTGTGACGTCATTTATTTTTGTGACGTTATGTATTTTGTGACGTCATTTATTTTTGTGACGTTATGTATTTTGTGACGTCATTTTTTTGTGACGTTATGTATTTTATGAAATATGTCTTTTGTGACGTCATTTAATTTTGTGTCGTTAAATATTTTGTGACGTCATTTATTTTTGTGACGTTATGTATTTTGTGACATCATTTATTTTTGTGACGTTATGTATTTTGTGACGTTATTAATTTTTGTCACGTCATTTATTTTTGTGACGTTATGTATTTTGTGACGTCATTTATTTTTGTGACGCTATTTATTTTTTGAAGTCATATATTTTTGTGACGTTATGTATTTTTTGACGTTATGTATTTTGTGACGTTTTGTATTTTGTGACGTCATTTATTTTTGTGACGTTATGTATTTTGTGACGTCATTTATTTTTTTGACGTTATGTATTTTGTGACGTCATTTATTTTTGTGACGTTATGTATTTGGTGACGTTATGTATTTTGTTACCTCAATTATTTTCGTGACGTTATGTATTTTGTGACGTCATTTATTTTTGTGACGTTATGTATTTTGTGACGTCATTTATTTTTGTGACGTTATGTATTTTGTGACGTCATTTATTTTTGTGACATTATGTATTTTGTGAAGTAATTAATTTTTGTGACGTCATTTATTTTTATGACGTTATGTATTTTGTGACGTCATTTATTTTTGTGACGTTATGTATTTTGTGACGTCATTCATTTTTGTGACGCTATTTATTTTTTGAAGTCATATATTTTTGTGACGTTATGTATTATTTGACGTTATGTATTTTGTGACGTTTTGTATTTTGTGACGTCATTTATTTTTGTGACGTTATGTATTATGTGACGTCATTTATTTTTGTGACATTATGTATTTTGTGACGTCATTTGTTTTTGTGACGTTATGTATTTTGTGACGTCATTTATTTTTGTGACGTTATGTATTTTGTGACGTCATTTATTTTTGTGACGTTATGTATTTTGTGACGTCATTTATTTTTGTGACGTTATGTATTTTGTGACGTCATTTTTTTGTGACGTTATGTATTTTGTGAAGCCATAAATTTTTGTGACGTATTTTATGAAATATGTATTTGTGACGTCATTTAATTTTGTGTCGTTAAATATTTTGTGACGTCACTTATTTTTGTGACGTTATGTATTTTGTGACGTCATTTATTTTTGTGACGTTATGTATTTTGTGACGTCATTTTTTGTGACGTTATGTATTTTTAGAAATATGTATTTTGTGACGTCGTTTAATTTTGTGTCGTTAAATATTTTGTGACGTCATTTATTTTTGTGACGTTATGTATTTTGTGACATCATTTATTTTTGTGACGTTATGTATTTTGTGACGTTATTAATTTTTGTGACGTCATTTATTTTTGTGACGCTATGTATTTTGTGACGTCATTTATTTTTGTGACGCTATTTATTTTTTGAAGTCATATATTTTTGTGAGGTTATGTATTTTTTGACGTTATGTATTTTGTGACGTCATTTATTTTTGTGACGTTATGTATTTTGTGACGTCATTTTTTTGTGACGTTATGTATTTTATGAAATATGTCTTTTGTGACGTCATTTAATTTTGTGTCGTTAAATATTTTGTGACGTCATTTATTTTTGTGACGTTATGTATTTTGTGACATCATTTATTTTTGTGACGTTATGTATTTTGTGACGTTATTAATTTTTGTCACGTCATTTATTTTTGTGACGTTATGTATTTTGTGACGTCATTTATTTTTGTGACGCTATTTATTTTTTGAAGTCATATATTTTTGTGACGTTATGTATTTTTTGACGTTATGTATTTTGTGACGTTTTGTATTTTGTGACGTCATTTATTTTTGTGACGTTATGTATTTTGTGACGTCATTTATTTTTTTGACGTTATGTATTTTGTGACGTCATTTATTTTTGTGACGTTATGTATTTGGTGACGTTATGTATTTTGTTACCTCAATTATTTTCGTGACGTTATGTATTTTGTGACGTCATTTATTTTTGTGACGTTATGTATTTTGTGACGTCATTTATTTTTGTGACGTTATGTATTTTGTGACGTCATTTATTTTTGTGACATTATGTATTTTGTGAAGTAATTAATTTTTGTGACGTCATTTATTTTTATGACGTTATGTATTTTGTGACGTCATTTATTTTTGTGACGTTATGTATTTTGTGACGTCATTCATTTTTGTGACGCTATTTATTTTTTGAAGTCATATATTTTTGTGACGTTATGTATTATTTGACGTTATGTATTTTGTGACGTCATTTATTTTTGTGACGTTATGTATTATGTGACGTCATTTATTTTTGTGACATTATGTATTTTGTGACGTCATTTGTTTTTGTGACGTTATGTATTTTGTGACGTCATTTATTTTTGTGACGTTATGTATTTTGTGACGTCATTTATTTTTGTGACGTTATGTATTTTGTGACGTCATTTATTTTTGTGACGTTATGTATTTTGTGACGTCATTTTTTTGTGACGTTATGTATTTTGTGAAGCCATAAATTTTTGTGACGTATTTTATGAAATATGTATTTGTGACGTCATTTAATTTTGTGTCGTTAAATATTTTGTGACGTCATTTATTTTTGTGACGTTATGTATTTTGTGACGTCATTTATTTTTGTGACGTTATGTATTTTGTGACGTCATTTTTTGTGACGTTATGTATTTTTAGAAATATGTATTTTGTGACGTCATTTAATTTTGTGTCGTTAAATATTTTGTGACGTCATTTATTTTTGTGACGTTATGTATTTTGTGACATCATTTATTTTTGTGACGTTATGTATTTTGTGACGTTATTAATTTTTGTGACGTCATTTATTTTTGTGACGCTATGTATTTTGTGACGTCATTTATTTTTGTGACGCTATTTATTTTTTGAAGTCATATATTTTTGTGAGGTTATGTATTTTTTGACGTTATGTATTTTGTGACGTTTTGTATTTTGTGACGTCATTTATTTTTGTGACGTTATGTATTTTGTGACGTCATTATTTTTGTGACGTTATGTATTTTGTGACGTCATTTGTTTTTGTGACGTTATGTATTTTGTGACGTCATTTATTTTTGTGACGTTATGTATTTTGTGACGTTATTTATTTTTGTGACGTAATAAATTTTTGTGACGTCATTTATTTTTGTGACGTTATGTATTTTATGACGTCATTTATTTTGTGACGTTATGTATTTTGTGACATCATTTATTTTTGAGACGTTATGCATTTTGTGACGTCATTTATTTTTTGTGACGTTATGTATTTTGTGACGTTATGTATTTTGTGACGTCATTTATTTTTGTGACGTTATTTATTTTGTGACGTAATTAATTTTTGTGACGTCATTTATTTTTGTGACGTTATGTATTTTGTGACGTCATTTATTTTTGTGACGTTATGTATTTTGTGACGTCATTTATTTTTGTGACGTAATGTATTTTGTGACGTTATGTATTTTGTGACGTCATTTATTTTCGTGACATTATGTATTTAGTGAAGTAATTAATTTTTGTGACGTCATTTATTTTTATGACGTTATGTATTTTGTGACGTCATTTATTTTTGTGACGTTATGTATTTTGTGACGTCTTTTATTTTTGTGACGTTATGTATTTTGTGACGTCATTTATTTTTGTGACGATATGTATTTTGTGACGTCATTATGTTTGTGACGTCATTTATTTTTGTGACGTTATGTATTTTGTGACGTCATTTATTTTTGTGACGCTATTTATTTTTTTAAGTCATATATTTTTGTGACGTTATGTATTTTTTGACGTTATGTATTTTGTGACGTTTTGTATTTTGTGACGTCATTTATTTTTGTGACGTTATGTATTTTGTGACATCATTTATTTTTGTGACGTTATGTATTTTGTGACGTCATTTGTTATTGTGACGTTATGTATTTTGTGACGTCATTTATTTTTGTGACTTTATGAAAAATGTATTTTGTGACGTCATTTAGTTTTGTGTCGTTGAATATTTTGTGACGTCATTTATTTTTGTGACGTTATGTATTTTGTGACGTCATTTATTTTTGTGACGTTATGTATTTTGTGACGTCATTTTTTTGTGACGTTATGTTTTTTATGAAATATGTCTTTTGTGACGTCATTTAATTTTGTGTCGTTATGTATTTTGTGACGTCATTTATTTTTGTGACTTTATTTATTTTGTGACGTCATTTATTTTTGTGACGTTATGTACTTTGTGACGTTATGTATTTTGTGACGTTATTTATTTTTGTGACGTTATGTATTTTGTGACGTAATTAATTTTTGTGACGTCATTTATTTTTGTGACGTTATATATTTTGTGACGTTATGTATTTTGTGACGTAATTAATTTTTTTGACGTCATTTATTTTGTGACGTTATGTATTTTGTGACGTCATTTATTTTTGTAACGTTATGTATTTTGTGACGTCATTTGTTTTTGTGACGTTATGTATTTTGTGACGTCTTTTATTTTTGTGACGTTATGTATTTTGTGACGTTATGTATTTTGTGACGTCATTTATTTTTGTGACGTTATGTATTTTGTGACGTCATTTATTTTTGTGACGTTATGTATTTTGTGACGTTATGTATTTTGTTACCTCAATTATTTTTGTGACGTTATGTATTTTGTGACGTCAATTATTTTTGTGACGTTATGTATTTTGTGACGTCATTTATTTTTGTGACGTTATATATTTTGTGACGTCAGTTATTTTTGTGACGTAATGTATTTTGTGACGTTATGTATTTTGTGACGTCATTTATTTTTGTGACATTATGAATTTTGTGAAGTAATTAATTTTTGTGACGTCATTTATTTTTATGACGTTATGTATTTTGTGACGTCATTTATTTTTTTTACGTTATGTATTTTGTGACGTCATTTATTTTTGTGACGTTATGTATTTTGTGACGTCATTTATTTTTGTGACGATATGTATTTTGTGACGTCATTATGTTTGTGACGTCATTTATTTTTGTAACGTTATGTATTTTGTGACGTCATTTATTTTTGTGACGCTATTTATTTTTTGAAGTCATATATTTTTGTGACGTTATGTATTATTTGACGTTATGTATTTTATGACGTTTTGTATTTTGTGACGTCATTTATTTTTGTGACGTTATGTATTTTGTGACGTCATTTATTTTTGTGACGTTATGTTTTTTGTGACGTCATTTGTTTTTTGTGACGTTATGTATTTTGTGACGTCATTTATTTTTGTGACGTTATGTATTTTGTGACGTTATGTATTTTGTTACCTCAATTATTTTTGTGACGTTATGTATTTTGTGACGTCTTTTATTTTTGTGACGTTATGTATTTTGTGACGTTATGTATTTTGTGACGTCATTTATTTTGGTGACGTTATGTATTTTGTGACGTCATTTATTTTTGTGACGTTATGTATTTTGTTACCTCAATTATTTTTGTGACGTTATGTATTTTGTGACGTCAATTATTTTTGTGACGTTATGTATTTTGTGACGTCATTTATTTTTGTGACGTTATATATTTTGTGACGTCAGTTATTTTTGTGACGTAATGTATTTTGTGACGTTATGTATTTTGTGACGTCATTTATTTTTGTGACATTATGAATTTTGTGAAGTAATTAATTTTTGTGACGTCATTTATTTTAATGACGTTATGTATTTTGTGACGTCATTTATTTTTGTGACGTTATGTATTTTGTGACGTCATTTATTTTTGTGACGTTATGTATTTTGTGACGTCATTTATTTTTGTGACGATATGTATTTCGTGACGTCATTATGTTTGTGACGTCATTTATATTTGTAACGTTATGTATTTTGTGACGTCATTTATTTTTGTGACGCTATTTATTTTTTGAAGTCATATATTTTTGTGACGTTATGTATTATTTGACGTTATGTATTTTATGACGTTTTGTATTTTGTGACGTCATTTATTTTTGTGACGTTATGTATTTTGTGACGTCATTTATTTTTGTGACATTATGTATTTTGTGACGTCATTTGTTTTTGTGACGTTATGTATTTTGTGACGTCATTTATTTTTGTGACGTTATGTATTTTGTGACGTCATTTATTTTTGTGACGTTATGTATTTTGTGACGTCATTTATTTTTGTGACGTTATGTATTTTGTGACGTCATTTTTTTGTGACGTTATGTATTTTGTGACGTCATTTATTTTTGTGACGTTATGTATTCTATGAAATATGTATTTGTGACGTCATTTAATTTTGTGTCGTTAAATATTTTGTGACGTCATTTATTTTTGTGACGTTAAGTATTTTGTGACGTCATTTATTTTTGTGACGATATGTATTTTGTGACGTCATTTTTTTGTGACGTTATGTATTTTTGGAAATAAGTATTTTGTGACGTCATTTAATTTTGTGTCGTTAAATATTTTGTGACGTCATTTATTTTTGTGACGTTATGTATTTTGTGACGTCATTTATTTTTGTGACGTTATGTATTTTGTGACGTTATTTATTTTTGTGACGTAATAAATTTTTGTGACGTCATTTATTTTTGTGACGTTATGTATTTTATGACGTCATTTATTTTGTGACGTTATGTATTTTTTGACATCATTTATTTTTGAGACGTTATGCATTTTGTGACGTCATTTATTTTTTGTGACGTTATGTATTTTGTGACGTTATGTATTTTGTGACGTCATTTATTTTTGAGACGTTATTTATTTTGTGACGTAATTAATTTTTGTGACGTCATTTATTTTTGTGACGTTATGTATTTTGTGACGTCATTTATTTTTGTGACGTTATGTATTTTGTGACGTCATTTATTTTTGTGACGTAATGTATTTTGTGACGTTATGTATTTTGTGACGTCATTTATTTTTGTGACATTATGAATTTTGTGAAGTAATTATTTTTTGTGACGTCATTTATTTTTATGACGTTATGTATTTTGTGACGTCATTTATTTTTTTTACGTTATGTATTTTGTGACGTCATTTATTTTTGTGACGTTATGTATTTTGTGACGTCATTTATTTTTGTGACGATATGTATTTTGTGACGTCATTATGTTTGTGACGTCATTTATTTTTGTAACGTTATGTATTTTGTGACGTCATTTATTTTTGTGACGCTATTTATTTTTTGAAGTCATATATTTTTGTGACGTTATGTATTATTTGACGTTATGTATTTTATGACGTTTTGTATTTTGTGACGTCATTTATTTTTGTGACGTTATGTATTTTGTGACGTCATTTATTTTTGTGACGTTATGTTTTTTGTGACGTCATTTGTTTTTTGTGACGTTATGTATTTTGTGACGTCATTTATTTTTGTGACGTTATGTATTTTGTGACGTTATGTATTTTGTTACCTCAATTATTTTTGTGACGTTATGTATTTTGTGACGTCTTTTATTTTTGTGACGTTATGTATTTTGTGACGTTATGTATTTTGTGACGTCATTTATTTTGGTGACGTTATGTATTTTGTGACGTCATTTATTTTTGTGACGTTATGTATTTTGTTACCTCAATTATTTTTGTGACGTTATGTATTTTGTGACGTCAATTATTTTTGTGACGTTATGTATTTTGTGACGTCATTTATTTTTGTGACGTTATATATTTTGTGACGTCAGTTATTTTTGTGACGTAATGTATTTTGTGACGTTATGTATTTTGTGACGTCATTTATTTTTGTGACATTATGAATTTTGTGAAGTAATTAATTTTTGTGACGTCATTTATTTTTATGACGTTATGTATTTTGTGACGTCAGTTATTTTTGTGACGTTATGTTTTTTGTGACGTCATTTATTTTTGTGACATTATGTATTTTGTGACGTCATTTGTTTTTGTGACGTTATGTATTTTGTGACGTCATTTATTTTTGTGACGTTATGTATTTTGTGACGTCATTTATTTTTGTGACGTTATGTATTTTGTGACGTCATTTATTTTTGTGACGTTATGTATTTTGTGACGTCATTTTTTTGTGACGTTATGTATTTTGTGACGTCATTTATTTTTGTGACGTTATGTATTCTATGAAATATGTATTTGTGACGTCATTTAATTTTGTGTCGTTAAATATTTTGTGACGTCATTTATTTTTGTGACGTTAAGTATTTTGTGACGTCATTTATTTTTGTGACGATATGTATTTTGTGACGTCATTTTTTTGTGACGTTATGTATTTTTGGAAATAAGTATTTTGTGACGTCATTTAATTTTGTGTCGTTAAATATTTTGTGACGTCATTTATTTTTGTGACGTTATGTATTTTGTGACATCATTTATTTTTGTGACGTTATGTATTTTGTGACGTTATTAATTTTTGTGACGTCATTTATTTTTGTGACGTTATGTATTTTGTGACGTCATTTATTTTTGTGACGCTATTTATTTTTTGAAGTCATATATTTTTGTGAGGTTATGTATTTTTTGACGTTATGTATTTTGTGACGTTTTGTATTTTGTGACGTCATTTATTTTTGTGACGTTATGTATTTTGTGACGTCATTTATTTTTGTGACGTTATGTATTTTGTGACGTCATTTGTTTTTGTGACGTTATGTATTTTGTGACGTCATTTATTTTTGTGACGTTATGTATTTTGTGACGTTATTTATTTTTGTGACGTAATAAATTTTTGTGACGTCATTTATTTTTGTGACGTTATGTATTTTATGACGTCATTTATTTTGTGACGTTATGTATTTTTTGACATCATTTATTTTTGAGACGTTATGCATTTTGTGACGTCATTTATTTTTTGTGACGTTATGTATTTTGTGACGTTATGTATTTTGTGACGTCATTTATTTTTGAGACGTTATTTATTTTGTGACGTAATTAATTTTTGTGACGTCATTTATTTTTGTGACGTTATGTATTTTGTGACGTCATTTATTTTTGTGACGTTATGTATTTTGTGACGTCATTTATTTTTGTGACGTAATGTATTTTGTGACGTTATGTATTTTGTGACGTCATTTATTTTTGTGACATTATGAATTTTGTGAAGTAATTAATTTTTGTGACGTCATTTATTTTTATGACGTTATGTATTTTGTGACGTCATTTATTTTTTTTACGTTATGTATTTTGTGACGTCATTTATTTTTGTGACGTTATGTATTTTGTGACGTCATTTATTTTTGTGACGATATGTATTTTGTGACGTCATTATGTTTGTGACGTCATTTATTTTTGTAACTTTATGTATTTTGTGACGTCATTTATTTTTGTGACGTTATGTATTTTGTGACGTCATTTGTTTTTGTGACGTTATGTATTTTGTGACGTCATTTATTTTTGTGACGTTATGTATTTTGTGACGTTATTTATTTTTGTGACGTAATAAATTTTTGTGACGTCATTTATTTTTGTGACGTTATGTATTTTATGACGTCATTTATTTTGTGACGTTATGTATTTTTTGACATCATTTATTTTTGAGACGTTATGCATTTTGTGACGTCATTTATTTTTTGTGACGTTATGTATTATTTGACGTTATGTATTTTATGACGTTTTGTATTTTGTGACGTCATTTATTTTTGTGACGTTATGTATTTTGTGACGTCATTTATTTTTGTGACGTTATGTTTTTTGTGACGTCATTTGTTTTTTGTGACGTTATGTATTTTGTGACGTCATTTATTTTTGTGACGTTATGTATTTTGTGACGTTATGTATTTTGTTACCTCAATTATTTTTGTGACGTTATGTATTTTGTGACGTCTTTTATTTTTGTGACGTTATGTATTTTTTGACGTTATGTATTTTGTGACGTCATTTATTTTGGTGACGTTATGTATTTTGTGACGTCATTTATTTTTGTGACGTTATGTATTTTGTTACCTCAATTATTTTTGTGACGTTATGTATTTTGTGACGTCAATTATTTTTGTGACGTTATGTATTTTGTGACGTCATTTATTTTTGTGACGTTATATATTTTGTGACGTCAGTTATTTTTGTGACGTAATGTATTTTGTGACGTCATTTATTTTTGTGACGTTATGTATTTTGTGACGTTATTAATTTGTGTGACGTCATTTATTTTTGTGACGTTATGTATTTTGTGACGTTATTAATTTTTGTCACGTCATTTATTTTTGTGACGTTATGTATTTTGTGACGTCATTTATTTTTGTGACGTTATGTATTTTTTGACGTTATGTATTTTGTGACGTTTTGTATTTTGTGACGTCATTTATTTTTGTGACGTTATGTATTTTGTGACGTCATTTATTTTTGTGACGTTATGTATTTTGTGACGTCATTTATTTTTGTGACGTTATGTATTTTGTGACGTTATTAATTTGTGTGACGTCAATTATTTTTGTGACGTTATGTATTTTGTGACGTCATTTATTTTTGTGACGTTATGTATTTTGTGACGTCATTTATTTTTGTGACGTTATGTATTTTGTGACGTCATTTATTTTTGTGACGTAATGTATTTCGTGACGTCATTTATTTTTGTGAGGTTATGTATTTTTTGACGTAATTAATTTTTGTGACGAAATGTATTTTGTGACGTAATTAATTTTTGTGACGTCATTAATTTTGTGACGTTATGTATTTTGTGACGTCATTTATTTTTGTGACGTTATGTATTTTGTGACGTCATTTATTTTTGTGACTTTATTTATTTTGTGACGTCATTTATTTTTGTGACGTTATGTATTTTGTGACGTTATGTATTTTGTGACGTTATTTATTTTTGTGACGTTATGTATTTTGTGACGTAATTAATTTTTGTGACGTCATTTATTTTTGTGACGTTATATATTTTGTGACGTTATGTATTTTGTGACGTAATTAATTTTTTTCACGTCATTTATTTTGTGACGTTATGTATTTTGTGACGTCATTTATTTTTGTAACGTTATGTATTTTGTGACGTCATTTGTTTTTGTGACGTTATGTATTTTGTGACGTCTTTTATTTTTGTGACGTTATGTATTTTGTGACGTTATGTATTTTGTGACGTCATTTATTTTTGTGACGTTATGTATTTTGTGACGTCATTTATTTTTGTGACGTTATGTATTTTGTGACGTTATGTATTTTGTTACCTCAATTATTTTTGTGACGTTATGTATTTTGTGACGTCAATTATTTTTGTGACGTTATGTATTTTGTGACGTCATTTATTTTTGTGACGATATGTATTTTGTGACGTCAGTTATTTTTGTGACGTAATGTATTTTGTGACGTTATGTATTTTGTGACGTCATTTATTTTTGTGACATTATGAATTTTGTGAAGTAATTAATTTTTGTGACGTCATTTATTTTTATGACGTTATGTATTTTGTGACGTCATTTATTTTTGTGACGTTATGTATTTTGTGACGTCATTTATTTTTGTGACGTTATGTATTCTGTGACGTCATTTATTTTTGTGACGATATGTATTTTGTGACGTCATTATGTTTGTGACGTCATTTATTTTTGTAACGTTATGTATTTTGTGACGTCATTTATTTTTGGTACGCTATTTATTTTTTGAAGTCATATATTTTTGTGACGTTATGTATTATTTGACGTTATGTATTTTATGACGTTTTGTATTTTGTGACGTCATTTATTTTTGTGACGTTATGTATTTTGTGACGTCATTTATTTTTGTGACATTATGTATTTTGTGACGTCATTTATCTTTGTGACGTTATGTATTTTGTGACGTCATTTATTTTTGTGACGTTATATATTTTGTGACGTCAGTTATTTTTGTGACGTAATGTATTTTGTGACGTTATGTATTTTGTGACGTCATTTATTTTTGTGACATTATGAATTTTGTGAAGTAATTAATTTTTGTGACGTCATTTATTTTTATGACGTTATGTATTTTGTGACGTCATTTATTTTTGTGACGTTATGTATTTTGTGACGTCATTTATTTTTGTGACATTATGTATTTTGTGACGTCATTTGTTTTTGTGACGTTATGTATTTTGTGACGTCATTTATTTTTGTGACGTTATGTATTTTGTGACGTCATTTATTTTTGTGACGTTATGTATTTTGTGACGTCATTTATTTTTGTGACGTTATGTATTTTGTGACGTCATTTTTTTGTGACGTTATGTATTTTGTGACGTCATTTATTTTTGTGACGTTATGTATTCTATGAAATATGTATTTGTGACGTCATTTAATTTTGTGTCGTTAAATATTTTGTGACGTCATTTATTTTTGTGACGTTAAGTATTTTGTGACGTCATTTATTTTTGTGACGATATGTATTTTGTGACGTCATTTTTTTGTGACGTTATGTATTTTTGGAAATAAGTATTTTGTGACGTCATTTAATTTTGTGTCGTTAAATATTTTGTGACGTCATTTATTTTTGTGACGTTATGTATTTTGTGACATCATTTATTTTTGTGACGTTATGTATTTTGTGACGTTATTAATTTTTGTGACGTCATTTATTTTTGTGACGTTATGTATTTTGTGACGTCATTTATTTTTGTGACGCTATTTATTTTTTGAAGTCATATATTTTTGTGAGGTTATGTATTTTTTGACGTTATGTATTTTGTGACGTTTTGTATTTTGTGACGTCATTTATTTTTGTGACGTTATGTATTTTGTGACGTCATTTATTTTTGTGACGTTATGTATTTTGTGACGTCATTTGTTTTTGTGACGTTATGTATTTTGTGACGTCATTTATTTTTGTGACGTTATGTATTTTGTGACGTTATTTATTTTTGTGACGTAATAAATTTTTGTGACGTCATTTATTTTTGTGACGTTATGTATTTTATGACGTCATTTATTTTGTGACGTTATGTATTTTTTGACATCATTTATTTTTGAGACGTTATGCATTTTGTGACGTCATTTATTTTTTGTGACGTTATGTATTTTGTGACGTTATGTATTTTGTGACGTCATTTATTTTTGAGACGTTATTTATTTTGTGACGTAATTAATTTTTGTGACGTCATTTATTTTTGTGACGTTATGTATTTTGTGACGTCATTTATTTTTGTGACGTTATGTATTTTGTGACGTCATTTATTTTTGTGACGTAATGTATTTTGTGACGTTATGTATTTTGTGACGTCATTTATTTTTGTGACATTATGAATTTTGTGAAGTAATTAATTTTTGTGACGTCATTTATTTTTATGACGTTATGTATTTTGTGACGTCATTTATTTTTTTTACGTTATGTATTTTGTGACGTCATTTATTTTTGTGACGTTATGTATTTTGTGACGTCATTTATTTTTGTGACGATATGTATTTTGTGACGTCATTATGTTTGTGACGTCATTTATTTTTGTAACTTTATGTATTTTGTGACGTCATTTATTTTTGTGACGTTATGTATTTTGTGACGTCATTTGTTTTTGTGACGTTATGTATTTTGTGACGTCATTTATTTTTGTGACGTTATGTATTTTGTGACGTTATTTATTTTTGTGACGTAATAAATTTTTGTGACGTCATTTATTTTTGTGACGTTATGTATTTTATGACGTCATTTATTTTGTGACGTTATGTATTTTTTGACATCATTTATTTTTGAGACGTTATGCATTTTGTGACGTCATTTATTTTTTGTGACGTTATGTATTATTTGACGTTATGTATTTTATGACGTTTTGTATTTTGTGACGTCATTTATTTTTGTGACGTTATGTATTTTGTGACGTCATTTATTTTTGTGACGTTATGTTTTTTGTGACGTCATTTGTTTTTTGTGACGTTATGTATTTTGTGACGTCATTTATTTTTGTGACGTTATGTATTTTGTGACGTTATGTATTTTGTTACCTCAATTATTTTTGTGACGTTATGTATTTTGTGACGTCTTTTATTTTTGTGACGTTATGTATTTTTTGACGTTATGTATTTTGTGACGTCATTTATTTTGGTGACGTTATGTATTTTGTGACGTCATTTATTTTTGTGACGTTATGTATTTTGTTACCTCAATTATTTTTGTGACGTTATGTATTTTGTGACGTCAATTATTTTTGTGACGTTATGTATTTTGTGACGTCATTTATTTTTGTGACGTTATATATTTTGTGACGTCAGTTATTTTTGTGACGTAATGTATTTTGTGACGTCATTTATTTTTGTGACGTTATGTATTTTGTGACGTTATTAATTTGTGTGACGTCATTTATTTTTGTGACGTTATGTATTTTGTGACGTTATTAATTTTTGTCACGTCATTTATTTTTGTGACGTTATGTATTTTGTGACGTCATTTATTTTTGTGACGTTATGTATTTTTTGACGTTATGTATTTTGTGACGTTTTGTATTTTGTGACGTCATTTATTTTTGTGACGTTATGTATTTTGTGACGTCATTTATTTTTGTGACGTTATGTATTTTGTGACGTCATTTATTTTTGTGACGTTATGTATTTTGTGACGTTATTAATTTGTGTGACGTCAATTATTTTTGTGACGTTATGTATTTTGTGACGTCATTTATTTTTGTGACGTTATGTATTTTGTGACGTCATTTATTTTTGTGACGTTATGTATTTTGTGACGTCATTTATTTTTGTGACGTAATGTATTTCGTGACGTCATTTATTTTTGTGAGGTTATGTATTTTTTGACGTAATTAATTTTTGTGACGAAATGTATTTTGTGACGTAATTAATTTTTGTGACGTCATTAATTTTGTGACGTTATGTATTTTGTGACGTCATTTATTTTTGTGACGTTATGTATTTTGTGACGTCATTTATTTTTGTGACTTTATTTATTTTGTGACGTCATTTATTTTTGTGACGTTATGTATTTTGTGACGTTATGTATTTTGTGACGTTATTTATTTTTGTGACGTTATGTATTTTGTGACGTAATTAATTTTTGTGACGTCATTTATTTTTGTGACGTTATATATTTTGTGACGTTATGTATTTTGTGACGTAATTAATTTTTTTCACGTCATTTATTTTGTGACGTTATGTATTTTGTGACGTCATTTATTTTTGTAACGTTATGTATTTTGTGACGTCATTTGTTTTTGTGACGTTATGTATTTTGTGACGTCTTTTATTTTTGTGACGTTATGTATTTTGTGACGTTATGTATTTTGTGACGTCATTTATTTTTGTGACGTTATGTATTTTGTGACGTCATTTATTTTTGTGACGTTATGTATTTTGTGACGTTATGTATTTTGTTACCTCAATTATTTTTGTGACGTTATGTATTTTGTGACGTCAATTATTTTTGTGACGTTATGTATTTTGTGACGTCATTTATTTTTGTGACGATATGTATTTTGTGACGTCAGTTATTTTTGTGACGTAATGTATTTTGTGACGTTATGTATTTTGTGACGTCATTTATTTTTGTGACATTATGAATTTTGTGAAGTAATTAATTTTTGTGACGTCATTTATTTTTATGACGTTATGTATTTTGTGACGTCATTTATTTTTGTGACGTTATGTATTTTGTGACGTCATTTATTTTTGTGACGTTATGTATTCTGTGACGTCATTTATTTTTGTGACGATATGTATTTTGTGACGTCATTATGTTTGTGACGTCATTTATTTTTGTAACGTTATGTATTTTGTGACGTCATTTATTTTTGGTACGCTATTTATTTTTTGAAGTCATATATTTTTGTGACGTTATGTATTATTTGACGTTATGTATTTTATGACGTTTTGTATTTTGTGACGTCATTTATTTTTGTGACGTTATGTATTTTGTGACGTCATTTATTTTTGTGACATTATGTATTTTGTGACGTCATTTGTTTTTGTGACGTTATGTATTTTGTGACGTCATTTATTTTTGTGACGTTATGTATTTTGTGACGTCATTTATTTTTGTGACGTTATGTATTTTGTGACGTCATTTATTTTTGTGACGTTATGTATTTTGTGACGTCATTTATTTTTGTGACGTTATGTATTTTGTGACGTCATTTGTTTTTGTGACGTTATGTATTTTGTGACGTCATTTATCTTTGTGACGTTATGTATTTTGTGACGTTATTTATTTTTGTGACGTAATAAATTTTTGTGACGTCATTTATTTTTGTGACGTTATGTATTTTATGACGTCATTTATTTTGTGACGTTATGTATTTTGTGACATCATTTATTTTTGAGACGTTATGCATTTTGTGACGTCATTTATTTTTTGTGACGTTATGTATTTTGTGACGTTATGTATTTTGTGACGTCATTTATTTTTGTGACGTTATGTATTTTGTGACGTTATTAATTTGTGTGACGTCATTTATTTTTGTGACGTTATGTATTTTGTGACGTCATTTATTTTTGTGACGTTATGTATTTTGTGACGTCATTTATTTTTGTGACGTTATGTATTTTGTGACGTCATTTATTTTTGTGACGTAATGTATTTTGTGACGTCATATATTTTTGTGAGGTTATGTATTTTTTGACGTAATTAATTTTTGTGACGTTATGTATTTTGTGACGTAATTAATTTTTGTGACGTCATTAATTTTGTGACGTTATGTATTTTGTGACGTCATTTCTTTTTGTGACGTTATGTATTTTGTGACGTCATTTATTTTTGTGACTTTATTTATTTTGTGACGTCATTTATTTTTGTGACGTTATGTATTTTGTGACGTTATGTATTTTGTGACGTTATTTATTTTTGTGACGTTATGTATTTTGTGACGTAATTAATTTTTGTGACGTCATTTATTTTTGTGACGTTATATATTTTGTGACGTTATGTATTTTGTGACGTAATTAATTTTTTTGACGTCATTTATTTTGTGACGTTATGTATTTTGTGACGTCATTTATTTTTGTAACGTTATGTATTTTGTGACGTCATTTGTTTTTGTGACGTTATGTATTTTGTGACGTCTTTTATTTTTGTGACGTTATGTATTTTGTGACGTTATGTATTTTGTGACGTCATTTATTTTTGTGACGCTATTTATTTTTTGAAGTCATATATTTTTGTGACGTTATGTATTATTTGACGTTATGTATTTTATGACGTTTTGTATTTTGTGACGTCATTTATTTTTGTGACGTTATGTATTTTGTGACGTCATTTATTTTTGTGACATTATGTATTTTGTGACGTCATTTGTTTTTGTGACGTTATGTATTTTGTGACGTCATTTATTTTTGTGACGTTATGTATTTTGTGACGTCATTTATTTTTGTGACGTTATGTATTTTGTGACGTCATTTATTTTTGTGACGTTATGTATTTTGTGACGTCATTTTTTTGTGACGTTATGTATTTTGTGACGTCATTTATTTTTGTGACGTTATGTATTCTATGAAATATGTATTTGTGACGTCATTTAATTTTGTGTCGTTAAATATTTTGTGACGTCATTTATTTTTGTGACGTTAAGTATTTTGTGACGTCATTTATTTTTGTGACGATATGTATTTTGTGACGTCATTTTTTTGTGACGTTATGTATTTTTGGAAATAAGTATTTTGTGACGTCATTTAATTTTGTGTCGTTAAATATTTTGTGACGTCATTTATTTTTGTGACGTTATGTATTTTGTGACATCATTTATTTTTGTGACGTTATGTATTTTGTGACGTTATTAATTTTTGTGACGTCATTTATTTTTGTGACGTTATGTATTTTGTGACGTCATTAATTTTTGTGACGCTATTTATTTTTTGAAGTCATATATTTTTGTGAGGTTATGTATTTTTTCACGTTATGTATTTTGTGACGTTTTGTATTTTGTGACGTCATTTATTTTTGTGACGTTATGTATTTTGTGACGTCATTTATTTTTGTGACGTTATGTATTTTGTGACGTCATTTGTTTTTGTGACGTTATGTATTTTGTGACGTCATTTATTTTTGTGACGTTATGTATTTTGTGACGTTATTTATTTTTGTGACGTAATAAATTTTTGTGACGTCATTTATTTTTGTGACGTTATGTATTTTATGACGTCATTTATTTTGTGAAGTTATGTATTTTGTGACATCATTTATTTTTGAGACGTTATGCATTTTGTGACGTCATTTATTTTTTGTGACGTTATGTATTTTGTGACGTTATGTATTTTGTGACGTCATTTATTTTTGTGACGTTATTTATTTTGTGACGTAATTAATTTTTGTGACGTCATTTATTTTTGTGACGTTATGTATTTTGTGACGTCATTTATTTTTGTGACGTTATGTATTTTGTGACGTCATTTATTTTTGTGACGTAATGTATTTTGTGACGTTATGTATTTTGTGACGTCATTTATTTTCGTGACATTATGTATTTAGTGAAGTAATTAATTTTTGTGACGTCATTTATTTTTGTGACGTTATGTATTTTGTGACGTCATTTATTTTTGTGACGTTATGTATTTTGTGACGTCTTTTATTTTTGTGACGTTATGTATTTTGTGACGTCATTTATTTTTGTGACGATATGTATTTTGTGACGTCATTATGTTTGTGACGTCATTTATTTTTGTGACGTTATGTATTTTGTGACGTCATTTATTTTTGTGACGCTATTTATTTTTTTAAGTCATATATTTTTGTGACGTTATGTATTTTTTGACGTTATGTATTTTGTGACGTTTTGTATTTTGAGACGTCATTTATTTTTGTGACGTTATGTATTTTGTGACGTCATTTATTTTTGTGACGTTATGTATTTTGTGACGTCATTTGTTTTTGTGACGTTATGTATTTTGTGACGTCATTTATTTTTGTGACTTTATGAAAAATGTATTTTGTGACGTCATTTAGTTTTGTGTCGTTGAATATTTTGTGACGTAATGTATTTTGTGACGTTATGTATTTTGTGACGTCATTTATTTTTGTGACGTTATGTATTTTGTGACGTCATTTTTTTGTGACGTTATGTTTTTTATGAAATATGTCTTTTGTGACGTCATTTAATTTTGTGTCGTTAAATATTTTGTGACGTCATTTATTTTTGTGACGTTATGTATTTTGTGACATCATTTATTTTTGTGACGTTATGTATTTTGTGACGTTATTAATTTTTGTCACGTCATTTATTTTTGTGACGTTATGTATTTTGTGACGTCATTTATTTTTGTGACGCTATTTATTTTTTGAAGTCATATATTTTTGTGACGTTATGTATTTTTTGACGTTATGTATTTTGTGACGTTTTGTATTTTGTGACGTCATTTATTTTTGTGACGTTATGTATTTTGTGACGTCATTTATTTTTGTGACGTTATGTATTTTGTGACGTCATTTATTTTTGTGACGTTATGTATTTTGTGACGTTATTAATTTGTGTGACGTCATTTATTTTTGTGACGTTATGTATTTTGTGACGTCATTTATTTTTGTGACGTTATGTATTTTGTGACGTCATTTATTTTTGTGACGTTATGTATTTTGTGACGTCATTTATTTTTGTGACGTAATGTATTTTGTGACGTCATTTATTTTTGTGAGGTTATGTATTTTTTGACGTAATTAATTTTTGTGACGTTATGTATTTTGTGACGTAATTAATTTTTGTGACGTCATTAATTTTGTGACGTTATGTATTTTGTGACGTCATTTATTTTTGTGACGTTATGTATTTTTGTGACTTTATTTATTTTGTGACGTCATTTATTTTTGTGACGTTATGTATTTTGTGACGTTATGTATTTTGTGACGTTATTTATTTTTGTGACGTTATGTATTTTGTGACGTAATTAATTTTTGTGACGTCATTTATTTTTGTGACGTTATATATTTTGTGACGTTATGTATTTTGTGACGTAATTAATTTTTTTGACGTCATTTATTTTGTGACGTTATGTATTTTGTGACGTCATTTATTTTTGTAACGTTATGTATTTTGTGACGTCATTTGTTTTTGTGACGTTATGTATTTTGTGACGTCTTTTATTTTTGTGACGTTATGTATTTTGTGACGTTATGTATTTTGTGACGTCATTTATTTTTGTGACGTTATGTATTTTGTGACGTCATTATGTTTGTGACGTTATGTATTTTGTGACGTTATGTATTTTGTTACCTCAATTATTTTTGTGACGTTATGTATTTTGTGACGTCAATTATTTTTGTGACGTTATGTATTTTGTGACGTCATTTATTTTTGTGACGTTATGTATTTTGTGACGTCAGTTATTTTTGTGACGTAATGTATTTTGTGACGTTATGTATTTTGTGACGTCATTTATTTTTGTGACATTATGAATTTTGTGAAGTAATTAATTTTTGTGACGTCATTTATTTTTATGACGTTATGTATTTTGTGACGTCATTTATTTTTGTGACGTTATGTATTTTGTGACGTCATTTATTTTTGTGACGTTATGTATTTTGTGACGTCATTTATTTTTGTGACGATATGTATTTTGTGACGTCATTATGTTTGTGACGTCATTTATTTTTGTAACGTTATGTATTTTGTGACGTCATTTATTTTTGGTACGCTATTTATTTTTTGAAGTCATATATTTTTGTGACGTTATGTATTATTTGAAGTTATGTATTTTATGACGTTTTGTATTTTGTGACGTCATTTATTTTTGTGACGTTATGTATTTTGTGACGTCATTTATTTTTGTGACATTATGTATTTTGTGACGTCATTTGTTTTTGTGACGTTATGTATTTTGTGACGTCATTTATTTTTGTGACGTCATGTATTTTGTGACGTCATTTATTTTTGTGACGTTATGTATTTTGTGACGTCATTTATTTTTGTGACGTTATGTATTTTGTGACGTCTTTTATTTTTGTGACGTTATGTATTTTGTGACGTCATTTGTTTTTGTGACGTTATGTATTTTGTGACGTCATTTATTTTTGTGACGTTATGTATTTTGTGACGTTATTTATTTTTGTGACGTAATAAATTTTTGTGACGTCATTTATTTTTGTGACGTTATGTATTTTATGACGTCATTTATTTTGTGACGTTATGTATTTTGTGACATCATTTATTTTTGAGACGTTATGCATTTTGTGACGTCATTTATTTTTTGTGACGTTATGTATTTTGTGACGTTATGTATTTTGTGACGTTATTAATTTGTGTGACGTCATTTATTTTTGTGACGTTATGTATTTTGTGACGTCATTTATTTTTGTGACGTTATGTATTTTGTGACGTCATTTATTTTTGTGACGTTATGTATTTTGTGACGTCATTTATTTTTGTGACGTTATGTATTTTGTGACGTCATTTATTTTTGTGACGTTATGTATTTTGTGACGTCATTTATTTTTGTGACGTTATGTATTTTGTGACGTCAGTTATTTTTGTGACGTAATGTATTTTGTGACGTCATTTATTTTTGTGACGTTATGTATTTTGTGACGTTATTAATTTGTGTGACGTCATTTATTTTTGTGACGTTATGTATTTTGTGACGTTATTAATTTTTGTCACGTCATTTATTTTTGTGACGTTATGTATTTTGTGACGTCATTTATTTTTGTGACGTTATGTATTTTTTGACGTTATGTATTTTGTGACGTTTTGTATTTTGTGACGTCATTTATTTTTGTGACGTTATGTATTTTGTGACGTCATTTATTTTTGTGACGTTATGTATTTTGTGACGTCATTTATTTTTGTGACGTTATGTATTTTGTGACGTTATTAATTTGTGTGACGTCAATTATTTTTGTGACGTTATGTATTTTGTGACGTCATTTATTTTTGTGACGTTATGTATTTTGTGACGTCATTTATTTTTGTGACGTTATGTATTTTGTGACGTCATTTATTTTTGTGACGTAATGTATTTCGTGACGTCATTTATTTTTGTGAGGTTATGTATTTTTTGACGTAATTAATTTTTGTGACGTTATGTATTTTGTGACGTAATTAATTTTTGTGACGTCATTAATTTTGTGACGTTATGTATTTTGTGACGTCATTTATTTTTGTGACGTTATGTATTTTGTGACGTCATTTATTTTTGTGACTTTATTTATTTTGTGACGTCATTTATTTTTGTGACGTTATGTATTTTGTGACGTTATGTATTTTGTGACGTTATTTATTTTTGTGACGTTATGTATTTTGTGACGTAATTAATTTTTGTGACGTCATTTATTTTTGTGACGTTATATATTTTGTGACGTTATGTATTTTGTGACGTAATTAATTTTTTTGACGTCATTTATTTTGTGACGTTATGTATTTTGTGACGTCATTTATTTTTGTAACGTTATGTATTTTGTGACGTCATTTGTTTTTGTGACGTTATGTATTTTGTGACGTCTTTTATTTTTGTGACGTTATGTATTTTGTGACGTTATGTATTTTGTGACGTCATTTATTTTTGTGACGTTATGTATTTTGTGACGTCATTTATTTTTGTGACGTTATGTATTTTGTGACGTTATGTATTTTGTTACCTCAATTATTTTTGTGACGTTATGTATTTTGTGACGTCAATTATTTTTGTGACGTTATGTATTTTGTGACGTCATTTATTTTTGTGACGATATGTATTTTGTGACGTCAGTTATTTTTGTGACGTAATGTATTTTGTGACGTTATGTATTTTGTGACGTCATTTATTTTTGTGACATTATGAATTTTGTGAAGTAATTAATTTTTGTGACGTCATTTATTTTTATGACGTTATGTATTTTGTGACGTCATTTATTTTTGTGACGTTATGTATTTTGTGACGTCATTTATTTTTGTGACGTTATGTATTTTGTGACGTCATTTATTTTTGTGACGATATGTATTTTGTGACGTCATTATGTTTGTGACGTCATTTATTTTTGTAACGTTATGTATTTTGTGACGTCATTTATTTTTGGTACGCTATTTATTTTTTGAAGTCATATATTTTTGTGACGTTATGTATTATTTGACGTTATGTATTTTATGACGTTTTGTATTTTGTGACGTCATTTATTTTTGTGACGTTATGTATTTTGTGACGTCATTTATTTTTGTGACATTATGTATTTTGTGACGTCATTTGTTTTTGTGACGTTATGTATTTTGTGACGTCATTTATTTTTGTGACGTTATGTATTTTGTGACGTCATTTATTTTTGTGACGTTATGTATTTTGTGACGTCATTTATTTTTGTGACGTTATGTATTTTGTGACGTCATTTATTTTTGTGACGTTATGTATTTTGTGACGTCATTTGTTTTTGTGACGTTATGTATTTTGTGACGTCATTTATCTTTGTGACGTTATGTATTTTGTGACGTTATTTATTTTTGTGACGTAATAAATTTTTGTGACGTCATTTATTTTTGTGACGTTATGTATTTTATGACGTCATTTATTTTGTGACGTTATGTATTTTGTGACATCATTTATTTTTGAGACGTTATGCATTTTGTGACGTCATTTATTTATTGTGACGTTATGTATTTTGTGACGTTATGTATTTTGTGACGTCATTTATTTTTGTGACGTTATGTATTTTGTGACGTTATTAATTTGTGTGACGTCATTTATTTTTGTGACGTTATGTATTTTGTGACGTCATTTATTTTTGTGACGTTATGTATTTTGTGACGTCATTTATTTTTGTGACGTTATGTATTTTGTGACGTCATTTATTTTTGTGACGTAATGTATTTTGTGACGTCATTTATTTTTGTGAGGTTATGTATTTTTTGACGTAATTAATTTTTGTGACGTTATGTATTTTGTGACGTAATTAATTTTTGTGACGTCATTAATTTTGTGACGTTATGTATTTTGTGACGTCATTTCTTTTTGTGACGTTATGTATTTTGTGACGTCATTTATTTTTGTGACTTTATTTATTTTGTGACGTCATTTATTTTTGTGACGTTATGTATTTTGTGACGTTATGTATTTTGTGACGTTATTTATTTTTGTGACGTTATGTATTTTGTGACGTAATTAATTTTTGTGACGTCATTTATTTTTGTGACGTTATATATTTTGTGACGTTATGTATTTTGTGACGTAATTAATTTTTTTGACGTCATTTATTTTGTGACGTTATGTATTTTGTGACGTCATTTATTTTTGTAACGTTATGTATTTTGTGACGTCATTTGTTTTTGTGACGTTATGTATTTTGTGACGTCTTTTATTTTTGTGACGTTATGTATTTTGTGACGTTATGTATTTTGTGACGTCATTTATTTTTGTGACGTTATGTATTTTGTGACGTTACTAATTTTTGTGACGTCATTTATTTTTGTGACGTTATTTATTTTGTGACGTCATTTATTTTTGTGACGTTATGTATTTTGTGACGTCTTTTATTTTTGTGACGTTATGTATTTTGTGACGTTATGTATTTTGTGACGTCATTTATTTTTGTGACGTTATGTATTTTGTGACGTCATTTATTTTTGTGACGTTATGTATTTTGTGACGTTATGTATTTTGTTACCTCAATTATTTTTGTGACGTTATGTATTTTGTGACGTCAATTATTTTTGTGACGTTATGTATTTTGTGACGTCATTTATTTTTGTGACGTTATATATTTTGTGACGTCAGTTATTTTTGTGACGTAATGTATTTTGTGACGTTATGTATTTTGTGACGTTATGTATTTTGTGACGTCATTTATTTTTGTGACATTATGAATTTTGTGAAGTAATTAATTTTTATGACGTCATTTATTTTTATGACGTTATGTATTTTGTGACGTCATTTATTTTTGTGACGTTACGTATTTTGTGACGTCATTTATTTTTGTGACGTTATGTATTTTGTGACGTCATTTATTTTTGTGACGATATGTATTTCGTGACGTCATTATGTTTGTGACGTCATTTATATTTGTAACGATATGTATTTTGTGACGTCATTTATTTTTGTGACGCTATTTATTTTTTGAAGTCATATATTTTTGTGACGTTATGTATTATTTGACGTTATGTATTTTATGACGTTTTGTATTTTGTGACGTCATTTATTTTTGTGACGTTATGTATTTTGTGACGTCATTTATTTTTGTGACATTATGTATTTTGTGACGTCATTTGTTTTTGTGACGTTATGTATTTTGTGACGTCATTTATTTTTGTGACGTTATGTATTTTGTGACGTCATTTATTTTTGTGACGTTATGTATTTTGTGACGTCATTTATTTTTGTGACGTTATGTATTTTGTGACGTCATTTTTTTGTGACGTTATGTATTTTGTGACGTCATTTATTTTTGTGACGTTATGTATTCTATGAAATATGTATTTGTGACGTCATTTAATTTTGTGTCGTTAAATATTTTGTGACGTCATTTATTTTTGTGACGTTAAGTATTTTGTGACGTCATTTATTTTTGTGACGATATGTATTTTGTGACGTCATTTTTTTGTGACGTTATGTATTTTTGGAAATAAGTATTTTGTGACGTCATTTAATTTTGTGTCGTTAAATATTTTGTGACGTCATTTATTTTTGTGACGTTATGTATTTTGTGACATCATTTATTTTTGTGACGTTATGTATTTTGTGACGTTATTAATTTTTGTGACGTCATTTATTTTTGTGACGTTATGTATTTTGTGACGTCATTAATTTTTGTGACGCTATTTATTTTTTGAAGTCATATATTTTTGTGAGGTTATGTATTTTTTGACGTTATGTATTTTGTGACGTTTTGTATTTTGTGACGTCATTTATTTTTGTGACGTTATGTATTTTGTGACGTCATTTATTTTTGTGACGTTATGTATTTTGTGACGTCATTTGTTTTTGTGACGTTATGTATTTTGTGACGTCATTTATTTTTGTGACGTTATGTATTTTGTGACGTTATTTATTTTTGTGACGTAATAAATTTTTGTGACGTCATTTATTTTTGTGACGTTATGTATTTTATGACGTCATTTATTTTGTGACGTTATGTATTTTGTGACATCATTTATTTTTGAGACGTTATGCATTTTGTGACGTCATTTATTTTTTGTGACGTTATGTATTTTGTGACGTTATGTATTTTGTGACGTCATTTATTTTTGTGACGTTATTTATTTTGTGACGTAATTAATTTTTGTGACGTCATTTATTTTTGTGACGTTATGTATTTTGTGACGTCATTTATTTTTGTGACGTTATGTATTTTGTGACGTCATTTATTTTTGTGACGTAATGTATTTTGTGACGTTATGTATTTTGTGACGTCATTTATTTTCGTGACATTATGTATTTAGTGAAGTAATTAATTTTTGTGACGTCATTTATTTTTGTGACGTTATGTATTTTGTGACGTCATTTATTTTTGTGACGTTATGTATTTTGTGACGTCTTTTATTTTTGTGACGTTATGTATTTTGTGACGTCATTTATTTTTGTGACGATATGTATTTTGTGACGTCATTATGTTTGTGACGTCATTTATTTTTGTGACGTTATGTATTTTGTGACGTCATTTATTTTTGTGACGCTATTTATTTTTTTAAGTCATATATTTTTGTGACGTTATGTATTTTTTGACGTTATGTATTTTGTGACGTTTTGTATTTTGTGGCGTCATTTATTTTTGTGACGTTATGTATTTTGTGACGTCATTTATTTTTGTGACGTTATGTATTTTGTGACGTCATTTGTTTTTGTGACGTTATGTATTTTGTGACGTCATTTATTTTTGTGACTTTATGAAAAATGTATTTTGTGACGTCATTTAGTTTTGTGTCGTTGAATATTTTGTGACGTCATTTATTTTTGTGACGTTATGTATTTTGTGACGTCATTTATTTTTGTGACGTTATGTATTTTGTGACGTCATTTTTTTGTGACGTTATGTTTTTTATGAAATATGTCTTTTGTGACGTCATTTAATTTTGTGTCGTTAAATATTTTGTGACGTCATTTATTTTTGTGACGTTATGTATTTTGTGACATCATTTATTTTTGTGACGTTATGTATTTTGTGACGTTATTAATTTTTGTCACGTCATTTATTTTTGTGACGTTATGTATTTTGTGACGTCATTTATTTTTGTGACGCTATTTATTTTTTGAAGTCATATATTTTTGTGACGTTATGTATTTTTTGACGTTATGTATTTTGTGACGTTTTGTATTTTGTGACGTCATTTATTTTTGTGACGTTATGTATTTTGTGACGTCATTTATTTTTGTGACGTTATGTATTTTGTGACGTCATTTATTTTTGTGACGTTATGTATTTTGTGACGTTATTAATTTGTGTGACGTCATTTATTTTTGTGACGTTATGTATTTTGTGACGTCATTTATTTTTGTGACGTTATGTATTTTGTGACGTCATTTATTTTTGTGACGTTATGTATTTTGTGACGTCATTTATTTTTGTGACGTAATGTATTTTGTGACGTCATTTATTTTTGTGAGGTTATGTATTTTTTGACGTAATTAATTTTTGTGACGTTATGTATTTTGTGACGTAATTAATTTTTGTGACGTCATTAATTTTGTGACGTTATGTATTTTGTGACGTCATTTATTTTTGTGACTTTATTTATTTTGTGACGTCATTTATTTTTGTGACGTTATGTATTTTGTGACGTTATGTATTTTGTGACGTTATTTATTTTTGTGACGTTATGTATTTTGTGACGTAATTAATTTTTGTGACGTCATTTATTTTTGTGACGTTATATATTTTGTGACGTTATGTATTTTGTGACGTAATTAATTTTTTTGACGTCATTTATTTTGTGACGTCTTTTATTTTTGTGACGTTATGTATTTTGTGACGTTATGTATTTTGTGACGTCATTTATTTTTGTGACGTTATGTATTTTGTGACGTCATTATGTTTGTGACGTTATGTATTTTGTGACGTTATGTATTTTGTTACCTCAATTATTTTTGTGACGTTATGTATTTTGTGACGTCAATTATTTTTGTGACGTTATGTATTTTGTGACGTCATTTATTTTTGTGACGTTATGTATTTTGTGACGTCAGTTATTTTTGTGACGTAATGTATTTTGTGACGTTATGTATTTTGTGACGTCATTTATTTTTGTGACATTATGAATTTTGTGAAGTAATTAATTTTTGTGACGTCATTTATTTTTATGACGTTATGTATTTTGTGACGTCATTTATTTTTGTGACGTTATGTATTTTGTGACGTCATTTATTTTTGTGACGTTATGTATTTTGTGACGTCATTTATTTTTGTGACGATATGTATTTTGTGACGTCATTATGTTTGTGACGTCATTTATTTTTGTAACGTTATGTATTTTGTGACGTCATTTATTTTTGGTACGCTATTTATTTTTTGAAGTCATATATTTTTGTGACGTTATGTATTATTTGAAGTTATGTATTTTATGACGTTTTGTATTTTGTGACGTCATTTATTTTTGTGACGTTATGTATTTTGTGACGTCATTTATTTTTGTGACATTACGTATTTTGTGACGTCATTTGTTTTTGTGACGTTATGTATTTTGTGACGTCATTTATTTTTGTGACGTTATGTATTTTGTGACGTCATTTATTTTTGTGACGTTATGTATTTTGTGACGTCATTTATTTTTGTGACGTTATGTATTTTGTGACGTCATTTATTTTTGTGACGTTATGTATTTTGTGACGTCATTTGTTTTTGTGACGTTATGTATTTTGTGACGTCATTTATTTTTGTGACGTTATGTATTTTGTGACGTTATTTATTTTTGTGACGTAATAAATTTTTGTGACGTCATTTATTTTTGTGACGTTATGTATTTTATGACGTCATTTATTTTGTGACGTTATGTATTTTGTGACATCATTTATTTTTGAGACGTTATGCATTTTGTGACGTCATTTATTTTTTGTGACGTTATGTATTTTGTGACGTTATGTATTTTGTGACGTTATTAATTTGTGTGACGTCATTTATTTTTGTGACGTTATGTATTTTGTGACGTCATTTATTTTTGTGACGTTATGTATTTTGTGACGTCATTTATTTTTGTGACGTTATGTATTTTGTGACGTCATTTATTTTTGTGACGTTATGTATTTTGTGACGTCATTTATTATTGTGACGTAATGTATTTTGTGACGTCATTTATTTTTGTGAGGTTATGTATTTTTTGACGTAATTAATTTTTGTGACGTTATGTATTTTGTGACGTAATTAATTTTTGTGACGTCATTAATTTTGTGACGTTATGTATTTTGTGACGTCATTTCTTTTTGTGACGTTATGTATTTTGTGACGTCATTTATTTTTGTGACTTTATTTATTTTGTGACGTCATTTATTTTTGTGACGTTATGTATTTTGTGACGTTATGTATTTTGTGACGTTATTTATTTTTGTGACGTTATGTATTTTGTGACGTAATTAATTTTTGTGACGTCATTTATTTTTGTGACGTTATATATTTTGTGACGTTATGTATTTTGTGACGTAATTAATTTTTTTGACGTCATTTATTTTGTGACGTTATGTATTTTGTGACGTCATTTATTTTTGTAACGTTATGTATTTTGTGACGTCATTTGTTTTTGTGACGTTATGTATTTTGTGACGTCTTTTATTTTTGTGACGTTATGTATTTTGTGACGTTATGTATTTTGTGACGTCATTTATTTTTGTGACGTTATGTATTTTGTGACGTCATTTATTTTTGTGACTTTATTTATTTTGTGACGTCATTTATTTTTGTGACGTTATGTATTTTGTGACGTCATTTATTTTTGTGACATTATGTATTTTGTGACGTCATTTGTTTTTGTGACGTTATGTATTTTGTGACGTCATTTATTTTTGTGACGTTATGTATTTTGTGACGTCATTTATTTTTGTGACGTTATGTATTTTGTGACGTCATTTATTTTTGTGACGTTATGTATTTTGTGACGTCATTTATTTTTGTGACGTTATGTATTTTGTGACGTCATTTGTTTTTGTGACGTTATGTATTTTGTGACGTCATTTATTTTTGTGACGTTATGTATTTTGTGACGTTATTTATTTTTGTGACGTAATAAATTTTTGTGACGTCATTTATTTTTGTGACGTTATGTATTTTATGACGTCATTTATTTTGTGACGTTATGTATTATGTGACATCATTTATTTTTGAGACGTTATGCATTTTGTGAGGTCATTTATTTTTTGTGACGTTATGTATTTTGTGACGTTATGTATTTTGTGACGTCATTTATTTTTGTGACGTTATTTATTTTGTGACGTAATTAATTTTTGTGACGTCATTTATTTTTGTGACGTTATGTATTTTGTGACGTCATTTATTTTTGTGACGTTATGTATTTTGTGACGTCATTTATTTTTGTGACGTAATGTATTTTGTGACGTTATGCATTTTGTGACGTCATTTATTTTCGTGACATTATGTATTTAGTGAAGTAATTAATTTTTGTGACGTCATTTATTTTTATGACGTTATGTATTTTGTGACGTCATTTATTTTTGTGACGTTATGTATTTTGTGACGTCTTTTATTTTTGTGACGTTATGTATTTTGTGACGTCATTTATTTTTGTGACGATATGTATTTTGTGACGTCATTATGTTTGTGACGTCATTTATTTTTGTGACGTTATGTATTTTGTGACGTCATTTATTTTTGTGACGCTATTTATTTTTTTAAGTCATATATTTTTGTGACGTTATGTTTTTTTTGACGTTATGTATTTTGTGACGTTTTGTATTTTGTGACGTCATTTATTTTTGTGACGTTATGTATTTTGTGACGTCATTTATTTTTGTGACGTTATGTATTTTGTGACGTCATTTGTTTTTGTGACGTTATGTATTTTGTGACGTCATTTATTTTTGTGACTTTATGAAAAATGTATTTTGTGACGTCATTTAGTTTTGTGTCGTTGAATATTTTGTGACGTCATTTATTTTTGTGACGTTATGTATTTTGTGACGTCATTTATTTTTCTGACGTTATGTATTTTTTGACGTCATTTTTTTGTGACGTTATGTTTTTTATGAAATATGTCTTTTGTGACGTCATTTAATTTTGTGTCGTTAAATATTTTGTGACGTCATTTATTTTTGTGACGTTATGTATTTTGTGACATCATTTATTTTTGTGACGTTATGTATTTTGTGACGTTATTAATTTTTGTCACGTCATTTATTTTTGTGACGTTATGTATTTTGTGACGTCATTTATTTTTGTGACGCTATTTATTTTTTGAAGTCATATTTTTGTGACGTTATGTATTTTTTGACGTTATGTATTTTGTGACGTTTTGTATTTTGTGACGTCATTTATTTTTGTGACGTTATGTATTTTGTGACGTCATTTATTTTTGTGACGTTATGTATTTTGTGACGTCATTTATTTTTGTGACGTTATGTATTTTGTGACGTTATTAATTTGTGTGACGTCATTTATTTTTGTGACGTTATGTATTTTGTGACGTCATTTATTTTTGTGACGTTATGTATTTTGTGACGTCATTTATTTTTGTGACGTTATGTATTTTGTGACGTCATTTATTTTTGTGACGTAATGTATTTTGTGACGTCATTTATTTTTGTGAGGTTATGTATTTTTTGACGTAATTAATTTTTGTGACGTTATGTATTTTGTGACGTAATTAATTTTTGTGACGTCATTAATTTTGTGACGTTATGTATTTTGTGACGTCATTTATTTTTGTGACGTTATGTATTTTGTGACGTCATTTATTTTTGTGACTTTATTTATTTTGTGACGTCATTTATTTTTGTGACGTTATGTATTTTGTGACGTTATGTATTTTGTGAGGTTATTTATTTTTGTGACGTTATGTATTTTGTGACGTAATTAATTTTTGTGACGTCATTTATTTTTGTGACGTTATATATTTTGTGACGTTATGTATTTTGTGACGTAATTAATTTTTTTGACGTCATTTATTTTGTGACGTTATGTATTTTGTGACGTCATTTATTTTTGTAACGTTATGTATTTTGTGACGTCATTTGTTTTTGTGACGTTATGTATTTTGTGACGTCTTTTATTTTTGTGACGTTATGTATTTTGTGACGTCATTTATTTTTGTGACGTTATGTATTTTGTGACGTCATTTATTTTTGTGACGTTATGTATTTTGTGACGTCATTTATTTTTGTGACGTAATGTATTTTGTGACGTTATGCATTTTGTGACGTCATTTATTTTCGTGACATTATGTATTTAGTGAAGTAATTAATTTTTGTGACGTCATTTATTTTTATGACGTTATGTATTTTGTGACGTCATTTATTTTTGTGACGTTATGTATTTTGTGACGTCTTTTATTTTTGTGACGTTATGTATTTTGTGACGTCATTTATTTTTGTGACGATATGTATTTTGTGACGTCATTATGTTTGTGACGTCATTTATTTTTGTGACGTTATGTATTTTGTGACGTCATTTATTTTTGTGACGCTATTTATTTTTTTAAGTCATATATTTTTGTGACGTTATGTATTTTTTGACGTTATGTATTTTGTGACGTTTTGTATTTTGTGACGTCATTTATTTTTGTGACGTTATGTATTTTGTGACGTCATTTATTTTTGTGACGTTATGTATTTTGTGACGTCATTTGTTTTTGTGACGTTATGTATTTTGTGACGTCATTTATTTTTGTGACTTTATGAAAAATGTATTTTGTGACGTCATTTAGTTTTGTGTCGTTGAATATTTTGTGACGTCATTTATTTTTGTGACGTTATGTATTTTGTGACGTCATTTATTTTTCTGACGTTATGTATTTTTTGACGTCATTTTTTTGTGACGTTATGTTTTTTATGAAATATGTCTTTTGTGACGTCATTTAATTTTGTGTCGTTAAATATTTTGTGACGTCATTTATTTTTGTGACGTTATGTATTTTGTGACATCATTTATTTTTGTGACGTTATGTATTTTGTGACGTTATTAATTTTTGTCACGTCATTTATTTTTGTGACGTTATGTATTTTGTGACGTCATTTATTTTTGTGACGCTATTTATTTTTTGAAGTCATATTTTTGTGACGTTATGTATTTTTTGACGTTATGTATTTTGTGACGTTTTGTATTTTGTGACGTCATTTATTTTTGTGACGTTATGTATTTTGTGACGTCATTTATTTTTGTGACGTTATGTATTTTGTGACGTCATTTATTTTTGTGACGTTATGTATTTTGTGACGTTATTAATTTGTGTGACGTCATTTATTTTTGTGACGTTATGTATTTTGTGACGTCATTTATTTTTGTGACGTTATGTATTTTGTGACGTCATTTATTTTTGTGACGTTATGTATTTTGTGACGTCATTTATTTTTGTGACGTAATGTATTTTGTGACGTCATTTATTTTTGTGAGGTTATGTATTTTTTGACGTAATTAATTTTTGTGACGTTATGTATTTTGTGACGTAATTAATTTTTGTGACGTCATTAATTTTGTGACGTTATGTATTTTGTGACGTCATTTATTTTTGTGACGTTATGTATTTTGTGACGTCATTTATTTTTGTGACTTTATTTATTTTGTGACGTCATTTATTTTTGTGACGTTATGTATTTTGTGACGTTATGTATTTTGTGAGGTTATTTATTTTTGTGACGTTATGTATTTTGTGACGTAATTAATTTTTGTGACGTCATTTATTTTTGTGACGTTATATATTTTGTGACGTTATGTATTTTGTGACGTAATTAATTTTTTTGACGTCATTTATTTTGTGACGTTATGTATTTTGTGACGTCATTTATTTTTGTAACGTTATGTATTTTGTGACGTCATTTGTTTTTGTGACGTTATGTATTTTGTGACGTCTTTTATTTTTGTGACGTTATGTATTTTGTGACGTTATGTATTTTGTGACGTCATTTATTTTTGTGACGTTATGTATTTTGTGACGTCATTTATTTTTGTGACGTTATGTATTTTGTGACGTTATGTATTTTGTTACCTCAATTATTTTTGTGACGTTATGTATTTTGTGACGTCAATTATTTTTGTGACGTTATGTATTTTGTGACGTCATTTATTTTTGTGACGTTATGTATTTTGTGACGTCAGTTATTTTTGTGACGTAATGTATTTTGTGACGTTATGTATTTTGTGACGTCATTTATTTTTGTGACATTATGAATTTTGTGAAGTAATTAATTTTTGTGACGTCATTTATTTTTATGACGTTATGTATTTTGTGACGTCATTTATTTTTGTGACGTTATGTATTTTGTGACGTCATTTATTTTTGTGACGTTATGTATTTTGTGACGTCATTTATTTTTGTGACGATATGTATTTTGTGACGTCATTATGTTTGTGACGTCATTTATTTTTGTAACGTTATGTATTTTGTGACGTCATTTATTTTTGTGACGCTATTTATTTTTTGAAGTCATATATTTTTGTGATGTTATGTATTATTTGACGTTATGTATTTTATGACGTTTTGTATTTTGTGACGTCATTTATTTTTGTGACGTTATGTATTTTGTGACGTCATTTATTTTTGTGACATTATGTATTTTGTGACGTCATTTGTTTTTGTGACGTTATGTATTTTGTGACGTCATTTATTTTTGTGACGTTATGTATTTTATGACGTCATTTATTTTTGTGACGTTATGTATTTTGTGACGTCATTTATTTTTGTGACGTTATGTATTTTGTGACGTCATTTTTTTTGTGACGTTATGTATTTTGTGACGTCATTTATTTTTGTGACGTTATGTATTCTATGAAATATGTATTTGTGACGTCATTTAATTTTGTGTCGTTAAATATTTTGTGACGTCATTTATTTTTGTGACGTTAAGTATTTTGTGACGTCATTTATTTTTGTGACGTTATGTATTTTGTGACGTCATTTTTTTTGTGACGTTATGTATTTTTAGAAATATGTATTTTGTGACGTCATTTAATTTTGTGTCGTTAAATATTTTGTGACGTCATTTATTTTTGTGACGTTATGTATTTTGTGACATCATTTATTTTTGTGACGTTATGTATTTTGTGACGTTATTAATTTTTTGTTACGTCATTTATTTTTGTGACGTTATGTATTTTGTGACGTCATTTATTTTTGTGACGCTATTTATTTTTTGAAGTCATATATTTTTGTGACGTTATGTATTTTTTGACGTTATGTATTTTGTGACGTTTTGTATTTTGTGACGTAATTTATTTTTGTGACGTTATGTATTTTGTGACGTCATTTATTATTGTGACGTCATTTATTTTTGTGACGTTATGTATTTTGTGACGTTATTTATTTTTGTGACGTAATAAATTTTTGTGACGTCATTTATTTTTGTGACGTTATGTATTTTATGACGTCATTTATTTTTGTGACGTTATGTATTTTGTGACGTCATTTATTATTGTGACGTCATTTATTTTTGTGACGTTATGTATTTTGTGACGTCATTTAATTTTGTGTCGTTAAATATTTTGTGACGTCATTTATTTTTGTGACGTTATGTATTTTGTGACATCATTTATTTTTGTGACGTTATGTATTTTGTGACGTTATTAATTTTTGTGACGTCATTTATTTTTGTGACGTTATGTATTTTGTGACGTCATGTATTTTTGTGACGCTATTTATTTTTTGAAGTCATATATTTTTGTGACGTTATGTATTTTTTGACGTTATGTATTTTGTGACGTTTTGTATTTTGTGACGTAATTTATTTTTGTGACGTTATGTATTTTGTGACGTCATTTATTTTTGTGACGTTATGTATTTTGTGACGTCATTTATTTTTGTGCCGTTATGTATTTTGTGACGTTATGTATTTTGTGACGTTATTTATTTTTGTGACGTAATAAATTGTTGTGACCTCATTTATTTTTGTGACATTATGTATTTTATGACGTCATATATTTTGTGACGTTATGTATTTTGTGACATCATTTATTTTTGAGACGTTATGCATTTTGTGACGTCATTTATTTTTTGTGACGTTATGTATTTTGTGACGTCATTTATTTTTGTGACGTTATGTATTTTGTGACGAGTAGAAAGGCCCGCGCTTTGGGTCTAACATGGGCTCTTATGGGGAATAGATTTAACATGGGCTCTTATGGAGAAAAGATTTAACATGGGCTCTTATGGAGATTATATTTAACATTGAGTCTTATGGAGTAATAAATTACTTGAAATGTAACAGTATTGTTAGGTATATAGTGTAATAAATGTGTTTTTATCTTGTAATCAATTGTAAATGTTGAGTTGTTGTGTCTAGTGAGGTACTTAACAGCAAACTACCGGGTTTAAAACCCCTAGTGAGGGAACATTCAAATGATCCTTTATTAAAGTACAAAATACCTTCATAGCAATCTCAATTTACCTTTAACCTTCATACCTACCTTCAATTAAGTATCAGCATCTCATGTTTTATGTAAAGAAAGCAGACCTTTCATAGATCCCAATGCTTTTTAAATGGTAGATATTTTACATTATTTACTTGTTTTCCGGTGAATTTTAAGCAATTTCATTATTTTTCCCACTATCATGGAATTGAGACTTTTAATTTGAGCTCTCTCCCATCTTTCTATGACTTGCCAGATGTCTGCAATTTGGATGCAAACAATTGCCTTACAAAATTAAATATATGGTTATTACTACTTGAGGTAAAATTTTCCTGGTTATTGCCTGTATATTTTAAAACCACTAAATTATTTTTATAATTTGTTTTATAATAAAGTAGACTGATTATAATGAGTGATATATTTTTGTTATTGGATCCAACAAGTGCTAATGAGAACAAGTAGTCTAGGCTGAGACTTGGCAGAAATTTGACCTTGAAAATCAGCTGTTTAAAAAAAAGCGCGCCAAAACGGAAAAAAAGCGCGGGAAAAACGGAAAAAAGCCCGCCAAACAGTGTTGCCAACAGCATAGAGTAAAAAGCATATACTATAACAGGTATATAGTACATATGTACATACTACGTCACGCTACCATATATTATACATTTATATATGTATAACGGTATATTATAATGGTTTATGGGTGGACATAACCTCACTTTCGGTTGCCGCTAAAATACATAACCTTACTTTTGTTTCCCGCCAAAATGGCGGACATAACCTATACCCATAGAGTATAACCTCCTCACAGTACATAGAGTGCTATAATATTACGTCACGCTACCCCTATTACATATGTATTTGCATATGTACTTCCTATGTCACGCTACCGTGGCGGTGGTGGTGGCGAGAACAAGCGAGCGAACAACACTGCACTAAACACCACATTGCGTTCAAGACTGACTCACTAGCTATCGACAGGAAGTACGGTATCCTGTTTGGTGGTTTCGTTGACTGATAAGCTATGCGTTCTTGAAAAGACATACGGGAAGTATGTCGTCATTGTCCCCCGTCCCCGCCCCCTTCTACCAGTGTTGGCAACTGTAGACAGTGAAAACACTCATATTTATAATACTATATGTTATGTCACATTATCCCCCTAAAGTGTAGTTAATCACATAGAGTATTAAAAGACATGTGTATACCGGGTATGTTACATTAGTCCTTTGTAATATTATATGAAATTCTACTTAAAATTAAATAACTTTGGAACGGGTGTAGCTAAAATTTGGTATTTAGGTACTTCTTCTGCCTTTTCCAAAACCTTACACCCCCCTCTTACTCCGCCCTCTCCCTCTTTTTGTTCTTTTTCTTCTCAAATTTGGCTAAAAATACCTAAAAACGCTGATATCTCGAAAACGGTAAGTCCTACGTCATTTTTGAGGCCAAAAATCACCTACTACGTAGTGTAGGTGCCCCCCAGGCGGTACTGACATATATGACAGGTCTTAACTAGGATGTTGCGGGTTGCATCCTGAAAAATGAAGGGGCAATTATCATGTAAAAACTTAAAATTTCTTAACTCAGGAACTACTTGACCGAATTTAATGAAACTTGGTATGTGGATACTTGTTAACTTCTACTACAATTTAAATCATACTTAAACCCTGTAGTGCGGGTGAGTATCTAGATAATTGAAGGCGCTACATTAAAAAATTTAATATCTTAAGAACTAGGTGATGGATATTAATGTAACTTGGTATATAGGTACATGTCAACTTATGCTAAGGCTTAAACTGGGTGATGCGGGTTGCATCACAGAAATTGAAGGGGTAAAAAATAAAATGCTATATCTCAGAAACTAATTATTGAATTTTAATTAAAACTTGTATATGGGTATATTTGAGTCTCTACTACCTTAGTCTGTACCTTTTTTATCATATATTGAGGTATTAAGTTATTAATTTAAATATTAATGGGAAAATTAACATTATAATGACCAAAAGGGAAATGGATATTTAATAACTAACTTTGCTCTTGTAGCTTTAAAATGGTTGTCCTTTTGATTTGTGTAGCCAGTTTACTAGCATTGACATGTGTAGTTGTTCCTTTGATTTAAGTAGTTAGCTTATTAACATGTACAGTTGTTCTTTTGGATTGGGTAGTCACCTCTTTGTATTAACATGTACAGTTGTTCTTTTGACTTGTGTAGTCACCGATTTCTGTACGGTACGTACTACCTCATATACCTGTTACCATTAGCTCAGTTTGTCATTCTGCTCTAGACTTTTGTTCAGTGTAGACATTCTTTGCTCTGCTCTTGATATTGAGATAATATACTTACTTTTGAGTTGCATAAATTTAAGTATATTTTTACATCTGATTTTTATAATTTTTGGTTGGTGTATTTGCCTGATTTTATTAATAGCTGTATTTGTTTTATTAACTTTAAATAATGCAGTCTGTCTGGAGTTCTCCAACTAAGGAACCAATTGTTTTTATTGGCGAAGAACAAACTTATAATCGAAAATTTAGACTGTATGGGCTTAGTACTACTTTTAAGTTTACTAAGCCTCCTAAAGGCGTGAGTGAGTTTGACTGGATACGTAAAGGGCTTGATAAAATAGTTGAAAGGGAGAAATCTAAAGCTTCTCCTACAGACTATCTTGGCTTTAAACTAATGTCTATCAATTTGAAAAGTAAGGAACCGGGGTATACTAACATGCGGCTAGCTTCTGAAGTAACTAGTAATGACATTTGGCAGATTTTTGGGGGAATACTTCAAAGTAACTCTGGAAACATTACTTCATCTGATACTTTTAGAGTAGATGTTTCAAGGGTAAATGTTCCTGTCGGAAAAGGTAGAGTAAGGCCTGGACTCTATAATAGCTTCGATGAAGAATGTAAGGCAAGAAAGGGGATAGTTGTCATTAATAACAGAGATAACTTATGTCTCCCTAGAGCTATAGTGGTAGGCAAGGCTTATGCTAAAAATGATCCCCAAATCTATGCTGTTCGTAAGGACAAAGGATTGAGGCAGACTTTAAGAGCTAAGAAACTTATGGCTAAGTCTCAAGTTGAAATACCAGAGGGAGGAGCTGGCATCCCTGAATTAGAGAAATTCCAGGCTCACCTAAAAAAGTACAGGATAACAGTATACAATTATGATAGTAAAGGTAGAGAAGTATATTTTGCCGGTGGAAATGATGATGCAAAATTTAAAATTAACCTATTGTTTCATGATGGTCACTACAATGTCATTACTAATTTAACTGCTGCATTCGTATGTAACTATTTTTGTGAAGCCTGTCATGTTCCTTATGAGCATAAGGGTGAGCATAGATGTACAAATTGCTGCTCTTCCTGTCATTCTATTTCCCCACCTTGTAAGCTTGAACATGGAGGCATAACATGCCGGTTTTGCAAACGCTTTTTCAGAAATGAACGGTGTTTTATAGCTCACCAAGGGCAGGTTTGTAAGACTATACAGCTTTGCCAGCATTGTAAAAAGCTAGTTTTCCCGACTAAACGTAAAGATGTCCATGTTTGTGGAGAGGTTTATTGTAATCCATGTGGGTCTTTTAAAGACCCCAAACATCAGTGTTATATACAAGTTGACCGGAGAAGTCCAAAGAACCGAGACTTTCTCTTTATTTTCTTTGATTTGGAAACAAGACAGGATGAGACTTTAGCCTCAGATCCTAGTAAAAATGTCCACAAGGTTAACTTATGTGTGTCTCAACAGTATTGTTTTAAGTGTATCAATGGAGGAGAGTGTGAAATTTGCTCAGAGAGACAAAAAGTATTTGAAAAAGACCCTGTTAAGGAGTTTATGAACTATGTAATGACAGTGAGGAAACAGTTTAAACATGTTTGTGTAATCGCTCATAATGGACAGGGATTTGATTTTCAGTTTATTTTAAAGTATATCATAGAAGAAACCAAGTTTACACCAAAAATCACTCCCCGGGGAACAAAATTGATACTAATTGAAGTAGATAATGTAAGGTTTGTTGATTCATTGAGCTACTTTCCTATGTCTCTTTCTGCTCTCCCTAAAGCTTTTGACCTACCTCCAGAGAAAAAGAAGGGCTACTTCCCACACTTGTTCAACACATTGGCAAATCAAAATTATGTGGGTCCTATGCCTGACAAAAAGTACTATTGCCCTGAAACTATGTTTGAAAAAAATCATAATGACTTTGAGAAATGGTACAGTGAACGAGTAGCTGAAAACTATGTGTTTGATTTTAAAAAAGAAATCTTGGAGTATTGTATCTCAGATGTTGAAATCTTGGCTCAAGCCTGTATTAAATTTAGAGCCTTACTTCTTGAACAGTGTAATGTAGACCCATTTCTAGAATCAATCACTATAGCAAGTGCATGTAACTTGGTTTTTCGCCGAAACTTTCTAAAACCAAACACAATTGGCTTGATCCCTAAAAATGGTTATAGACTAACTGACAATCAATCAGCATTGGCTTTACAGTGGCTGACTTGGGAAGAGGAAAGGCGCGGGGTAAAAATTCAACATGCAGGCAGAGGGAGGGAAGTCAAAATTAAGGGGTTGAAAGTTGATGGGTTTGACGGGAAGAATATTTATGAATTTCATGGGTGTTATTGGCATGGATGCCCCAAATGTTATCCCTACAACAGAGAGGCTCCTTTGAAGGAGGATCCCTCTGATACTTTACATTTGCGTTATGAGAAAACCAAATCTAAAATTGAGAAGCTTGGGGAAGTTGTAGAGATGTGGGAGTGTGACTTTAACAATTTAAAGAAGGAACACAAACTAAATCATTTGGATAAACTTTCTATTTTAAACACTTTACCATTAAATGCTAGAGATGCATTCTTTGGGGGAAGGACAGACAATATAAAATCATATTACAAGTGTAAAGAGGGAGAGACAATCCAGTATGTAGATGTTTGCTCTTTGTACCCATATGTAAATAAATATTGTAAATATCCTGTAGGCCATCCAAAGATTTACATTGGAAATAAAGAATGCTTAGAAAGAGGTCTTGAAGTGGATGGTTTAATGAAATGTAAGATCTTACCTCCTTTCAATTTTTATCATCCTGTACTCCCGGCTAAAATGAATGACAAGTTAATGTTTGTACTATGTAGGACTTGTGAGGAAACTTCAAATCAAGGTGATTGTGTTCATGAGTGTGAGGAGAGAGCTTTAGTGGGTACCTGGACTATGGATGAAATTAGAAAAGCAGTAGAAAAAGGCTATGTAATATTAGATATGTATGAACTGTGGGAGTATCAGATGGTGACTTTTGAGGAAGCAGGGTTGTTTACTGATTTTATAAATAAATTTCTAAAGTTAAAACAAGAGGCATCAGGGTTTCCAGAATGGTGTAAAACTGAAGAAGATAAAGACTTGTATGTTTCCAAGTTCTTAGAGCATGAAGGGATTCAATTGGAAAAGGACAAAATTATTAAGAATGGGGGCTTGAGATCACTTGCTAAGCTTATGCTGAATTCATTTTGGGGAAAATTTGGACAAAGAGAGAACATGGAAAAAACTTCACTTGTTAGAAACTCTAAAGATTTATTTGCATTGTTTACTCAGCTTGGAAGTGTAGTTAGATTTATTGAAGCTATTAATGAAGAAGTAGTATTAGTCAACTGGAAAACTTAGATGAGGCTAGGGAGACATTGAAAACTGTTAATGTTGTAATTGCAGCCTACACTACAGCTCATGCCAGATTGAAATTATATGAATATTTAGAAGCTTTAGGAGACCAGGTCTTATACTATGATACCGACAGTTGTATTTATTACTTCCGGGAAGGTTTGTACAGAGTTCCTACAGGTGATTACTTAGGTGAAATGACTGATGAACTTGTAGAGTATGGCCAAGGTTCATATATAACTGAGTTTGTCTCTGGGGGACCTAAAACCTATGCCTATCTTGTATGGTCTACAAATCAAAATAAGTTAGTGTCTGTTTGTAAAATAAAGGGTTTAACATTGAATTTAAAAACATCTAAATTATTAAACTTTAAGACATTGAAAGATATGGTTCTTAGCGAAGTTCCTCAAATTATAGAAATTCACGGGAGTAGAATCAGGAGAACTAAAGACAAAAATGTTGTAACTACCAATGAAACAAAAATGTTTAAAATTACCGGTTCAAAAAGGAAATTAGTTGATGGATATGATACAGTGCCTTATGGATATAAAAAACAAAGAATACAGTAACATAAACCAGGCATGTACACCACCAAACATAGAGCTCATATGTAACACATGCTCCAAAATGTTAGTCTGTTTTTAGCTGTGGTACTGAGCGGATGTACTAGAGCTGCTCTGTTGCTATAATAATATACTTGTATTTGCCATGGCAGTCTTTTTGAAATTTTTGTCCAAGACAAAGCTAAAGGAAAACTCTAAATTTTGTTTGACTTGTACAGAATATAAGTTTCAGTTAACAGGTTCAATAGATGTGTTTGAATGGCCTTTGACATTTTCAGAACAAATAGTATGTCATATAACACAGAATTTGACATCTAAAGCTTTTATACAAATAAAAATCAACCATGGTGATACCTCAGGAAATATTCCATTTTTACAGCTAAACAAACTAACACCGGCAGTTTTTGATTATCATTTTGAAAAAATATTTTCTCAAGTTAAGATGCTATCAGATATTATAACTTTGGAAGTAACTGTTGTTACTGTTCCTAGCTGCTACCTTAGATGAGTGCGGTAACCCTTAAATGTAATGTATAAACATCTTGTTCTCAATACTGAGGTCATTCTGTCTTGGACAGTGCTCCTGAGCAGACGTGTTGACAAGGTATTAACAGTTTAAGTGTTTGCTTAATTGTTTTATAATGTCTGCTAAATATTGTAATCTTAATGAACATTTAGTCTTGGTATTGTTTGATAGTGAAGGTAACCCTTGGTTTAAAGCTATGGATATAGCTAAAGCCTTGGGGCATCTTGAGGTTAGACGGGGGATTAAATCTTCTTTAAATGGTAACAGTATAAAGATTTTTAAAGATTTTCCAGAAACCCAAAAACAAGGTATCAAAAAACATGATGGTAGAACCTATTTTGTTGATGAATTTGGATTACTAACTTTGATTTTACGTTCTCCTAATCCTGAAGCAAGAGAGCTGGTAAAAAGACTGTTTCCAAAGAAGTTTTATCTTCCATTTATTGATATTAAAGATTCAAAGTTACCTTAAACAAATCTAATGTAACCCACTGTGTGTGTGTGTGTGTGTGTGTGTGAAGTTAGTAAGGCTTAGTCTTGAAAGCTTCTGTTCTGTGGACAGACACCCACATTTTGGCTGGGCTAATCCCTGGTAAGTCCATATGTGGATGGCGGGTTGGCTTAGTTGCCGTAGAAAATGATTTCCCGCGTCTGCCACAGACAAGGGCCTAGTAGATTGTGGCGCCTAGATCCGAGGAGGATCTAGGCTACACCTTTGAACAGCCCGGTGTGAATGTGATGAAGGGCCTAGTAGACTGTGGCGCCTAGATCCGAGGAGGGTCTAGGCTACACCTTTGAACAGCCCGGTGTGTATGGAGGTCACTGGCGCGGTGTAAAAGCCCGTAAACCTTGAATGAAGGTCCCTGGCGCGGTGTAAAAACCCGTAAACCTGAATGGTGTGTGAATGTAGGGCAAAGTTAATAGTCTGGCTCAGAACTTGGCTGGGTCATTCAATTAATATGCCCTGTGGGATATTGTTAGATTTCAAAGATAATGAGTAGCTCTCTCACTAAGCTTTATTGGGTTTGTAGAATGTAAAATCAATTGTTTGAGTCAAAAAATATAAAAATCCTCTGTTTGTCTAAGTAAATGGAGGGGTTATTAGCCAAAATGAAAGGACATAGTCCAAGTAAATGGCTAAATACCTCATACATAATGAACAGACCAACAGAGGACCAAAAAAAATCTATTAGTGTGAGAGATAGAGCTTATAATTCTATCCTCACCCCAGAGGTTAGGCCTACAGGGGATGCTCTGGGTTAACAAAAAGAGCGCGCCGAGGCCCCTACGGCATAGCCATAAAGGCTTACCGTGGTGTGGAAACGTGGGCCCTAAAAATTTGTTGACTTAGAAGAGTTCAGTTAAAGTTATTGTGGGATGGCTTTAGATATTGCTTTTCTGAAAAGAGCACTGAAACGGTGCTCTCTTCAATGTGTGTTTGCATATGCGTTTGCGTTTGCATGTTTGTTTGCGTTCGCATATGTGTTTGTATGTGTGTTTACGTTTGCATTGCGTTTGCTTTGTGTATGCTTTATGTTTTTATTGTGTTTGCATTGCGTTTGTATGTGCGTTTGCGTTTGCGTGACGCGTTTGTGTATGCTTTGCGTTTGCTTTACGTATGCTTTGCGTTTGTTTGCATATTCGTTTGCATGTGAGTTTGCGTTTGCGTGACTCGTTTGTGTTTGCTTTACGTATGCCTTGCGTTTGTTTGCATTTGCGTGATGCGTTTGTGTATGCTTTATGTTTATTTTTACCTAACTTGACCATGAAAACCTCGTGTATCAGACGGGGTTGAGAGATAATGAAAAATTGTCTATTGTCAGTTTATGATCATGTAAAGGAGAAAAATATCATTCCCCCTTAAACTATCAAATATATTTATTTATTAATGAACCTTACTTGTGTTGTCACTTAATGTTTTCATCTATCCCCAGACGAGTTCGTTTCTGACTCGAACTGAACCAATAGGGTTGCAGTTTTCCGACTTGTTGACTCGTTAGGATCCGAGTTCGTGTAAGTTCGGTAATCTCCGTACGAGTTCGTGTCTAACTCGGATTATGTCACGACGGCCAACCGGTAGTCATCGTGTTTCATATGGACCGGAAGTAGTGAGCACCGAATCGGTGCTCTCTTTGATTATCGTATATTTTACAGTGTTTGACTGAAATGTTCCCATATATCAATTTTAATTAAAATTCAATAGTCAGCTCAAGTTAGGACTAGACATTTTCAAGTATAAAAGTTAGGTTATGCAATATCAAAGAGCAAAGTAACGCAGGGACGTCTTACCGGCACGAGTAGTAATGCCGCCACTTTGCCGCCAACATGGGCTCTTATGGGGAATAGATTTAACATGGGCTCTTATGGAGAATAGATTTAACATGGGCTCTTATGGAGATTATATTTAACATTGAGTCTTATGGAGTATTAAATTACTTGAAATTGTAACAGTATTGTTAGGTATATAGTGTAATAAATGTGTTTTTATCTTATAATCAATTGTAAATGTTGAGTGTTTGTGTCTCAAATGATCCTTTATTATAGTACAAAATACCTTGATAACAATCTCAATTTACCTTTAACCTTCCTACCTACCTTTAATCAAATACCAGCATCTCCGGTGCTCTCTTTGAATATCTAATCTCATACAGTACTTGCTAAAGAACCTGGCTCATATGAGTCTATCTACCAATGGAGTTTTGCCTCTAAGTAGTATGGTATAAAAGAATTTATCTATAATAAATAAATGTTTTAAATAAAATCCAATAGTCAGGTTAAGTTAGGTCAGGTTGAGTTAGGTTAAAATAGGTCAGGTTGAGTTAGGTTAAAAGAGGTCAGGTTGAGTTAGGTTAAAAGAGGTCAGGTTGAAGGTTTGACCGAGACTTGGCACAAAAGGCCTTACAAATGCATGTTAGTGATCGTTACAAGAAAAATCTGGCCTTTATAGTTGGGACACGATTTGTGTCCCAACCGAATCTGAGCGATTTTGGTGGGACCAAACCTGTTTCGCATAATAAAGGCTTAGGTTAGGTTAGGTTAGGTTAGGTTAGGTTAGGTTAGGTTAGGTTAAAAGAGGTCAGGTTGAGTTAGGTTTAAAATAGGTCAGGTTAAGTTAGGTTTAAAATAGGTCAGGTTAAGTTAGGTTTGACCGAGACTTGGCATCAGCAATAACAGCAATGAAATATTAATTAGTATTGCTGTTATTGCTGATGCCAAGTCTCGGTCAAACCTAACTTAACCTGACCTATTTTAAACCTAACTTAACCTGACCTATTTTAAACCTAACTCAACCTGACCTCTTTTAACCTAACCTAACCTAACCTAACCTAACCTAACCTAACCTAACCTAAGCCTTTATTATGCGAAACAGGTTTGGTCCCACCAAAATCGCTCAGATTCGGTTGGGACACAAATCGTGTCCCAACTATAAAGGCCAGATTTTTCTTGTAACGATCACTAACATGCATTTGTAAGGCCTTTTGTGCCAAGTCTCGGTCAAACCTTCAACCTGACCTCTTTTAACCTAACTCAACCTGCCCTCTTTTAACCTAACTCAACCTGACCTATTTTAACCTAACTCAACCTGACCTAACTTAACCTGACTATTGGATTTTATTTAAAACATTTATTTATTATAGATAAATTCTTTTATACCATACTACTTAGAGGCAAAGCTCCATTGGTAGATAGACTCAAATAATACATAACGTCACAAAAATATATGACTTCAAAAAATAAATAGCGTCACAAAAATAAATGACGTCACAAAATACATAACGTTACAAAAATAAATGACGTCACAAACATAATGACGTCACAAAATACATATCGTCACAAAAAAAAATGACGTCACAAAATACATAACGTCACAAAAATAAATGACGTCACAAAATACATAACGTCACAAAAATAAATGACGTCACAAAATACATAACGTCATAAAAATAAATGACGTCACAAAAATTAATTACTTCACAAAATTCATAATGTCACAAAAATAAATGACGTCACAAAATACATAACGTCACAAAATACATTACGTCACAAAAATAACTGACGTCACAAAATACATAACGTCACAAAAATAAATGACGTCACAAAATACATAACGTCACAAAAATAATTGACGTCATCAAATACATAACGTCACAAAAATAATTGAGGTAACAAAATACATAACGTCACAAAATACATAACGTCACAAAAATAAATGACGTCACAAAATACATAACGTCACAAAAATAAATGACGTCACAAAATACATAACGTCACAAAATACATAACGTCACAAAAATAAAAGAAGTCACAAAATACATAACGTCACAAAAACAAATGACGTCACAAAATACATAACGTTACAAAAATAAATGACGTCAAAAAATACATAACGTCACAAAATAAATGACGTCAAAAAAATTAATTACGACACAAAATACATAACGTCACAAAATATATAACGTCACAAAAATAAATGACGTCACAAAAATTAATTACGTCACAAAATACATAACGTCACAAAAATAAATAACGTCACAAAATACATAACGTCACAAAAATAAATGACGTCACAAAATAAATAAAGTCACAAAAATAAATGACGTCACAAAATACATAACGTCACAAAAATAAATGACGTCACAAAATACATAACGTCACAAAATTAATGACGTCACAAAAATTAATTACGTCACAAAATACATAACGTCACAAAAATTAATTACGTCAAAAAATACATAACCTCACAAAAATAAATGACGTCACAAAATACATTACGTCACAAAAATAAATGACGTCACAAAATACATAACGTCACAAAAATAAATGACGTCACAAAATACATAACGTCACAAAAATAAATGACGTCACAAAATACATAACGTCACAAAAATAAATGACGTCACACAAATTAATAACGTCACAAAATACATAACGTCACAAAAATAAATGACGTCACAAAATACATAACGTCACAAAAATAAATGACGTCACAAAATACATAACGTCACAAAAATAAATGACGTCACAAAATACAAAACGTCACAAAATACATAACGTCAAAAAATACATAACGTCACAAAAATATATGACTTCAAAAAATAAATAGCGTCACAAAAATAAATGACGTCACAAAATACATAACGTCACAAAAATAAATGACGTAACAAAAATTAATAACGTCACAAAATACATAACGTCACAAAAATAAATGATGTCACAAAATACATAACGTCACAAAAATAAATGACGTCACAAAATATTTAACGACACAAAATTAAATGACGTCACAAAAGACATATTTCATAAAAAACATAACGTCACAAAAAAATGACGTCACAAAATACATAACGTCACAAAAATAAATGACGTCACAAAATACATAACGTCACAAAAATAAATGACGTCACAAAATATTCAACGACACAAAACTAAATGACGTCACAAAATACATTTTTCATAAAGTCACAAAAATAAATGACGTCACAAAATACATAACGTCACAAAAACAAATGACGTCACAAAATACATAACGTCACAAAAATAAATGACGTCACAAAATACATAACGTCACAAAAATAAATGACGTCACAAAATACAAAACGTCACAAAATACATAACGTCAAAAAATACATAACATCACAAAAATATATGACTTAAAAAAATAAATAGCGTCACAAAAATAAATGACGTCACAAAATACATAACGTCACAAAAATAAATGACGTCACAAACATAATGACGTCACAAAATACATATCGTCACAAAAATAAATGACGTCACAAAATACATAACGTCACAAAAATAAAAGACGTCACAAAATACATAACGTCACAAAAATAAATGACGTCACAAAATACATAACGTCACAAAAATAAATGACGTCACAAAAATTAATTACTTCACTAAATACATAATGTCACGAAAATAAATGACGTCACAAAATACATAACGTCACAAAATACATTACGTCACAAAAATAAATGACGTCACAAAATACATAACGTCACAAAAATAAATGACGTCACAAAATACATAACGTCACAAAAATAAATGACGTCACAAAAATTAATTACGTCACAAAATAAATAACGTCACAAAAATAAATGACGTCACAAAATACATAACGTCACAAAATACATAACGTCACAAAAAATAAATGACGTCAAAAAATGCATAACGTCTCAAAAATAAATGATGTCACAAAATACATAACGTCACAAAATAAATGACGTCATAAAATACATAACGTCACAAAAATAAATGACGTCACAAAAATTTATTACGTCACAAAAATAAATAACGTCACAAAATACATAACGTCACAAAAATAAATGACGTCACAAAATACATAACGTCACAAAAACAAATGACGTCACAAAATACATAACGTCACAAAAATAAATGACGTCACAAAATACATAACGTCACAAAAATAAATGACGTCACAAAATACAAAACGTCACAAAATACATAACGTCAAAAAATACATAATCTCACAAAAATATATGACTTCAAAAAATAAATAGCGTCACAAAAATAAATGACGTCACAAAATACATAACGTCACAAAAATAAATGACGTCACAAAAATTAATAACGTCACAAAATACATAACGTCACAAAAATAAATGATGTCACAAAATACATAACGTCACAAAAATAAATGACGTCACAAAATATTTAACGACACAAAATTAAATGACGTCACAAAATACATATTTCCAAAAATACATAACGTCACAAAAAAATGACGTCACAAAATACATATCGTCACAAAAATAAATGACGTCACAAAATACTTAACGTCACAAAAATAAATGACGTCACAAAATATTTAACGACACAAAATTAAATGACGTCACAAATACATATTTCATAGAATACATAACGTCACAAAAATAAATGACGTCACAAAATACATAACGTCACAAAAAAATGACGTCACAAAATACATAACGTCACAAAAATAAATGACGTCACAAAATACATAACGTCACAAAAATAAATGACGTCACAAAATACAAAACGTCATAAAATACATAACGTCAAATAATACATAACGTCACAAAAATATATGACTTCAAAAAATAAATAGCGTCACAAAAATAAATGACGTCACAAAATACATAACGTTACAAATATAAATGACGTCACAAACATAATGACGTCACAAAATACATATCGTCACAAAAATAAATGACGTCACAAAATACATAACGTCACAAAAATAAATGACGTCACAAAATACATAACGTCACAAAAATAAATGACGTCACAAAATACATAACGTCTTAAAAATAAATGACGTCACAAAAATTAATTACTTCACAAAATTCATAATGTCACAAAAATAAATGACGTCACAAAATACATAACGTCACAAAATACATTACGTCACAAAAATAACTGACGTCACAAAATATATAACGTCACAAAAATAAATGACGTCACAAAATGCATAACGTCACAAAAATAATTGACGTCACAAAATACATAACGTCACAAAAATAATTGAGGTAACAAAATACATAACGTCACAAAATACATAACGTCACAAAAATAAATGACGTCACAAAATACATAACGTCACAAAAATAAATGACGTCACAAAATACATAACGTCACAAAATACATAACGTCACAAAAATAAATGACGTCACAAAATACATAACGTCACAAAAACAAATGACGTCACAAAAAACATAACGTCACAAAAATAAATGACGTCACAAAATACATAACGTCACAAAAATAAATGACGTCACAAAATACAAAACGTCACAAAATACATAACGTCAAAAAATACATAACCTCACAAAAATATATGACTTCAAAAAATAAATAGCGTCACAAAAATAAATGACGTCACAAAATACATAACGTCACAAAAATAAATGACGTCACAAAAATTAATAACGTCACAAAATACATAACGTCACAAAAATAAATGATGTCACAAAATACATAACGTCACAAAAATAAATGACGTCACAAAATACATAACGTCACAAAAAAATGACGTCACAAAATACATAACGTCACAAAAATAAATGACGTCACAAAATACATAACGTCACAAAAATAAATGACGTCACAAAATACATAACGTCACAAAAATAAATGACGTCACAAAATACATAACGTCACAAAAACAAATGACGTCACAAAATACATAATGTCACAAAAATAAATGACGTCACAAAATACATAACGTCACAAAAATAAATGACGTCACAAAATACAAAACGTCATAAAATACATAACGTCAAATAATACATAACGTCACAAAAATATATGACTTCAAAAAATAAATAGCGTCACAAAAATAAATGACGTCACAAAATACATAACGTTACAAAAATAAATGACGTCACAAACATAATGACGTCACAAAATACATATCGTCACAAAAATAAATGACGTCACAAAATACATAACGTCACAAAAATAAATGACGTCACAAAATACATAACGTCACAAAAATAAATGACGTCACAAAATACATAACGTCATAAACATAAATGACGTCACAAAAATTAATTACTTCACAAAATTCATAATGTCACAAAAATAAATGACGTCACAAAATACATAACGTCACAAAATACATTACGTCACAAAAATAACTGACGTCACAAAATATATAACGTCACAAAAATAAATGACGTCACAAAATACATAACGTCACAAAAATAATTGACGTCACAAAATACATAACGTCACAAAAATAATTGAGGTAACAAAATACATAACGTCACAAAATACATAACGTCACAAAAATAAATGACGTCACAAAATACATAACGTCACAAAAATAAATGACGTCACAAAATACATAACGTCACAAAAATAAAAGACGTCACAAAATACATAACGTCACAAAAACAAATGACGTCACAAAATACATAACGTTACAAAAATAAATGACGTCACAAAATACATAACGTCACAAAATAAATGACGTCAAAAAAATTAATTACGTCACAAAATACATAACGTCACAAAATATATAACGTCACAAAAATAAATGACGTCACAAAAATTAATTACGTCACAAAATACATAACGTCACAAAAATAAATAACGTCACAAAATACATAACGTCACAAAATACATAACGTCACAAAAATAAATGACGTCACAAAATAAATAAAGTCACAAAAATAAATGACGTCACAAAATACATAACGTCACAAAAATAAATGACGTCACAAAATACATAACGTCACAAAATTAATGACGTCACAAAAATTAATTACGTCACAAAATACATAACGTCACAAAAATTAATTACGTCAAAAAATACATAGCCTCACAAAAATAAATGACGTCACAAAATACATTACGTCACAAAAATAAATGACGTCACAAAATACATAACGTTACAAAAATAAATGACGTCACAAAATACATAACGTCACAAAAATAAATGACGTCACAAAATACATAACGTCACAAAAATAAATGACGTCACACAAATTAATAACGTCACAAAATACATAACGTCACAAAAATAAATGACGTCACAAAATACATAACGTCACAAAAATAAATGACGTCACAAAATACAAAACGTCACAAAATACATAACGTCAAAAAATACATAACGTCACAAAAATATATGACTTCAAAAAATAAATAGCGTCACAAAAATAAATGACGTCACAAAATACATAACGCCACAAAAATAAATGACGTGACAAAAATTAATAACGTCACAAAATACATAACGTCACAAAAATAAATGATGTCACAAAATACATAACGTCACAAAAATAAATGACGTCACAAAATATTTAACGACACAAAATTAAATGACGTCACAAAAGACATATTTCATAAAAAACATAACGTCACAAAAAAATGACGTCACAAAATACATAACGTCACAAAAATAAATGACGTCACAAAATACATAACGTCACAAAAATAAATGACGTCACAAAATATTCAACGACACAAAACTAAATGACGTCACAATATACATTTTTCATAAAGTCACAAAAATAAATGACGTCACAAAATACATAACGTCACAAAAACAAATGACGTCACAAAATACATAACGTCACAAAAATAAATGACGTCACAAAATACATAACGTCACAAAAATAAATGACGTCACAAAATACAAAACGTCACAAAATACATAACGTCAAAAAATACATAACGTCACAAAAATATATGACTTAAAAAAATAAATAGCGTCACAAAAATAAATGACGTCACAAAATACATAACGTCACAAAAATAAATGACGTCACAAACATAATGACGTCACAAAATACATATCGTCACAAAAATAAATGACGTCACAAAATGCATAACGTCTCAAAAATAAATGATGTCACAAAATACATAACGTCACAAAAATAAATGACGTCACAAAATACATAACGTCACAAAAATAAATGACGTCACAAAATACATAACGTCACAAAAATAATGACGTCACAAAATACATAACGTCACAAAAATAAATGACGTCACAAAATACAAAACGTCACAAAATACATAACGTCAAAAAATACATAACGTCACAAAAATATATGACTTCAAAAAATAAATAGCGTCACAAAAATAAATGACGTCACAAAATACATAACGTCACAAAAATAAATGACGTGACAAAAATTAATAACGTCACAAAATACATTACGTCACAAAAATAAATGATGTCACAAAATACATAACGTCACAAAAATAAATGACGTCACAAAATATTTAACGACACAAAATTAAATGACGTCACAAAAGACATATTTCATAAAATACATAACGTCACAAAAAAATGACGTCACAAAATACATAACGTCACAAAAATAAATGACGTCACAAAATACATAACGTCACAAAAATAAATGACGTCACAAAATATTCAACGACACAAAACTAAATGACGTCACAAAATACATTTTTCATAAAGTCACAAAAATAAATGACGTCACAAAATACATAACGTCACAAAAACAAATGACGTCAAAAAATACATAACGTCACAAAAATAAATGACGTCACAAAATACATAACGTCACAAAAATAAATGACTTCAAAAAATAAATAGCGTCACAAAAATAAATGACGTCACAAAATACATAACGTCACAAAAATAAATGACGTCACAAACATAATGACGTCACAAAATACATAACGTCACAAAAATAAATGACGTCACAAAATACATAACGTCACAAAAATAAATGACGTCACACAAATTAATTACTTCACTAAATACATAATGTCACGAAAATAAATGACGTCACAAAATACATAACGTCACAAAATTCATTACGTCACAAAAATAAATGACGTCACAAAATACATAACGTCACAAAAATAAATGACGTCACAAAATACATAACGTCACAAAAATAAATGACGTCACAAAAATTAATTACGTCACAAAATAAATAACGTCACAAAAATAAATGACGTCACAAAATACATAACGTCACAAAATACATAACGTCACAAAAAATAAATGACGTCACAAAATGCATAACGTCTCAAAAATAAATGATGTCACAAAATACATAACGTGACAAAATAAATGACGTCATAAAATACATAACGTCACAAAAATAAATGACGTCAAAAAATTTATTACGTCACAATAATAAATAACGTCACAAAATACATAACGTAACAAAAATAAATGACGTCACAAAATACATAACGTCACAAAAACAAATGACGTCACAAAATACATAACGTCACAAAAATAAATGACGTCACAAAATAAATAACGTCACAAAAATAAATGACGTCACAAAATACAAAACGTCACAAAATACATAACGTCAAAAAATACATAACGTCACAAAAATATATGACTTCAAAAAATAAATAGCGTCACAAAAATAAATGACGTCACAAAATACATAACGTCACAAAAATAAATGACGTCACAAAAATTAATAACGTCACAAAATACATAACGTCACAAAAATAAATGATGTCACAAAATACATAACGTCACAAAAATAAATGACGTCACAAAATATTTAACGACACAAAATTAAATGACGTCACAAAATACATATTTCTAAAAATACATAACGTCACAAAAAAATGACGTCACAAAATACATAACGTCACAAAAATAAATGACGTCACAAAATACATAACGTCACAAAAATAAATGACGTCACAAAATATTTAACGACACAAAATTAAATGACGTCACAAATACATATTTCATAAAATACGTCACAAAAATTTATGGCTTCACAAAATACATAACGTCACAAAAAAATGACGTCACAAAATACATAACGTCACAAAAATAAATGACGTCACAAAATACATAACGTCACAAAAATAAATGACGTCACAAAATACATAACGTCACAAAAATAAATGACGTCACAAAATACATAACGTCACAAAAACAAATGACGTCACAAAATACATAATGTCACAAATTACATAACGTCACAAAAATAAATGACGTCACAAAATACATAACGTCATAAAAATAAATGACGTCACAAAAATTAATTACTTCACAAAATACATATTGTCACAAAAATAAATGACGTCACAAAATACATAACGTCACAAAATACATTACGTCACAAAAATAAATGACGTCACAAAATACATAACGTCACAAAAATAAATGACGTCACAAAATACATAACGTCACAAAAATAAATGACGTCACAAAATACATAACGTCACGAAAATAATTGAGGTAACAAAATACATAACGTCACAAAATACATAACGTCACAAAATACATAACGTCACAAAAATAAATGACGTCACAAAATACATAACGTCACAAAAATAAATGACGTCACAAAATACATAACGTCACAAAAATAAATGACGTTACAAAATACAAAACGTCACAAAATACATAACGTCAAAAAATACATAACGTCACAAAAATATATGACTTCAAAAAATAAATAGCGTCACAAAAATAAATGACGTCACAAAATACATAACGTCACAAAAATAAATGACGTGACAAAAATTAATAACGTCACAAAATACATAACGTCACAAAAATAAATGATGTCACAAAATACATAACGTCACAAAAATAAATGACGTCACAAAATATTTAACGACACAAAATTAAATGACGTCACAAAAGACATATTTCATAAAATACATAACGTCACAAAAAAATGACGTCACAAAATACATAACGTCACAAAAATAAATGACGTCACAAAATACATAACGTCACAAAAATAAATGACGTCACAAAATATTCAACGACACAAAACTAAATGACGTCACAAAATACATTTTTCATAAAGTCACAAAAATAAATGACGTCACAAAATACATAACGTCACAAAAACAAATGACGTCACAAAATACATAACGTCACAAAAATAAATGACGTCACAAAATACATAACGTCACAAAAATAAATGACTTCAAAAAATAAATAGCGTCACAAAAATAAATGACGTCACAAAATACATAACGTCACAAAAATAAATGACGTCACAAACATAATGACGTCACAAAATACATAACGTCACAAAAATAAATGACGTCACAAAATACATAACGTCACAAAAATAAATGACGTCACAAAAATTAATTACTTCACTAAATACATAATGTCACGAAAATAAATGACGTCACAAAATACATAACGTCACAAAATACATTACGTCACAAAAATAAATGACGTCACAAAATACATAACGTCACAAAAATAAATGACGTCACAAAAATTAATTACGTCACAAAATAAATAACGTCACAAAAATAAATGACGTCACAAAATACATAACGTCACAAAATACATAACGTCACAAAAAATAAATGACGTCACAAAATGCATAACGTCTCAAAAATAAATGATGTCACAAAATACATAACGTGACAAAATAAATGACGTCATAAAATACATAACGTCACAAAAATAAATGACGTCAAAAAAATTTATTACGTCACAATAATAAATAACGTCACAAAATACATAACGTCACAAAAATAAATGACGTCACAAAATACATAACGTCACAAAAACAAATGACGTCACAAAATACATAACGTCACAAAAATAAACGACGTCACAAAATAAATAACGTCACAACAATAAATGACGTCACAAAATACAAAACGTCACAAAATACATAACGTCAAAAAATACATAACGTCACAAAAATATATGACTTCAAAAATAAATAGCGTCACAAAAATAAATGACGTCACAAAATACATAACGTCACAAAAATAAATGACGTCACAAAAATTAATAACGTCACAAAATACATAACGTCACAAAAATAAATGATGTCACAAAATACATAACGTCACAAAAATAAATGACGTCACAAAATATTTAACGACACAAAATTAAATGACGTCACAAAATACATATTTCTAAAAATACATAACGTCACAAAAAAATGACGTCACAAAATACATAACGTCACAAAAATAAATGACGTCACAAAATACATAACGTCACAAAAATAAATGACGTCACAAAATATTTAACGACACAAAATTAAATGACGTCACAAATACATATTTCATAAAATACGTCACAAAAATTTATGGCTTCACAAAATACATAACGTCACAAAAAAATGACGTCACAAAATACATAACGTCACAAAAATAAATGACGTCACAAAATACATAACGTCACAAAAATAAATGACGTCACAAAATACATAACGTCACAAAAATAAATGACGTCACAAAATACATAACGTCACAAAAACAAATGACGTCACAATATACATAATGTCACAAAAATAAATGACGTCACAAAATACATAACGTCACAAAAATAAATGACGTCACAAAATAAAAAACGTCACAAAATACATAACGTCAAATAATACATAACGTCACAAAAATATATGACTTCAAAAAATAAATAGCGTCACAAAAATAAATGACGTCACAAAATACATAACGTCACAAAAATAAATGACGTCACAAAATACATAACGTCATAAAAATAAATGACGTCCCAAAAATTAATTACTTCACAAAATACATAATGTCACAAAAATAAATGACGTCACAAAATACATAACGTCACAAAATACATTACGTCACAAAAATAAATGACGTCACAAAATACATAACGTCACAAAAACAAATGACGTCACAAAATACATAACGTCACAAAAATAAATGACGTCACAAAATAAATAACGTCACAAAAATAAATGACGTCACAAAATACAAAACGTCACAAAATACATAACGTCAAAAAATACATAACGTCACAAAAATATATGACTTCAAAAAATAAATAGCGTCACAAAAATAAATGACGTCACAAAATACATAACGTCACAAAAATAAATGACGTCACAAAAATTAATAACGTCACAAAATACATAACGTCACAAAAATAAATGATGTCACAAAATACATAACGTCACAAAAATAAATGACGTTACAAAATATTTAACGACACAAAATTAAATGACGTCACAAAATACATATTTCTAAAAATACATAACGTCACAAAAAAATGACGTCACAAAATACATAACGTCACAAAAATAAATGACGTCACAAAATACATAACGTCACAAAAATAAATGACGTCACAAAATATTTAACGACACAAAATTAAATGACGTCACAAATACATATTTCATAAAATACGTCACAAAAATTTATGGCTTCACAAAATACATAACGTCACAAAAAAATGACGTCACAAAATACATAACGTCACAAAAATAAATGACGTCACAAAATACATAACGTCACAAAAATAAATGACGTCACAAAATACATAACGTCACAAAAATAAATGACGTCACAAAATACATAACGTCACAAAAACAAATGACGTCACAAAATACATAATGTCACAAAAATAAATGACGTCACAAAATACATAACGTCACAAAAATAAATGACGTCACAAAATACATAACGTCATAAAAATAAATGACGTCACAAAAATTAATTACTTCACAAAATACATAATGTCACAAAAATAAATGACGTCACAAAATACATAACGTCACAAAATACATTACGTCACAAAAATAAATGACGTCACAAAATACATAACGTCACAAAAATAAATGACGTCACAAAATACATAACGTCACAAAAATAAATGACGTCACAAAATATATAACGTCACGAAAATAATTGAGGTAACAAAATACATAACGTCACAAAATACATAACGTCACAAAATACATAACGTCACAAAAATAAATGACGTCACAAAATACATAACGTCACAAAAATAAATGACGTCACAAAATACATAACGTCACAAAACTAAATGACGTCACAAAACACAAAACGTCACAAAATACATAACGTCAAAAAATACATAACGTCACAAAAATATATGACTTCAAAAAATAAATAGCGTCACAAAAATAAATGACGTCACAAAATACATAACGTCACAAAAATAAATGACGTGACAAAAATTAATAACGTCACAAAATACATAACGTCACAAAAATAAATGATGTCACAAAATACATAACGTCACAAAAATAAATGACGTCACAAAATATTTAACGACACAAAATTAAATGACGTCACAAAAGACATATTTCATAAAATACATAACGTCACAAAAAAATGACGTCACAAAATACATAACGTCACAAAAATAAATGACGTCACAAAATACATAACGTCACAAAAATAAATGACGTCACAAAATATTCAACGACACAAAACTAAATGACGTCACAAAATACATTTTTCATAAAGTCACAAAAATAAATGACGTCACAAAATACATAACGTCACAAAAACAAATGACGTCACAAAATACATAACGTCACAAAAATAAATGACGTCACAAAATACATAACGTCACAAAAATAAATGACTTCAAAAAATAAATAGCGTCACAAAAATAAATGACGTCACAAAATACATAACGTCACGAAAATAAATGACGTCACAAACATAATGACGTCACAAAATACATAACGTCACAAAAATAAATGACGTCACAAAATACATAACGTCACAAAAATAAATGACGTCACAAAAATTAATTACTTCACTAAATACATAATGTCACGAAAATAAATGACGTCACAAAATACATAACGTCACAAAATACATTACGTCACAAAAATAAATGACGTCACAAAATATATAACGTCACAAAAATAAATGACGTCACAAAATACATAACGTCACAAAAATAAATGACGTCACAAAAATTAATTACGTCACAAAATAAATAACGTCACAAAAATAAATGACGTCACAAAATACATAACGTCACAAAATACATAACGTCACAAAAAATAAATGACGTCACAAAATGCATAACGTCTCAAAAATAAATGATGTCACAAAATACATAACGTGACAAAATAAATGACGTCATAAAATACATAACGTCACAAAAATAAATGACGTCAAAAAAATTTATTACGTCACAATAATAAATAACGTCACAAAATACATAACGTCACAAAAATAAATGACGTCACAAAATACATAACGTCACAAAAACAAATGACGTCACAAAATACATAACGTCACAAAAATAAACGACGTCACAAAATAAATAACGTCACAAAAATAAATGACGTCACGAAATACAAAACGTCACAAAATACATAACGTCAAAAAATACATAACGTCACAAAAATATATGACTTCAAAAAATAAATAGCGTCACAAAAATAAATGACGTCACAAAATACATAACGTCACAAAAATAAATGACGTCACAAAATATTTAACGACACAAAATTAAATGACGTCACAAATACATATTTCATAAAATACGTCACAAAAATTTATGGCATCACAAAATACATAACGTCACAAAAAAATGACGTCACAAAATACATAACGTCACAAAAATAAATGACGTCACAAAATACATAACGTCACAAAAATAAATGACGTCACAAAATACATAACGTCACAAAAGTAAATGACGTCACAAAATACATAACGTCACAAAAACAAATGACGTCACAAAATACATAATGTCACAAAAATAAATGACGTCACAAAATACATAACGTCACAAAAATAAATGACGTCACAAAATAAAAAACGTCACAAAATACATAACGTCAAATAATACATAACGTCACAAAAATATATGACTTCAAAAAATAAATAGCGTCACAAAAATAAATGACGTCACAAAATACATAACGTCACAAAAATAAATGACGTCACAAAATACATAACGTCATAAAAATAAATGACGTCCCAAAAATTAATTACTTCACAAAATACATAATGTCACAAAAATAAATGACGTCACAAAATACATAACGTCACAAAATACATTACGTCACAAAAATAAATGACGTCACAAAATACATAACGTCACAAAAATAAATGACGTCACAAAATACATAACGTCACAAAAATAAATGACGTCACAAAATACATAACGTCACGAAAATAATTGAGGTAACAAAATACATAACGTCACAAAATACATAACTTCACAAAAATAAATGACGTCACAAAATACATAACGTCACAAAAATAAATGACGTCACAAAATACATAACGTCATAAAAATAAATGACGTCACAAAAATTAATTACTTCACAAAATACATAATGTCACAAAAATAAATGACGTCACAAAATACATAACGTCACAAAATACATTACGTCACAAAAATAAATGACGTCACAAAATACATAACGTCACAAAAATAAATGACGTCACAAAATACATAACGTCACAAAAATAAATGACGTCACAAAATATATAACGTCACGAAAATAATTGAGGTAACAAAATACATAACGTCACAAAATACATAACGTCACAAAATACATAACGTCACAAAAATAAATGACGTCACAAAATACATAACGTCACAAAAATAAATGACGTCACAAAATACATAACGTCACAAAAATAAATGACGTCACAAAATACAAAACGTCACAAAATACATAACGTCAAAAAATACATAACGTCACAAACATATATATGACTTCAAAAAATAAATAGCGTCACAAAAATAAATGACGTCACAAAATACATAACGTCACAAAAATAAATGACGTGACAAAAATTAATAACGTCACAAAATACATAACGTCACAAAAATAAATGATGTCACAAAATACATAACGTCACAAAAATAAATGACGTCACAAAATATTTAACGACACAAAATTAAATGACGTCACAAAAGACATATTTCATAAAATACATAACGTCACAAAAAAATGACGTCACAAAATACATAACGTCACAAAAATAAATGACGTCACAAAATACATAACGTCACAAAAATAAATGACGTCACAAAATATTCAACGACACAAAACTAAATGACGTCACAAAATACATTTTTCATAAAGTCACAAAAATAAATGACGTCACAAAATACATAACGTCACAAAAACAAATGACGTCACAAAATACATAACGTCACAAAAATAAATGACGTCACAAAATACATAACGTCACAAAAATAAATGACTTCAAAAAATAAATAGCGTCACAAAAATAAATGACGTCACAAAATACATAACGTCACGAAAATAAATGACGTCACAAACATAATGACGTCACAAAATACATAACGTCACAAAAATAAATGACGTCACAAAATACATAACGTCACAAAAATAAATGACGTCACAAAAATTAATTACTTCACTAAATACATAATGTCACGAAAATAAATGACGTCACAAAATACATAACGTCACAAAATACATTACGTCACAAAAATAAATGACGTCACAAAATATATAACGTCACAAAAATAAATGACGTCACAAAATACATAACGTCACAAAAATAAATGACGTCACAAAAATTAATTACGTCACAAAATAAATAACGTCACAAAAATAAATGACGTCACAAAATACATAACGTCACAAAATACATAACGTCACAAAAAATAAATGACGTCACAAAATGCATAACGTCTCAAAAATAAATGATGTCACAAAATACATAACGTGACAAAATAAATGACGTCATAAAATACATAACGTCACAAAAATAAATGACGTCAAAAAAATTTATTACGTCACAATAATAAATAACGTCACAAAATACATAACGTCACAAAAATAAATGACGTCACAAAATACATAACGTCACAAAAACAAATGACGTCACAAAATACATAACGTCACAAAAATAAACGACGTCACAAAATAAATAACGTCACAAAAATAAATGACGTCACAAAATACAAAACGTCACAAAATACATAACGTCAAAAAATACATAACGTCACAAAAATATATGACTTCAAAAAATAAATAGCGTCACAAAAATAAATGACGTCACAAAATACATAACGTCACAAAAATAAATGACGTCACAAAATATTTAACGACACAAAATTAAATGACGTCACAAATACATATTTCATAAAATACGTCACAAAAATTTATGGCTTCACAAAATACATAACGTCACAAAAAAATGACGTCACAAAATACATAACGTCACAAAAATAAATGACGTCACAAAATACATAACGTCACAAAAATAAATGACGTCACAAAATACATAACGTCACAAAAGTAAATGACGTCACAAAATACATAACGTCACAAAAACAAATGACGTCACAAAATACATAATGTCACAAAAATAAATGACGTCACAAAATACATAACGTCACAAAAATAAATGACGTCACAAAATAAAAAACGTCACAAAATACATAACGTCAAATAATACATAACGTCACAAAAATATATGACTTCAAAAAATAAATAGCGTCACAAAAATAAATGACGTCACAAAATACATAACGTCACAAAAATAAATGACGTCACAAAATACATAACGTCATAAAAATAAATGACGTCCCAAAAATTAATTACTTCACAAAATACATAATGTCACAAAAATAAATGACGTCACAAAATACATAACGTCACAAAATACATTACGTCACAAAAATAAATGACGTCACAAAATACATAACGTCACAAAAATAAATGACGTCACAAAATACATAACGTCACAAAAATAAATGACGTCACAAAATACATAACTTTACGAAAATAATTGAGGTAACAAAATACATAACGTCACAAAATACATAACGTCACAAAAATAAATGACGTCACAAAATACATAACGTCACAAAAATAAATGACGTCACAAAATACATAACGTCACAAAAATAAATGACGTCACAAAATACAAAACGTCACAAAATACATAACGTCAAAAAATACATAACGTCACAAAAATATATGACTTCAAAAAATAAATAGCGTCACAAAAATAAATGACGTCACAAAATACATAACGTCACAAAAATAAATGACGTGACAAAAATTAATAACGTCACAAAATACATAACGTCACAAAAATAAATGATGTCACAAAATACATAACGTCACAAAAATAAATGACGTCACAAAATATTTAACGATACAAAATTAAATGACGTCACAAAAGACATATTTCATAAAATACATAACGTCACAAAAAAATGACGTCACAAAATACATAACGTCACAAAAATAAATGACGTCACAAAATACATAACGTCACAAAAATAAATGACGTCACAAAATATTCAACGACACAAAACTAAATGACGTCACAAAATACATTTTTCATAAAGTCACAAAAATAAATGACGTCACAAAATACATAACGTCACAAAAACAAATGACGTCACAAAATACATAACGTCACAAAAATAAATGACGTCACAAAATACATAACGTCACAAAAATAAATGACTTCAAAAAATAAATAGCGTCACAAAAATAAATGACGTCACAAAATACATAACGTCACAAAAATAAATGACGTCACAAACATAATGACGTCACAAAATACATAACGTCACAAAAATAAATGACGTCACAAAATACATAACGTCACAAAAATAAATGACGTCACAAAAATTAATTACTTCACTAAATACATAATGTCACGAAAATAAATGACGTCACAAAATACATAACGTCACAAAATACATTACGTCACAAAAATAAATGACGTCACAAAATACATAACGTCACAAAAATAAATGACGTCACAAAATACATAACGTCACAAAAATAAATGACGTCACAAAAATTAATTACGTCACAAAATAAATAACGTCACAAAAATAAATGACGTCACAAAATACATAACGTCACAAAATACATAACGTCACAAAAAATAAATGACGTCACAAAATGCATAACGTCTCAAAAATAAATGATGTCACAAAATACATAACGTGACAAAATAAATGACGTCATAAAATACATAACGTCACAAAAATAAATGACGTCAAAAAAATTTATTACGTCACAAAAATAAATAACGTCACAAAATACATAACGTCACAAAAATAAATGACGTCACAAAATACATAACGTCACAAAAATAAATGACGTCACAAAATATTTAACGACACAAAATTAAATGACGTCACAAATACATATTTCATAAAATACGTCACAAAAATTTATGGCTTCACAAAATACATAACGTCACAAAAAAATGACGTCACAAAATACATAACGTCACAAAAATAAATGACGTCACAAAATACATAACGTCACAAAAATAAATGACGTCACAAAATACATAACGTCACAAAAATAAATGACGTCACAAAATACATAACGTCACAAAATACATTACGTCACAAAAATAAATGACGTCACAAAATACATAACGTCACAAAAATAAATCGCGTCACAAAATACATAACGTCACAAAAATAAATGACGTCACAAAATACATAACGTCACAAAAATAAATGACGTCACAAAAATTAATTACGTCACAAAATAAATAACGTCACAAAAATAAATGACGTCACAAAATACATAACGTCACAAAATACATAACGTCACAAAAAATAAATGACGTCACAAAATGCATAACGTCTCAAAAATAAATGATGTCACAAAATACATAACGTGACAAAATAAATGACGTCATAAAATACATAACGTCATAAAAGTAAATGACGTCAAAAAAATTTATTACGTCACAAAAATAAATAACGTCACAAAATACATAACGTCACAAAAATAAATGACGTCACAAAATACATAACGTCACAAAAACAAATGACGTCACAAAATACATAACGTCACAAAAATAAATGACGTCACAAAATACATAACGTCACAAAATACATTACGTCACAAAAATAAATGACGTCACAAAATACATAACGTCACAAAAATAAATGACGTCACAAAATACATAACGTCACAAAAATAAATGACGTCACAAAAATCAATAACGTCACAAAATACATAACGTCACAAAAATAAATGATGTCACAAAATACATAACGTCACAAAAATAAATGACGTCACAAAATATTTAACGACACAAAATTAAATGACGTCACAAAATACATATTTCTAGAAATACACAACGTCACAAAAAAATGACGTCACAAAATACATAACGTCACAAAAATAAATGACGTCACAAAATACATAACGTCACAAAAATAAATGACGTCACAAAATATTTAACGACACAAAATTAAATAATGGCATAAATACATATTTCATAAAATACGTCACAAAAATTTATGGCTTCACAAAATACATAACGTCACAAAAAAATGACGTCACAAAATACATAACGTCACAAAAATAAATGACGTCACAAAATACATAACGTCACAAAAATAAATGACGTCACAAAATACATAACGTCACAAAAATAAATGACGTCACAAAATACATAACGTCACAAAAACAAATGACGTCACAAAATACATAATGTCACAAAAATAAATGACGTCACAAAATACATAACGTCACAAAAATAAATGACGTCACAAAATACAAAACGTCACAAAATACATAACGTCAAATAATACATAACGTCACAAAAATATATAACTTCAAAAAATAAATAGCGTCACAAAAATAAATGACGTCACAAAATACAAAACGTCACAAAAATAAATGACGTCACAAAATACATAACGTCATAAAAATAAATGACGTCACAAAAATTAATTACTTCACAAAATACATAATGTCACAAAAATAAATGTCGTCACAAAATACATAACGTCACAAAATACATTACGTCACAAAAATAAATGACGTCACAAAATACATAACGTCACAAAAATAAATGACGTCACAAAATACATAACGTCACAAAAATAAATGACGTCACAAAATACATAACGTCACAAAAAAATGACGTCACAAAATACATAACGTCACAAAAATAAATGACGTCACAAAATACATAACGTCACAAAAATTAATGACATCACAAAATACATAACGTCACAAAATACATAACGTCACAAAAATAAATTACGTCACAAAATACATAACGTCACAAAAATAAATGACGTCACAAAATACATTACGTCACAAAAAATAAATGACGTCACAAAATGCATAACGTCTCAAAAATAAATGATGTCAAAAAATACATAACGTCACAAAATAAATGACGACATAAAAAACATAATGTCACAAAAATAAATGAGGTCACAACAATTTATTACGTCACAAAAATAAATAACGTCACAAAATACATAACGTCACAAAATACATAACGGCACAAAAATAAATGACGTCACAAAATACATAACGTCACAAAAAAAAATGACGTCACAAAATACATAACGTCAAAAAAATAAATGACATCACAAAATACATAACGTCACAAAAATAACTGACGTCACAAAATACATAACGTTACAAAAATAAATGACGTCATAAAATACATAACGTCACAAAAATAAATGACGTCACAAAATACATAACGTAACAAAAAAAATGACGTCACAAAATACATAACGTCACAAAAATAAATGACGTCACAAAATATTCAACGACACAAAACTAAATGACGTCACAAAATACATTTTTCATAAAGTCACAAAAATAAATGACGTCACAAAATACATAACGTCACAAAAACAAATGACGTCACAAAATACATAACGTCACAAAAATAAATGACGTCACAAAATACATAACATCACAAAAATAAATGACTTCAAAAAATAAATAGCGTCACAAAAATAAATGACGTCACAAAATACATAACGTCACAAAAATAAATGACGTCACAAACATAATGACGTCACAAAATACATAACGTCACAAAAATAAATGACGTCACAAAATACATATCGTCACAAAAATAAATGACGTCACAAAAATTAATTACTTCACTAAATACATAATGTCACGAAAATAAATGACGTCACAAAATACATTACGTCACAAAAATAAATGACGTCACAAAATACATAACGTCACAAAAATAAATGACGTCACAAAATACATAACGTCACAAAAATAAATGACGTCACAAAATACATAACGTCACAAAAATAAATGACGTCACAAAAATTAATTACGTCACAAAATAAATAACGTCACAAAAATAAATGACGTCACAAAATACATAACGTCACAAAATACATAACGTCACAAAAAATATATGACGTCACAAAATGCATAACGTCTCAAAAATAAATGATGTCACAAAATACATAACGTTACAAAATAAATGACGTCATAAAATACATAACCTCACAAAAGTAAATGACGTCAAAAAAATTTATTACGTCACAAAAATAAATAACGTCACAAAATACATAACGTCACAAAAATAAATGACGTCACAAAATACATAACGTCACAAAAACAAATGACGTCACAAAATACATAACGTCACAAAAATAAATGACGTCACAAAATACATAACGTCACAAAATACATTACGTCACAAAAATAAATGACGTCACAAAATACATAACGTCACAAAAATAAATGACGTCACAAAATATTTAACGACACAAAATTAAATGACGTCACAAAATACATATTTCTAAAAATACATAACGTCACAAAAAAATGACGTCACAAAATACATAACGTCACAAAAAAAAATGACGTCACAAAATACATAACGTCACAAAAATAAATGACGTCACAAAATATTTAACGACACAAAATTAAATGACGTCACAAATACATATTTCATAAAATACGTCACAAAAATTTATGGCTTCACAAAATACATAACGTCACAAAAAAATGACGTCACAAAATACATAACGTCACAAAAATAAATGACGTCACAAAATACATAACGTCACAAAAATAAATGACGTCACAAAATACATAACGTCACAAAAATAAATGACGTCACAAAATACATAACGTCACAAAAACAAATGACGTCACAAAATACATAATGTCACAAAAATAAATGACGTCACAAAATACATAACGTCACAAAAATAAATGACGTCACAAAATACAAAACGTCACAAAATACATAACGTCAAATAATACATAACGTCACAAAAATATATGACTTCAAAAAAAAAAATAGCGCCAAAAAAATAAATGACGTCACAAAATACATAACGTCACAAAAATTAATGACGTCACAAAATACATAACGTCATAAAAATAAATGACGTCACAAAAATTAATTACTTCACAAAATACATAATGTCACAAAAATAAATGTCGTCACAAAATACATAACGTCACAAAATACATTACGTCACAAAAATAAATGACGTCACAAAATACATAACGTCACAAAAATAAATGACGTCACAAAATACATAACGTCACAAAAATAAATGACGTCACAAAATACATAACGTCACAAAAAAATGACGTCACAAAATACATAACGTCACAAAAATAAATGACGTCACAAAATACATAACGTCACAAAAATTAATGACGTCACAAAATACATAACGTCAAAAAATACATAACGTCACAAAAATAAATTACGTCACAAAATACATAACGTCACAAAAATAAATGACGTCACAAAATACATTACGTCACAAAAAATAAATGACGTCACAAAATGCATAACGTCTCAAAAATAAATGATGTCAAAAAATACATAACGTCACAAAATAAATGACGAAAAAAAAAACATAATGTCACAAAAATAAATGAGGTCACAACAATTTATTACGTCACAAAAATAAATAACGTCACAAAATACATAACGTCACAAAATACATAACGGCACAAAAATAAATGACGTCACAAAATACATAACGTCACAAAAATAAATGACGTCACAAAAATAAATGACGTCACAAAAATTAATTACTTCACTAAATACATAATGTCACGAAAATAAATGACGTCACAAAATACATTACGTCACAAAAATAAATGACGTCACAAAATACATAACGTCACAAAAATAAATGACGTCACAAAATACATAACGTCACAAAAATAAATGACGTCACAAAATACATAACGTCACAAAAATAAATGACGTCACAAAAATTAATTACGTCACAAAATAAATAACGTCACAAAAATAAATGACGTCACAAAATACATAACGTCACAAAATACATAACGTCACAAAAAATATATGACGTCACAAAATGCATAACGTCTCAAAAATAAATGATGTCACAAAATACATAACGTTACAAAATAAATGACGTCATAAAATACATAACCTCACAAAAGTAAATGACGTCAAAAAAATTTATTACGTCACAAAAATAAATAACGTCACAAAATACATAACGTCACAAAAATAAATGACGTCACAAAATACATAACGTCACAAAAACAAATGACGTCACAAAATACATAACGTCACAAAAATAAATGACGTCACAAAATACATAACGTCACAAAATACATTACGTCACAAAAATAAATGACGTCACAAAATACATAACGTCACAAAAATAAATGACGTCACAAAATATTTAACGACACAAAATTAAATGACGTCACAAAATACATATTTCTAAAAATACATAACGTCACAAAAAAATGACGTCACAAAATACATAACGTCACAAAAATAAATGACGTCACAAAATACATAACGTCACAAAAATAAATGACGTCACAAAATATTTAACGACACAAAATTAAATGACGTCACAAATACATATTTCATAAAATACGTCACAAAAATTTATGGCTTCACAAAATACATAACGTCACAAAAAAATGACGTCACAAAATACATAACGTCACAAAAATAAATGACGTCACAAAATACATAACGTCACAAAAATAAATGACGTCACAAAATACATAACGTCACAAAAATAAATGACGTCACAAAATACATAACGTCACAAAAACAAATGACGTCACAAAATACATAATGTCACAAAAATAAATGACGTCACAAAATACATAACGTCACAAAAATAAATGACGTCACAAAATACAAAACGTCACAAAATACATAACGTCAAATAATACATAACGTCACAAAAATATATGACTTCAAAAAAAAAATAGCGCCACAAAAATAAATGACGTCACAAAATACATAACGTCACAAAAATTAATGACGTCACAAAATACATAACGTCATAAAAATAAATGACGTCACAAAAATTAATTACTTCACAAAATACATAATGTCACAAAAATAAATGTCGTCACAAAATACATAACGTCACAAAATACATTACGTCACAAAAATAAATGACGTCACAAAATACATAACGTCACAAAAATAAATGACGTCACAAAATACATAACGTCACAAAAATAAATGACGTCACAAAATACATAACGTCACAAAAAAATGACGTCACAAAATACATAACGTCACAAAAATAAATGACGTCACAAAATACATAACGTCACAAAAATTAATGACGTCACAAAATACATAACGTCACAAAAATAAATTACGTCACAAAATACATAACGTCACAAAAATAAATGACGTCACAAAATACATTACGTCACAAAAAATAAATGACGTCACAAAATGCATAACGTCTCAAAAATAAATGATGTCAAAAAATACATAACGTCACAAAATAAATGACGAAAAAAAAAACATAATGTCACAAAAATAAATGAGGTCACAACAATTTATTACGTCACAAAAATAAATAACGTCACAAAATACATAACGTCACAAAATACATAACGGCACAAAAATAAATGACGTCACAAAATACATAACGTCACAAAAATAAATGACGTCACAAAATACATAACGTCAAAAAAATAAATGACATCACAAAATACATAACGTCACAAAAATAACTGACGTCACAAAATACATAACGTTACAAAAATAAATGACGTCATAAAATACATAACGTCACAAAAATAAATGACGTCACAAAATACATAACGTAACAAAAAAAATGACGTCACAAAATACATAACGTCACAAAAATAAATGACGTCACAAAATATTCAACGACACAAAACTAAATGACGTCACAAAATACATTTTTCATAAAGTCACAAAAATAAATGACGTCACAAAATACATAACGTCACAAAAACAAATGACGTCACAAAATACATAACGTCACAAAAATAAATGACGTCACAAAATACATAACGTCACAAAAATAAATGACTTCAAAAAATAAATAGCGTCACAAAAATAAATGATGTCACAAAATACATAACGTGACAAAATAAATGACGTCATAAAATACATAACGTCACAAAAATAAATGACGTCAAAAAAATTTATTACGTCACAAAAATAAATAACGTCACAAAATACATAACGTCACAAAAATAAATGACGTCACAAAATACATAACGTCAAAAAAACAAATGACGTCACAAAATACATAACGTCACAAAAATAAATGACGTCACAAAATACATAACGTCACAAAAATAAATGACGTCACAAAATACAAAACGTCACAAAATACATAACGTCAAAAAATACATAACGTCAAAAAATACATAACGTCACAAAAATATATGACTTCAAAAAATAAATAGCGTCACAAAAATAAATGACGTCACAAAAATTAATTACGTCACAAAATAAATAACGTCACAAAAATAAATGACGTCACAAAATACATAACGTCAAAAAAACAAATGACGTCACAAAATACATAACGTCACAAAAATAAATGACGTCACAAAATACATTACGTCACAAAAATAAATGACGTCACAAAATACATAACGTCACAAAAATAAATGACGTCACAAAATACATAACGTCACAAAAATAAATGACGTCACAAAATACATAACGTCACAAAAATAAATGACGTCACAAAATACATAACGTCACAAAAATAAATGACGTCACAAAATACATTACGTCACAAAAATAAATGACGTCACAAAATACATAACGTCACAAAAATAAATGACGTCACAAAATACATAACGTCACAAAAATAAATGACGTCACAAAATACATAACGTCACAAAAATAAATGACGTCACAAAATACATTACGTCACAAAAATAAATGACGTCACAAAATACATAACGTCACAAAAATAAATGACGTCACAAAATACATAACGTCACAAAAATAAATGACGTCACAAAATACATAACGTCACAAAAATAAATGACGTCACAAAATACATAACGTCACAAAAATAAATGACGTCACAAAAATTAATTACGTCACAAAATAAATAACGTCACAAAAATAAATGACGTCACAAAATACATAACGTCACAAAATACATAACGTCACAAAAAATATATGACGTCACAAAATGCATAACGTCTCAAAAATAAATGATGTCACAAAATACATAACGTTACAAAATAAATGACGTCATAAAATACATAACCTCACAAAAGTAAATGACGTCAAAAAAATTTATTACGTCACAAAAATAAATAACGTCACAAAATACATAACGTCACAAAAATAAATGACGTCACAAAATACATAACGTCACAAAAACAAATGACGTCACAAAATACATAACGTCACAAAAATAAATGACGTCACAAAATACATAACGTCACAAAATACATTACGTCACAAAAATAAATGACGTCACAAAATACATAACGTCACAAAAATAAATGACGTCACAAAATATTTAACGACACAAAATTAAATGACGTCACAAAATACATATTTCTAAAAATACATAACGTCACAAAAAAATGACGTCACAAAATACATAACGTCACAAAAATAAATGACGTCACAAAATACATAACGTCACAAAAATAAATGACGTCACAAAATATTTAACGACACAAAATTAAATGACGTCACAAATACATATTTCATAAAATACGTCACAAAAATTTATGGCTTCACAAAATACATAACGTCACAAAAAAATGACGTCACAAAATACATAACGTCACAAAAATAAATGACGTCACAAAATACATAACGTCACAAAAATAAATGACGTCACAAAATACATAACGTCACAAAAATAAATGACGTCACAAAATACATAACGTCACAAAAACAAATGACGTCACAAAATACATAATGTCACAAAAATAAATGACGTCACAAAATACATAACGTCACAAAAATAAATGACGTCACAAAATACAAAACGTCACAAAATACATAACGTCAAATAATACATAACGTCACAAAAATATATGACTTCAAAAAAAAAATAGCGCCACAAAAATAAATGACGTCACAAAATACATAACGTCACAAAAATTAATGACGTCACAAAATACATAACGTCATAAAAATAAATGACGTCACAAAAATTAATTACTTCACAAAATACATAATGTCACAAAAATAAATGTCGTCACAAAATACATAACGTCACAAAATACATTACGTCACAAAAATAAATGACGTCACAAAATACATAACGTCACAAAAATAAATGACGTCACAAAATACATAACGTCACAAAAATAAATGACGTCACAAAATGCATAACGTCACAAAAAAATGACGTCACAAAATACATAACGTCACAAAAATAAATGACGTCACAAAATACATAACGTCACAAAAATTAATGACGTCACAAAATACATAACGTCAAAAAATACATAACGTCACAAAAATAAATTACGTCACAAAATACATAACGTCACAAAAATAAATGACGTCACAAAATACATTACGTCACAAAAAATAAATGACGTCACAAAATGCATAACGTCTCAAAAATAAATGATGTCAAAAAATACCTAACGTCACAAAATAAATGACGAAAAAAAAACATAATGTCACAAAAATAAATGAGGTCACAACAATTTATTACGTCACAAAAATAAATAACGTCACAAAATACATAACGTCACAAAATACATAACGGCACAAAAATAAATGACGTCACAAAATACATAACGTCACAAAAATAAATGACGTCACAAAATACATAACGTCAAAAAAATAAATGACATCACAAAATACATAACGTCACAAAAATAACTGACGTCACAAAATACATAACGTTACAAAAATAAATGACGTCATAAAATACATAACGTCACAAAAATAAATGACGTCACAAAATACATAACGTAACAAAAAAATGACGTCACAAAATACATAACGTCACAAAAATAAATGACGTCACAAAATATTCAACGACACAAAACTAAATGACGTCACAAAATACATTTTTCATAAAGTCACAAAAATAAATGACGTCACAAAATACATAACGTCACAAAAACAAATGACGTCACAAAATACATAACGTCACAAAAATAAATGACGTCACAAAATACATAACGTCACAAAAATAAATGACTTCAAAAAATAAATAGCGTCACAAAAATAAATGATGTCACAAAATACATAACGTGACAAAATAAATGACGTCATAAAATACATAACGTCACAAAAATAAATGACGTCAAAAAAATTTATTACGTCACAAAAATAAATAACGTCACAAAATACATAACGTCACAAAAATAAATGACGTCACAAAATACATAACGTCAAAAAAACAAATGACGTCACAAAATACATAACGTCACAAAAATAAATGACGTCACAAAATACATAACGTCACAAAAATAAATGACGTCACAAAATACAAAACGTCACAAAATACATAACGTCAAAAAATACATAACGTCACAAAAATATATGACTTCAAAAAATAAATAGCGTCACAAAAATAAATGACGTCACAAAATACATAACGTCACAAAAATAAATGACGTCACAAAAATTAATAACGTCACAAAATATTTAACGACACAAAATTAAATGACGTCACAAAATACATATTTCTAAAAATACATAACGTCACAAAAAAATGACGTCACAAAATACATAACGTCACAAAAATAAATGACGTCACAAAATACATAACGTCACAAAAATAAATGACGTCACAAAATATTTAACGACACAAAATTAAATGACGTCACAAATACATATTTCATAAAATACGTCACAAAAATTTATGGCTTCACAAAATACATAACATCACAAAAAAATGACGTCACAAAATACATAACGTCACAAAAATAAATGACGTCACAAAATACATAACGTCACAAAAATAAATGACGTCACAAAATACATAACGTCACAAAAATAAATGACATCACAAAATACATAACGTCACAAAAACAAATGACGTCACAAAATACATAATGTCACAAAAATAAATGACGTCACAAAATACATAACGTCACAAAAATAAATTACGTCACAAAATACAAAACGTCACAAAATACATAACGTCAAATAATACATAACGTCACAAAAATATATGACTTCAAAAAATAAATAGCGTCACAAAAATAAATGACGTCACAAAATACATAACGTCACAAAAATAAATGACGTCACAAAATACATAACGTCACAAAAATAAATGACGTCACAAAATACATAACGTCACAAAAATAAATGACGTCACAAAATACATAACGTCACAAAAAAATGACGTCACAAAATACATAACGTCACAAAAATAATTGATGTCACAAAATACATAACGTCACAAAAATTAATGACGTCACAAAATACATAACGTCACAAAATACATAACGTCACAAAAATAAATTACGTCACAAAATACATAACGTCACAAAAATAAATGACGTCACAAAATACATTACGTCACAAAAAATAAATGACGTCACAAAATGCATAACGTCTCAAAAATAAATGATGTCAAAAAATACATAACGTCACAAAATAAATGACGACATAAAAAACATAATGTCACAAAAATAAATGAGGTCACAAAATACATAACGTTACAAAAATAAATGACGTCATAAAATACATAACGTCACAAAAATAAATGACGTCACAAAATATTCAACGACACAAAACTAAATGACGTCACAAAATACATTTTTCATAAAGTCACAAAAATAAATGACGTCACAAAATACATAACGTCACAAAAACAAATGACGTCACAAAATACATAACGTCACAAAAATAAATGACGTCACAAAATACATAACGTCACAAAAATAAATGACTTCAAAAAATAAATAGCGTCACAAAAATAAATGACGTCACAAAATACATAACGTCACAAAAATAAATGACGTCACAAAAATTAATAACGTCACAAAATACATAACGTCACAAAAATAAATGATGTCACAAAATACATAACGTCACAAAAATAAATGACGTCACAAAATATTTAACGACACAAAATTAAATGACGTCACAAAATACATATTTCTAAAAATACATAACGTCACAAAAAAATGACGTCACAAAATACATAACGTCACAAAAATAAATGACGTCACAAAATACATAACGTCACAAAAATAAATGACGTCACAAAATATTTAACGACACAAAATTAAATGACGTCACAAATACATATTTCATAAAATACGTCACAAAAATTTATGGCTTCACAAAATACATAACGTCACAAAAAAATGACGTCACAAAATACATAACGTCACAAAAATAAATGACGTCACAAAATACATAACGTCACAAAAATAAATGACGTCACAAAATACATAACGTCACAAAAATAAATGACGTCACAAAATACATAACGTCACAAAAACAAATGACGTCACAAAATACATAATGTCACAAAAATAAATGACGTCACAAAATACATAATTTTTGTGACAATATGTATTTTGTGACGTCATTTATTTTTGTGACGTTATGTATTTTGTGACGTCATTTATTTTTGTGACGTTATGTATTTTGTGACGTCATTTATTTTTGTGACGTTATGTATTTTGTGACGTCATTTTTTTGTGACGTTATGTATTTTGTGAAGCCATAAATTTTTGTGACGTATTTTATGAAATATGTATTTGTGACGTCATTTAATTTTGTGTCGTTAAATATTTTGTGACGTCATTTATTTTTGTGACGTTATGTATTTTGTGACGTCATTTATTTTTGTGACGTTATGTATTTTGTGACGTCATTTTTTTTGTGACGTTATGTATTTTTAGAAATATGTATTTTGTGACGTCATTTAATTTTGTGTCGATAAATATTTTGTGACGTCATTTATTTTTGTGACGTTATGTATTTTGTGACGTTATTAATTTTTGTGACGTCATTTATTTTTGTGACGTTATGTATTTTGTGACGTCATTTATTTTTGTGACGCTATTTATTTTTTGAAGTCATATATTTTTGTGACGTTATGTATTTTTTGACGTTATGTATTTTGTGACGTTTTGTATTTTGTGACGTCATTTATTTTTGTGACGTTATGTATTTTGTGACGTCATTTATTTTTGTGACGTTATGTATTTTGTGACGTCATTTGTTTTTGTGACGTTATGTATTTTTTGACGTCATTTATTTTTGTGACGTTATGTATTTTGTGACGTTATTTATTTTTGTGACGTAATAAATTTTTTTGACGTCATTTATTTTTGTGACGTTATGTATTTTATGACGTCATTTATTTTGTCACGTTATGTAATTTGTGACATCATTTATTTTTGAGACGTTATGCATTTTGTGACGTCATTTATTTTTTGTGACGTTATGTATTTTGTGACGTTATGTATTTTGTGACGTCATTTATTTTTGTGACGTTATTTATTTTGTGACGTAATTAATTTTTGTGACGTCATTTATTTTTGTGACGTTATGTATTTTGTGACGTCATTTATTTTTGTGACGTTATGTATTTTGTGACGTCATTTATTTTTGTGACGTAATGTATTTTGTGACGTTATGTATTTTGTGACGTCATTTATTTTCGTGACATTATGTATTTAGTGAAGTAATTAATTTTTGTGACGTCATTTATTTTTGTGACGTTATGTATTTTGTGACGTCATTTATTTTTGTGACGTTATGTATTTTGTGACGTCATTATGTTTGTGACGTCATTTATTTTTGTGACGTTATGTATTTTGTGACGTCATTTATTTTTGTGACGCTATTTATTTTTTGAAGTCATTTATTTTTGTGACGTTATGTATTTTGTGACGTCATTTGTTTTTGTGACGTTATGTATTTTGTGACGTCATTTATTTTTGTGACTTTATGAAAAATGTATTTTGTGACGTCATTTAGTTTTGTGTCGTTGAATATTTTGTGACGTCATTTATTTTTGTGACGTTATGTATTTTGTGACGTCATTTATTTTTGTGACGTTATGTATTTTGTGACGTCATTTTTTTGTGACGTTATGTATTTTATGAAATATGTCTTTTGTGACGGCATTTAATTTTGTGTCGTTAAATATTTTGTGACGTCATTTATTTTTGTAACGTTATGTATTTTGTGACATCATTTATTTTTGTGACGTTATGTATTTTGTGACGTTATTAATTTTTGTCACGTCATTTATTTTTGTGACGTTATGTATTTTGTGACGTCATTTATTTTTGTGACGCTATTTATTTTTTGAAGTCATATATTTTTGTGACGTTATGTATTTTTTGACGTTATGTATTTTGTGACGTTTTGTATTTTGTGACGTCATTTATTTTTGTGACGTTATGTATTTTGTGACGTCATTTATTTTTGTGACGTTATGTATTTTGTGACGTCATTTATTTTTGTGACGTTATGTATTTTGTGACGTCATTTATTTTTGTGACGTTATGTATTTTGTGACGTTATGTATTTTGTTACCTCAATTATTTTCGTGACGTTATGTATTTTGTGACGTCATTTATTTTTGTGACGTTATGTATTTTGTGACGTCATTTATTTTTGTGACGTTATGTATTTTGTGACGTCATTTATTTTTGTGACGTAATGTATTTTGTGACGTTATGTATTTTGTGACGTCATTTATTTTTGTGACATTATGTATTTTGTGAAGTAATTAATTTTTGGGACGTCATTTATTTTTATGACGTTATGTATTTTGTGACGTCATTTATTTTTGTGACGTTATGTATTTTGTGACGTCATTTATTTTTGTGACGCTATTTATTTTTTGAAGTCATATATTTTTGTGACGTTATGTATTATTTGACGTTATGTATTTTGTGACGTTTTGTATTTTGTGACGTCATTTATTTTTGTGACGTTATGTATTTTGTGACGTCATTTATTTTCGTGACATTATGTATTTTGTGACGTCATTTGTTTTTGCGACGTTATGTATTTTGTGACGTCATTTATTTTTGTGACGTTATGTATTTTGTGACGTCATTTATTTTTGTGACGTTATGTATTTTGTGACATCATTTATTTTTGTGACGTTATGTATTTTGTGACGTTATTAATTTTTGTGACGTCATTTATTTTTGTGACGTTATGTATTTTGTGACGTTATTAATTTTTGTGACGTCATTTATTTTTGTGACGTTATGTATTTTGTGACGTCATTTATTTTTGTGACGTTATGTATTTTGTGACGTCATTTTTTTGTTACGTTATGTATTTTGTGACGTCATTTATTTTTGTGACGTTATGTATTTTATGACGTCATTTATTTTTGTAACGTTATGTATTTTGTGACGTCAGTTATTTTTGTGATGTTATGTATTTTGTGATGTCATTTATTTTTTTGACGTTATGTATTTTGTGACGTCATTTATTTTTGTGACGTTATGTATTTTGTGACGTCATTTATTTTTGTGAGGTTATGTATTTTTTGACGTAATTAATTTTTGTGACGTTATGTATTTTGTGACGTAATTAATTTTTGTGACGTCATTTATTTTTGTGACGTTATGTATTTTGTGACGTCATTTGTTTTTGTGACGTTATGTATTTTGTGAGTCATTTATTTTCGTGACGTTATGTATTTTGTGACGTCATTTATTTTTGTGACGTTATGTATTTTGTGACGTCATTTTTTTGTGACGTTATGTATTTTGTGACGTCATTTATTTTTGTGACGTTATGTATTTTTTGACGTCATTTATTTTGGTAACGCTATGTATTTTGTAACGTCATTTATTTTGTAACGTCATTTATTTTTGTGACGTTATGTATTTTTTGACGTTATGTATTTTGTGACGTCATTTATTTTTGTGACGTTATGTATTTTGTGACGTCATTTATTTTTTGCCGTTATGTATTTTGTGACGTTATTTATTTTTCCGACGTCATTTATTTTTGTGACGTTATGTATTTTGTGAAGTCATTTATTTTTGTGACGTTATGTATTTTGTGACGTCATTTATTTTTGTGACGTTATGTATTTTGTGACGTCATTTATTTTTGTGACGATATGTATTTTGTGACATCATTTATTTTTGTGAGGTTATGTATTTATTGACGTCATTTATTTTTGTCACGTTATGTATTTTGTGACGTCATTTATTATTGTGACATTATGTATTTTGTGACGTAATTAATTTTTGTGACGTCATTTATTTTTGTAACGTTATGTATTTTGTGACGTCATTTATTTTTGTGACGTTATGTATTTTGTGACGTCATTTATTATTGTGACGTCATTTATTTTTGTGACGTTATGTATTTTGTGACGTCATTTATTTTTGTGACGTTATGTATTTTGTGACGTCATTTATTATTGTGACGTTATGTATTTTATGACGTCATTTATTTTTGTGACGTTATGTATTTTGTGACATCAGTTATTTTTGTGACGTTATGCATTTTGTGACGTTATGTATTTTGTGACGTCATTTATTTTTGTGACGTTATGTATTTTGTGACGTAATTAATTTTTGTGACGTCATTTATTTTTGTGACGTTATGTATTTTGTGACGTCATTTACTTTTGTGACGTTATGTATTTTGTGACGTCATTTATTTTTGTGAGGTTATGTATTTTTGACGTAATTAATTTTTGTGACGTTATGTATTTTGTGACGTAATTAATTTTTGTGACGTCATTAATTTTGTGACGTTATGTATTTTGTGACGTCATTTATTTTTGTGACGTTATGTATTTTGTGACGTCATTTATTTTTGTGACTTTATTTATTTTGTGACGTCATTTATTTTTGTAACGTTATGTATTTTGTGACGTTATGTATTTTGTGACGTTATTTATTTTTGTGACGTTATGTATTTTGTGACGTAATTAATTTTTGTGACGTCATTTATTTTTGTGACGTTATATATTTTGTGAGGTTATGTATTTTGTGACGTTATTTATTTTTGTGACGTTATGTATTTTGTGACGTAATTAATTTTTGTGACGTCATTTATTTTTGTGACGTTATGTATTTTGTGACGTCATTTGTTTTTGTGACGTTATGTATTTTGTGAGTCATTTATTTTCGTGACGTTATGTATTTTGTGACGTCATTTATTTTTGTGACGTTATGTATTTTGTGACGTCATTTTTTGTGACGTTATGTATTTTGTGACGTCATTTATTTTTGTGACGCTATGTATTTTGTGACGTCATTTATTTTGGTAACGTTATGTATTTTGTAACGTCATTTATTTTGTAACGTCATTTATTTTTGTGACGTTATGTATTTTGTGACGTTATGTATTTTGTGACGTCATTTATTTTTGTGACGTTATGTATTTTGTGACGTCATTTATTTTTGTGAAGTTATGTATTTTGTGACGTCATTTATTTTTTTGACGTTATGTATTTTTTGACGTCATTTATTTTTGTGACGTTATGTATTTTGTGACGTCATTTATTTTTTGCCGTTATGTATTTTGTGACGTTATGTATTTTGTGACGTTATTTATTTTTCCGACGTCATTTATTTTTGTGACGTTATGTATTTTGTGAAGTCATTTATTTTTGTGACGTTATGTATTTTGTGACGTCATTTATTTTTGTGACGTTATGTATTTTGTGACGTCATTTATTATTGTGACATTATGTATTTTGTGACGTAATTAATTTTTGTGACGTCATTTATTTTTGTGACGTTATGTATTTTGTGACGTCATTTATTTTTGTGACGTTATGTATTTTGTGACGTCATTTATTTTTGTGACGTAATGTATTTTGTGACGTTATGTATTTTTTGACGTCATTTATTTTTGTGACGTTATGTATTTTGTGACGTCATTTATTTTTGTGACGTTATGTATTTTGTGACGTCATTTATTTTTGTGACGTAATGTAATTTTAGACGTCATTTATTTTTGTGACGTTATTTATTTTGTGACGTCAATTATTTTTGTGACGTTATGTATTTTATGAAATATGTATTTTGTGACGTCATTTAATTTTGTGTCGTTAAATATTTTGTGACGTCATTAATTTTTGTGACGTTATGTATTTTGTGACGTCATTTATTTTTGTGACGTTATGTATTTTGTGACGTCATTTTTTTGTGACGTTATGTATTTTGTGACGTCATTTATTTTTGTGACGTTATGTATATTGTGACGTCATTTATTTTTGTAACGTTATGTATTTTGTGACGTCATTTATTTTTGTGACGTTATGTATTTTGTGACGTCATTTATTATTGTGACGTCATTTATTTTTGTGACGTCATTTATTATTGTGACGTCATTTATTTTTGTGACGTTATGTATTTTGTGACGTCATTTATTTTTTTGACGTTATGCAATTTTGTGACGTCATTTATTTTTGTGACGTTATGTATTTTGTGACGTCATTTATTATTGTGCCGTTATGTATTTTGTGACGTTATGTATTTTGTGACGTTATTTATTTTTGTGACGTTATGTATTTTGTGACGTCATTAATTTTTGTGACGTTATGTATTTTGTGACGTCATTTATTTTTGTGACGTTATGTATTTTATGACGTCATTTATTTTTGTGACGTTATGTATTTTGTGACGTCATTTATTATTGTGACGTAATGTATTTTGTGACGTTATGTATTTTTTGACGTAATTTATTTTTGTGACGTTATGTATTTTGTGACGTCATTAATTTTTGTGACGTTATGTATTTTGTGACGTCATTTATTTTTGTGACGTTATGTATTTTGTGACGTCATTTTTTTGTGACGTTATGTATTTTGTGACATCAGTTATTTTTGTGACGTTATGCATTTTGTGACGTTATGTATTTTGTGACGTCATTTATTTTTGTGACGTTATGTATTTTGTGACGAAATTAATTTTTGTGACGTCATTTATTTTTGTGACGTTATGTATTTTGTGACGTCATTTATTTTTGTGACGTTATGTATTTTGTGACGTCATTTTTTTTGTGAGGTTATGTATTTTTTGACGTAATTAATTTTTGTGACGTTATGTATTTTGTGACGTAATTAATTTTTGTGACGTCATTAATTTTGTTACGTTATGTATTTTGTGACGTCATTTATTTTTGTGACGTTATGTATTTTGTGACGTCATTTATTTTTGTGACTTTATTTATTTTGTGACGTCATTTATTTTTGTTACGTTATGTATTTTGTGACGTTATGTATTTTGTGACGTTATTTATTTTTGTGACGTTATGTATTTTGTGACGTAATTAATTTTTGTGACGTCATTTATTTTTTGCCGTTTTGTATTTTGTGACGTTATGTATTTTGTGACGTTATTTATTTTTGTGACGTCATTTATTTTTGTGACGTTATGTATTTTGTGACGTCATTTATTTTTGTGACGTTATGTATTTTGTGACGTCATTTATTTTTGTGACGTTATGTATTTTGTGACGTCGTTTATTTTTGTGACGTTATGTATTTTGTGACATCATTTATTTTTGTGATGTTTTGTATTTTTTGACGACATTTATTTTTGTGACGTTATGTATTTTGTGACGTAATTAATTTTTGTGACGTCATTTATTTTTGTGACGTTATGTATTTTGTGACGTAATTTATTTTTGTGACGTTATGTATTTTGTGACGTCATTTATTTTTTGCCGTTATGTATTTTGTGACGTTATGTATTTTGTGACGTCATTTATTTTTGTGACGTTATGTATTTTGTGAAGTCATTTATTTTTGAGACGTAATGTATTTTGTGACGTTATATATTTTGTGACGTCATTTATTTTTGTGACGTTATGTATTTTGTGACGTTATGTATTTTGTGACGTCATTTGTTCTTGTGACGTTATGTATTTTGTGAGTCATTTATTTTCGTGACGTTATGTATTTTGTGACGTCATTTATTTTTGTGTCGTTATGTATTTTGTGACGTCATTTATTTTTGTGACGTTATGTATTTTGTGACGTCATTTTTTTGTGACAACATTTATTTTTGTGACGTTATGTATTTTGTGACGTCATTTATTTTTGTGACGTTATGTATTTTGTGACGTCATTTATTTTTTTGACGTTATGTATTTTGTGACGTCATTTATTTTTGTGACGTTATGTATTTTGTGACGTCATTTATTTTTTGCCGTTATGTATTTTGTGACGTTATGTATTTTGTGACGTTATTTATTTTTGTGACATCATTTATTTTTGTGACGTTATGTATTTTGTGACGTCATTTATTTTTTGCCGTTATGTATTTTGTGACGTTATGTATTTTGTGACGTTATTTATTTTTGTGACGTCATTTATTTTTGTGACGTTATGTATTTTGTGACGTCATTTATTTTTGTGACGTTATGTATTTTGTGACGTCATTTATTTGTGTGACGTTATGTATTTTGTGACGTCATTTATTTTTGTGACGTTATGTATTTTGTGACATCATTTATTTTTGTGAGGTTTTGTATTTTTTGACGACATTTATTTTTGTGACGTTATGTATTTTGTGACGTAATTAATTTTTGTGACGTCATTTATTTTTGTGACGTTATGTATTTTGTGACGTAATTTATTTTTGTGACGTTATGTATTTTGTGACGTCATTTATTTTTTGCCGTTATGTATTTTGTGACGTTATGTATTTTGTGACGTCATTTATTTTTGTGACGTTATGTATTTTGTGAAGTCATTTATTTTTGTGACGTAATGTATTTTGTGACGTTATATATTTTGTGACGTCATTTATTTTTGTGACGTTATGTATTTTGTGACGTTATGTATTTTGTGACGTCATTTATTTTTGTGACGTTATGTATTTTGTGAAGTATTTAATTTTTTGACGTCATTTTTTTATGACGTTATGTATTTTGTGACGTCATTTTGTTTGACGTTATGTATTTTGTGACGTCATTTATTTTTGTGACGTTATGTATTTTGTGACGTCATTTATTTTTGTGACAATATGTTTTTTGTGACGTCATTATGTTTGTGACGTCATTTATTTTGTGACGTCATTTATTTTTTTGACGTTATGTATTTTGGGACGTCATTTATTTTTGAGACATTATGTATTTTGTGACGTCATTTATTTTTGTGACGTTATGTATTTTGTGACGTCATTTATTTTTGTGACTTTATTTATTTTGTGACGTCATTTATTTTTGTGACGTTATGTATTTTAAGACGTTATGTATTTTGTGACGTTATTTATTTTTGTGCGCTATGTATTTTGTGACGTACTTAATTTTTGTGACGTCATTTATTATTGTGACGTTATGTATTTTATGACGTCATTTATTTTTGTGACGTTAGGTATTTTGTGACATCGGTTATTTTTGTAACGTTATGCATTTTGTGACGTTATGTATTTTGTGACGTCATTTATTTTTGTGACGTTATGTATTTTGTGACGTAATTAATTTTTGTGACGTCATTTATTTTTGTGACGTTATGTATTTTGTGACGTCATTTATTTTTGTGACGTTATGTATTTTGTGACGTCATTTTTTTTTGTGAGGTTATGTATTTTTTGACGTAATTAATTTTTGTGACGTTATGTATTTTGTGACGTAATTCATTTTTGTGACGTCATTAATTTTGTGACGTTATGTATTTTGTGACGTCATTTATTTTTGTGACGTTATGTATTTTGTGACGTCATTTATTTTTGTGACTTTATTTATTTTGTGACGTCATTTATTTTTGTGACGTTATGTATTTTGTGACGTTATGTATTTTGTGACGTTATTTATTTTTGTGACGTTATGTATTTTGTGACGTAATTAATTTTTGTGACGTCATTTATTTTTTGCCGTTACGTATTTTGTGACGTTATGTATTTTGTGACGTTATTTATTTTTGTGACGTCATTTATTTTTGTGACGTTATGTATTTTGTGACGTCATTTATTTTTGTGACGTTATGTATTTTGTGACGTCATTTATTTTTGTGACGTTATGTATTTTGTGACGTCATTTATTTTTGTGACGTTATGTATTTTGTGACATCATTTATTTTTGTGAGGTTTTGTATTTTTTGACGACATTTATTTTCGTGACGTTATGTATTTTGTGACGTAATTAATCTTTGTGACGTCATTTATTTTTGTGACGTTATGTATTTTGTGACGTAATTTATTTTTGTGACGTTATGTATTTTGTGACGTCATTTATTTTTTGCCGTTATGTATTTTGTGACGTTATGTATTTTGTGACGTCATTTATTTTTGTGACGTTATGTATTTTGTGAAGTCATTTATTTTTGTTACGTTATGTATTTTGTGACGTTATGTATTTTGTGACGTCATTTATTTTTGTGACGTTATGTATTTTGTGAAGTATTTAATTTTTTGACGTCATTTTTTTTATGACGTTATGTATTTTGTGACGTCATTTTGTTTGACGTTATGTATTTTGTGACGTCATTTATTTTTGTGACGTTATGTATTTTGTGACGTTATGTATTTTGTGACGTCATTTATTTTTGTGACGTTATGTATTTTGTGAAGTATTTAATTTTTTGACGTCATTTTTTTATGACGTTATGTATTTTGTGACGTCATTTTGTTTGACGTTATGTATTTTGTGACGTCATTTTTTTTGTGACGTTATGTATTTTGTGACGTCATTTATTTTTGTGACAATATGTTTTTTGTGACGTCATTATGTTTGTGACGTCATTTATTTTGTGACGTCATTTATTTTTTTGACGTTATGTATTTTGAGACGTCATTTATTTTTGAGACATTATGTATTTTGTGACGTCATTTATTTTTGTGACGTTATGTATTTTGTGACGTCATTTATTTTTGTGACTTTATTTATTTTGTGACGTCATTTATTTTTGTGACGTTATGTATTTTGTGACGTAATTTATTTTTGTGACGTTATGTATTTTGTGACGTCATTTATTTTTTGCCGTTATGTATTTTGTGACGTTATGTATTTTGTGACGTCATTTATTTTTGTGACGTTATGTATTTTGTGAAGTCATTTATTTTTGTGACGTAATGTATTTTGTGACGTTATATATTTTGTGACGTCATTTATTTTTGTGACGTTATGTATTTTGTGACGTTATGTATTTTGTGACGTCATTTATTTTTGTGACGTTATGTATTTTGTGAAGTATTTAATTTTTTGACGTCATTTTTTTATGACGTTATGTATTTTGTGACGTCATTTTGTTTGACGTCATGTATTTTGTGACGTCATTTATTTTTGTGACGTTATGTATTTTGTGACGTCATTTATTTTTGTGACAATATGTTTTTTGTGACGTCATTATGTTTGTGACGTCATTTATTTTGTGACGTCATTTATTTTTTTGACGTTATGTATTTTGGGACATCATTTATTTTTGAGACATTATGTATTTTGTGACGTCATTTATTTTTGTGACGTTATGTATTTTGTGACGTCATTTATTTTTGTGACTTTATTTATTTTGTGACGTCATTTATTTTTGTGACGTTATGTATTTTAAGACGTTATGTATTTTGTGACGTTATTTATTTTTGTGCGCTATGTATTTTGTGACGTACTTAATTTTTGTGACGTCATTTATTATTGTGACGTTATGTATTTTATGACGTCATTTATTTTTGTGACGTTAGGTATTTTGTGACATCAGTTATTTTTGTAACGTTATGCATTTTGTGACGTTATGTATTTTGTGACGTCATTTATTTTTGTGACGTTATGTATTTTGTGACGTAATTAATTTTTGTGACGTCATTTATTTTTGTGACGTTATGTATTTTGTGACGTCATTTATTTTTGTGACGTTATGTATTTTGTGACGTCATTTTTTTTGTGAGGTTATGTATTTTTTGACGTAATTAATTTTTGTGACGTTATGTATTTTGTGACGTAATTCATTTTTGTGACGTCATTAATTTTGTGACGTTATGTATTTTGTGACGTCATTTATTTTTGTGACGTTATGTATTTTGTGACGTCATTTATTTTTGTGACTTTATTTATTTTGTGACGTCATTTATTTTTGTGACGTTATGTATTTTGTGACGTTATGTATTTTGTGACGTTATGTATTTTGTGACGTTATGTATTTTGTGACGTAATTAATTTTTGTGACGTCATTTATTTTTTGCCGTTATGTATTTTGTGACGTTATGTATTTTGTGACGTTATTCATTTTTGTGACGTCATTTATTTTTTGCCGTTATGTATTTTGTGACGTTATGTATTTTGTGACGTCATTTATTTTTGTGACGTTATGTATTTTGTGAAGTCATTTATTTTTGTGACGTTATGTATTTTGTGACGTTATGTATTTTGTGACGTCATTTATTTTTGTGACGTTATGTATTTTGTGAAGTATTTAATTTTTTGACGTCATTTTTTTATGACGTTATGTATTTTGTGACGTCATTTTGTTTGACGTTATGTATTTTGTGACGTCATTTATTTTTGTGACGTTATGTATTTTGTGACGTCATTTATTTTTGTGACAATATGTTTTTTGTGACGTCATTATGTTTGTGACATCATTTATTTTGTGACGTCATTTATTTTTTTGACGTTATGTATTTTGGGACGTCATTTATTTTTGTGACGTTATGTATTTTGTGACGTCATTTATTTTTGTGACTTTATTTATTTTGTGACGTCATTTATTTATGTGACGTTATGTATTTTAAGACGTTATGTATTTTGTGACGTTATTTATTTTTGTGCGCTATGTATTTTGTGACGTACTTAATTTTTGTGACGTCATTTATTATTGTGACGTTATGTATTTTATGACGTCATTTATTTTTGTGACGTTATGTATTTTGTGACATCAGTTATTTTTGTGACGTTATGCATTTTGTGACGTTATGTATTTTGTGACGTCATTTATTTTTGTGACGTTATGTATTTTGTGACGTAATTAATTTTTGTGACGTCATTTATTTTTGTGACGTTATGTATTTTGTGACGTAATTAATTTTTGTGACGTCATTAATTTTGTGACGTTATGTATTTTGTGACGTCATTTATTTTTGTGACGTTATGTATTTTGTGACGTCATTTATTTTTGTGACTTTATTTATTTTGTGACGTCATTTATTTTTGTGACGTTATGTATTTTGTGACGTTATGTATTTTGTGACGTTATTTATTTTTGTGACGTTATGTATTTTGTGACGTAATTAATTTTTGTGACGTCATTTATTTTTGTGACGTTATATATTTTGTGAGGTTATGTGTTTTGTGACGTAATTAATTTTTGTGACGTCATTTATTTTTGTGACGTTATGTATTTTGTGACGTCATTTGTTTTTGTGACGTTATGTATTTTGTGAGTCATTTATTTTCGTGACGTTATGTATTTTGTGACGTCATTTATTTTTGTGTCGTTATGTATTTTGTGACGTCATTTATTTTTGTGACGTTATGTATTTTGTGACGTCATTTTTTGTGACGTTATGTATTTTGTGACGTCATTTATTGTTGTGACGTTATGTATTTTGTGACGTCATTTATTTTTGTAACGTTACGTATTTTGTAACGTTATTTATTTTTGTGACGTTATGTATTTTGTGACGTTATGTATTTTGTGACAACATTTATTTTTGTGACGTTATGTATTTTGTGACGTCATTTATTTTTGTGACGTTATGTATTTTGTGACGTCATTTATTTTTTTGACGTTATGTATTTTGTGACGTCATTTATTTTTGTGACGTTATGTATTTTGTGACGTCATTTATTTTTTGCCGTTATGTATTTTGTGACGTTATGTATTTTGTGACGTTATTTATTTTTGTGAGGTTTTGTATTTTTTGACGACATTTATTTTTGTGACGTTATGTATTTTGTGACGTAATTAATTTTTGTGACGTCATTTATTTTTGTGACGTTATGTATTTTGTGACGTAATTTATTTTTGTGACGTTATGTATTTTGTGACGTCATTTATTTTTTGCCGTTATGTATTTTGTGACGTTATGTATTTTGTGACGTCATTTATATTTGTGACGTTATGTATTTTGTGAAGTCATTTATTTTTGTGACGTAATGTATTTTGTGACGTTATATATTTTGTGACGTCATTTATTTTTGTGACGTTATGTATTTTGTGACGTTATGTATTTTGTGACGTCATTTATTTTTGTGACGTTATGTATTTTGTGAAGTATTTAATTTTTTGACGTCATTTTTTTTATGACGTTATGTATTTTGTGACGTCATTTTGTTTGACGTTATGTATTTTGTGACGTCATTTATTTTTGTGACGTTATGTATTTTGTGACGTCATTTATTTTTGTGACAATATGTTTTTTGTGACGTCATTATGTTTGTGACGTCATTTATTTTGTGACGTCATTTATTTTTTTGACGTTATGTATTTTGGGACGTTATGTATTTTGTGACGTTATTTATTTTTGTGCGCTATGTATTTTGTGACGTACTTAATTTTTGTGACGTCATTTATTATTGTGACGTTATGTATTTTATGACGTCATTTATTTTTGTGACGTTATGTATTTTGTGACATCAGTTATTTTTGTGACGTTATGCATTTTGTGACGTTATGTATTTTGTGACGTCATTTATTTTTGTGACGTTATGTATTTTGTGACGTAATTAATTTTTGTGACGTCATTTATTTTTGTGACGTTATGTATTTTGTGACATCAGTTATTTTTGTGACGTTATGCATTTTGTGACGTTATGTATTTTGTGACGTCATTTATTTTTGTGACGTTATGTATTTTGTGACGTAATTAATTTTTGTGACGTCATTTATTTTTGTGACGTTATGTATTTTGTGACGTCATTTATTTTTGTGACGTTATGTATTTTGTGACGTCATTTATTTTTGTGAGGTTATGTATTTTTTGACGTAATTAATTTTTGTGACGTTATGTATTTTGTGACGTAATTAAATTTTGTGACGTCATTAATTTTGTGACGTTATGTATTTTGTGACGTCATTTATTTTTGTGACGTTATGTATTTTGTGACGTCATTTATTTTTGTGACGTTATGTATTTTGTGACGTCATTTATTTTTGTGACGTTATGTATTTTGTGACGTCATTATGTTTGTGACGTCATTTATTTTGTGACGTCATTTATTTTTTTGACGTTATGTATTTTGGGACGTCATTTATTCTTGTGACATTATGTATTTTGTGACGTCATTTATTTTTGTGACGTTATGTATTTTGTGACGTCATTTATTTTTGTGACTTTATTTATTTTGTGACGTCATTTATTTTTGTAACGTTATGTATTTTAAGACGTTATGTATTTTGTGACGTTATTTATTTTTGTGCGCTATGTATTTTGTGACGTACTTAATTTTTGTGACGTCATTTATTATTGTGACGTTATGTATTTTATGACGTCATTTATTTTTGTGACGTTATGTATTTTGTGACATCAGTTATTTTTGTGACGTTATGCATTTTGTGACGTTATGTATTTTGTGACGTCATTTATTTTTGTGACGTTATGTATTTTGTGACGTAATTAATTTTTGTGACGTCATTTATTTTTGTGACGTTATGTATTTTGTGACATCAGTTATTTTTGTGACGTTATGCATTTTGTGACGTTATGTATTTTGTGACGTAATTTATTTTTGTGACGTTATGTATTTTGTGACGTAATTAATTTTTGTGACGTCATTTATTTTTGTGACGTTATGTATTTTGTGACGTCATTTATTTTTGTGACGTTATGTATTTTGTGACGTCATTTATTTTTGTGAGGTTATGTATTTTTTGACGTAATTAATTTTTGTGACGTTATGTATTTTGTGACGTAATTAATTTTTGTGACGTCATTAATTTTGTGACGTTATGTATTTTGTGACGTCATTTATTTTTGTGACTTTATTTATTTTGTGACGTCATTTATTTTTGTGACGTTATGTATTTTAAGACGTTATGTATTTTGTGACGTTATTTATTTTTGTGCGCTATGTATTTTGTGACGTACTTAATTTTTGTGACGTCATTTATTATTGTGACGTTATGTATTTTATGACGTCATTTATTTTTGTGACGTTATGTATTTTGTGACATCAGTTATTTTTGTGACGTTATGCATTTTGTGACGTTATGTATTTTGTGACGTCATTTATTTTTGTGACGTTATGTATTTTGTGACGTAATTAATTTTTGTGACGTCATTTATTTTTGTGACGTTATGTATTTTGTGACATCAGTTATTTTTGTGACGTTATGCATTTTAAGACGTTATGTATTTTGTGACGTTATTTATTTTTGTGCGCTATGTATTTTGTGACGTACTTAATTTTTGTGACGTCATTTATTATTTTGACGTTATGTATTTTATGACGTCATTTATTTTTGTGACGTTATGTATTTTGTGACATCAGTTATTTTTGTGACGATATGCATTTTGTGACGTTATGTATTTTGTGACGTCATTTATTTTTGTGACGTTATGTATTTTGTGACGTAATTAATTTTTGTGACGTCATTTATTTTTGTGACGTTATGTATTTTGTGACATCAGTTATTTTTGTGACGTTATGCATTTTGTGACATTATGTATTTTGTGACGTCATTTATTTTTGTGACGTTATGTATTTTGTGACGTAATTAATTTTTGTGATGTCATTTATTTTTGTGACGTTATGTATTTTGTGACGTCATTTATTTTTGTGACGTTATGTATTTTGTGACGTCATTTATTTTTGTGAGGTTATGTATTTTTTGACGTAATTAATTTTTGTGACGTTATGTATTTTGTGACGTAATTAATTTTTGTGACGTCATTAATTTTGTGACGTTATGTATTTTGTGACGTCATTTATTTTTGTGACTTTATATTTTGTGACGTCATTTATTTTTGTGACGTTATGTATTTTAAGACGTTATGTATTTTGTGACGTTATTTATTTTTGTGCGCTATGTATTTTGTGACGTACTTAATTTTTGTGACGTCATTTATTATTGTGACGTTATGTATTTTATGACGTCATTTATTTTTGTGACGTTATGTATTTTGTGACATCAGTTATTTTTGTGACGTTATGCATTTTGTGACGTTATGTATTTTTTGACGTCATTTATTTTTGTGACGTTATGTATTTTGTGACGTAATTAATTTTTGTGACGTCATTTATTTTTGTGACGTTATGTATTTTATGACGTCATTTATTTTTTTGACGTTATGTCATTTGTGACGTCATTTATTTTTGTGACTTAATTTATTTTGTGACGTCATTTATTTTTGTGACGTTATGTATTTTAAGACGTTATGTATTTTGTGACGTTATTTATTTTTGTGCGCTATGTATTTTGTGACGTACTTAATTTTTGTGACGTCATTTATTATTGTGACGTTATGTATTTTATGACGTCATTTATTTTTGTGACGTTATGTATTTTGTGACATCAGTTATTTTTGTGACGTTATGCATTTTGTGACGTTATGTATTTTGTGACGTCATTTATTTTTTTGACGTTATGTATTTTGGGACGTCATTTATTTTTGTGACATTATGTATTTTGTGACGTCATTTATTTTTGTGACGTTATGTATTTTGTGACGTCATTTATTTTTGTGACTTTATTTATTTTGTGACGTCATTTATTTTTGTGACGTTATGTATTTTAAGACGTTATGTATTTTGTGACGTTATTTATTTTTGTGCGCTATGTATTTTGTGACGTACTTAATTTTTGTGACGTCATTTATTATTGTGACGTTATGTATTTTATGACGTCATTTATTTTTGTGACGTTATGTATTTTGTGACATCAGTTATTTTTGTGACGTTATGCATTTTGTGACGTTATGTATTTTGTGACGTCATTTATTTTTGTGACGTTATGTATTTTGTGACGTAATTAATTTTTGTGACGTCATTTATTTTTGTGACGTTATGTATTTTGTGACGTCATTTATTTTTGTGACGTTATGTATTTTGTGACGTCATTTATTTTTGTGAGGTTATGTATTTTTTGACGTAATTAATTTTTGTGACGTTATGTATTTTGTGACGTAATTAAATTTTGTGACGTCATTAATTTTGTGACGTTATGTATTTTGTGACGTCATTTATTTTTGTGACGTTATGTATTTTGTGACGTCATTTATTTTTGTGACGTTATGTATTTTGTGACGTCATTTATTTTTGTGACGTTATGTATTTTGTGACGTCATTATGTTTGTGACGTCATTTATTTTGTGACGTCATTTATTTTTTTGACGTTATGTATTTTGGGACGTCATTTATTCTTGTGACATTATGTATTTTGTGACGTCATTTATTTTTGTGACGTTATGTATTTTGTGACGTCATTTATTTTTGTGACTTTATTTATTTTGTGACGTCATTTATTTTTGTAACGTTATGTATTTTAAGACGTTATGTATTTTGTGACGTTATTTATTTTTGTGCGCTATGTATTTTGTGACGTACTTAATTTTTGTGACGTCATTTATTATTGTGACGTTATGTATTTTATGACGTCATTTATTTTTGTGACGTTATGTATTTTGTGACATCAGTTATTTTTGTGACGTTATGCATTTTGTGACGTTATGTATTTTGTGACGTCATTTATTTTTGTGACGTTATGTATTTTGTGACGTAATTAATTTTTGTGACGTCATTTATTTTTGTGACGTTATGTATTTTGTGACATCAGTTATTTTTGTGACGTTATGCATTTTGTGACGTTATGTATTTTGTGACGTAATTTATTTTTGTGACGTTATGTATTTTGTGACGTAATTAATTTTTGTGACGTCATTTATTTTTGTGACGTTATGTATTTTGTGACGTCATTTATTTTTGTGACGTTATGTATTTTGTGACGTCATTTATTTTTGTGAGGTTATGTATTTTTTGACGTAATTAATTTTTGTGACGTTATGTATTTTGTGACGTAATTAAGTTTTGTGACGTCATTAATTTTGTGACGTTATGTATTTTGTGACGTCATTTATTTTTGTGACTTTATTTATTTTGTGACGTCATTTATTTTTGTGACGTTATGTATTTTAAGACGTTATGTATTTAGTGACGTTATTTATTTTTGTGCGCTATGTATTTTGTGACGTACTTAATTTTTGTGACGTCATTTATTATTGTGACGTTATGTATTTTGTGACATCAGTTATTTTTGTGACGTTATGCATTTTAAGACGTTATGTATTTTGTGACGTCATTTATTTTTGTGACGTTATGTAGTTTGTGACGTAATTAATTTTTGTGACGTCATTTATTTTTGTGACGTTATGTATTTTGTGACATCAGTTATTTTTGTGACGTTATGCATTTTAAGACGTTATGTATTTTGTGACGTTATTTATTTTTGTGCGCTATGTATTTTGTGACGTACTTAATTTTTGTGACGTCATTTATTATTGTGACGTTATGTATTTTATGACGTCATTTATTTTTGTGACGTTATGTATTTTGTGACATCAGTTATTTTTGTGACGATATGCATTTTGTGACGTTATGTATTTTGTGACGTCATTTATTTTTGTGACGTTATGTATTTTGTGACGTAATTAATTTTTGTGACGTCATTTATTTTTGTGACGTTATGTATTTTGTGACATCAGTTATTTTTGTGACGTTATGCATTTTGTGACATTATGTATTTTGTGACGTCATTTATTTTTGTGACGTTATGTATTTTGTGACGTAATTAATTTTTGTGACGTCATTTATTTTTGTGACGTTATGTATTTTGTGACGTCATTTATTTTTGTGACGTTATGTATTTTGTGACGTCATTTATTTTTGTGAGGTTATGTATTTTTTGACGTAATTAATTTTTGTGACGTTATGTATTTTGTGACGTAATTAATTTTTGTGACGTCATTAATTTTGTGACGTTATGTATTTTGTGACGTCATTTATTTTTGTGACTTTATATTTTGTGACGTCATTTATTTTTGTGACGTTATGTATTTTAAGACGTTATGTATTTTGTGACGTTATTTATTTTTGTGCGCTATGTATTTTGTGACGTACTTAATTTTTGTGACGTCATTTATTATTGTGACGTTATGTATTTTATGACGTCATTTATTTTTGTGACGTTATGTATTTTGTGACATCAGTTATTTTTGTGACGTTATGCATTTTGTGACGTTATGTATTTTTTGACGTCATTTATTTTTGTGACGTTATGTATTTTGTGACGTAATTAATTTTTGTGACGTCATTTATTTTTGTGACGTTATGTATTTTATGACGTCATTTATTTTTTTGACGTTATGTATTTTGTGACGTCATTTATTTTTGTGACTTAATTTATTTTGTGACGTCATTTATTTTTGTGACGTTATGTATTTTAAGACGTTATGTATTTTGTGACGTTATTTATTTTTGTGCGCTATGTATTTTGTGACGTACTTAATTTTTGTGACGTCATTTATTATTGTGACGTTATGTATTTTATGACGTCATTTATTTTTGTGACGTTATGTATTTTGTGACATCAGTTATTTTTGTGACGTTATGCATTTTGTGACGTTATGTATTTTGTGACGTCATTTATTTTTTTGACGTTATGTATTTTGGGACGTCATTTATTTTTGTGACATTATGTATTTTGTGACGTCATTTATTTTTGTGACGTTATGTATTTTGTGACGTCATTTATTTTTGTGACTTTATTTATTTTGTGACGTCATTTATTTTTGTGACGTTATGTATTTTAAGACGTTATGTATTTTGTGACGTTATTTATTTTTGTGCGCTATGTATTTTGTGACGTACTTAATTTTTGTGACGTCATTTATTATTGTGACGTTATGTATTTTATGACGTCATTTATTTTTGTGACGTTATGTATTTTGTGACATCAGTTATTTTTGTGACGTTATGCATTTTGTGACGTTATGTATTTTGTGACGTCATTTATTTTTGTGACGTTATGTATTTTGTGACGTAATTAATTTTTGTGACGTCATTTATTTTTGTGACGTTATGTATTTTGTGACATCAGTTATTTTTGTGACGTTATGCATTTTGTGACGTTATGTATTTTGTGACGTCATTTATTTTTGTGATGTTATGTATTTTGTGACGTAATTAATTTTTGTGACGTCATTTATTTTTGTGACGTTATGTATTTTGTGACGTCATTTATTTTTGTGACGTTATGTATTTTGTGACGTCATTTATTTTTGTGAGGTTATGTATTTTTTGACGTAATTAATTTTTGTGACGTTATTTATTTTGTGACGTAATTAATTTTTGTGACGTCATTAATTTTGTGACGTTATGTATTTTGTGACGTCATTTATTTTTGTGACTTTATTTATTTTGTGACGTCATTTATTTTTGTGACGTTATGTATTTTAAGACGTTATGTATTTTGTGACGTTATTTATTTTTGTGCGCTATGTATTTTGTGACGTACTTAATTTTTGTGACGTCATTTATTATTGTGACGTTATGTATTTTATGACGTCATTTATTTTTGTGACGTTATGTATTTTGTGACATCAGTTATTTTTGTGACGTTATGCATTTTGTGACGTTATGTATTTTGTGACGTCATTTATTTTTGTGACGTTATGTATTTTGTGACGTAATTAATTTTTGTGACGTCATTTATTTTTGTGACGTTATGTATTTTGTGACATCAGTTATTTTTGTGACGTTATGCATTTTGTGACGTTATGTATTTTGTGGCGTCATTTATTTTTGTGACGTTATGTATTTTGTGACGTAATTAATTTTTGTGACGTCATTTATTTTTGTGACGTTATGTATTTTGTGACGTCATTTATTTTTGTGACGTTATGTATTTTGTGACGTCATTTATTTTTGTGAGGTTATGTATTTTTTGACGTAATTAATTTTTGTGACGTTATGTATTTTGTGACGTTATGTATTTTGTGACGTCATTTATTTTTGTGACTTTATTTATTTTGTGACGTCATTTATTTTTGTGACGTTATGTATTTTAAGACGTTATGTATTTTGTGACGTTATTTATTTTTGTGCGCTATGTATTTTGTGACGTACTTAATTTTTGTGACGTCATTTATTATTGTGACGTTATGTATTTTATGACGTCATTTATTTTTGTGACGTTATGTATTTTGTGACATCAGTTATTTTTGTGACGTTATGCATTTTGTGACGTTATGTATTTTGTGACGTCATTTATTTTTGTGACGTTATGTATTTTGTGACGTAATTAATTTTTGTGACGTCATTTATTTTTGTGAAGTTATGTATTTTGTGACATCAGTTATTTTTGTGACGTTATGCATTTTGTGACGTTATGTATTTTGTGACGTCATTTATTTTTGTGACGTTATGTATTTTGTGACGTAGTTAATTTTTGTGACGTCATTTATTTTTTTGACGTTATGTATTTTGTGACGTCATTTATTTTTGTGACGTTATGTATTTTGTGACGTCATTTATTTTTGTGAGGTTATGTATTTTTTGACGTAATTAATTTTTGTGACGTTATGTATTTTGTGACGTAATTAATTTTTGTGACGTCATTAATTTTGTGACGTTATGTATTTTGTGACGTCATTTATTTTTGCGACTTTATATATTGTGACGTCATTTATTTTTGTGACGTTATGTATTTTAAGACGTTATGTATTTTGTGACGTTATTTATTTTTGTGCGCTATGTATTTTGTGACGTACTTAATTTTTGTGACGTCATTTATTATTGTGACGTTATGTATTTTATGACGTCATTTATTTTTGTGACGTTATGTATTTTGTGACATCAGTTATTTTTGTGACGTTATGCATTTTGTGACTTTATGTATTTTGTGACGTCATTTATTTTTGTGACGTTATGTATTTTGTGACGTAATTAATTTTTGTGACGTCATTTATTTTTGTGACGTTATGTATTTTATGACGTCATTTATTTTTGTGACGTTATGTATTTTGTGACATCAGTTATTTTTGTGACGTTATGCATTTTGTGACGTTATGTATTTTGTGACGTCATTTATTTTTGTGACGTTATGTATTTTGTGACGTAATTAATTTTTGTGACGTCATTTATTTTTTTGACCTTATGTATTTTGTGACGTCATTTATTTTTGTGACTTTATTTATTTTGTGACGTCATTTATTTTTGTGACGTTATGTATTTTAAGACGTTATGTATTTTGTGACGTTATTTATTTTTGTGCGCTATGTATTTTGTGACGTACTTAATTTTTGTGACGTCATTTATTATTGTGACGTTATGTATTTTATGACGTCATTTATTTTTGTGACGTTATGTATTTTGTGACATCAGTTATTTTTGTGACGTTATGCATTTTGTGACGTTATGTATTTTGTGACGTCATTTATTTTTTTGACGTTATGTATTTTGGGACGTCATTTATTTTTGTGACATTATGTATTTTGTGACGTCATTTATTTTTGTGACGTTATGTATTTTGTGACGTCATTTATTTTTGTGACTTTATTTATTTTGTGACGTCATTTATTTTTGTGACGTTATGTATTTTAAGACGTTATGTATTTTGTGACGTTATTTATTTTTGTGCGCTATGTATTTTGTGAAGTACTTAATTTTTGTGACGTCATTTATTATTGTGACGTTATGTATTTTATGACGTCATTTATTTTTGTGACGTTATGTATTTTGTGACATCAGTTATTTTTGTGACGTTATGCATTTTGTGACGTTATGTATTTTGTGACGTCATTTATTTTTGTGACGTTATGTATTTTGTGACGTAATTAATTTTTGTGACGTCATTTATTTTTGTGACGTTATGTATTTTGTGACATCAGTTATTTTTGTGACGTTATGCATTTTGTGACGTTATGTATTTTGTGACGTCATTTATTTTTGTGACGTTATGTATTTTGTGACGTAATTAATTTTTGTGACGTCATTTATTTTTGTGACGTTATGTATTTTGTGACGTCATTTATTTTTGTGACGTTATGTATTTTGTGACGTCATTTATTTTTGTGAGGTTATGTATTTTTTGACGTAATTAATTTTTGTGACGTAATGTATTTTGTGACGTAATTAATTTTTGTGACGTCATTAATTTTGTGACGTTATGTATTTTGTGACGTCATTTATTTTTGTGACTTTAATTATTTTGTGACGTCATTTATTTTTGTGACGTTATGTATTTTAAGACGTTATGTATTTTGTGACGTTATTTATTTTTGTGCGCTATGTATTTTGTGACGTACTTAATTTTTGTGACGTCATTTATTATTGTGACGTTATGTATTTTATGACGTCATTTATTTTTGTGACGTTATGTATTTTGTGACATCAGTTATTTTTGTGACGTTATGCATTTTGTGACGTTATGTATTTTGTGACGTCATTTATTTTTGTGACGTTATGTATTTTGTGACGTAATTAATTTTTGTGACGTCATTTATTTTTGTGACGTTATGTATTTTGTGACATCAGTTATTTTTGTGACGTTATGCATTTTGTGACGTTATGTATTTTGTGACGTCATTTATTTTTGTGACGTTATGTATTTTGTGACGTAATTAATTTTTGTGACGTCATTTATTTTTGTGACGTTATGTATTTTGTGACGTCATTTATTTTTGTGACGTTATGTATTTTGTGACGTCATTTATTTTTGTGAGGTTATGTATTTTTTGACGTAATTAATTTTTGTGACGTTATGTATTTTGTGACGTAATTAATTTTTGTGACGTCATTAATTTTGTGACGTTATGTATTTTGTGACGTCATTTATTTTTGTGACTTTATTTATTTTGTGACGTCATTTATTTTTGTGACGTTATGTATTTTAAGACGTTATGTATTTTGTGACGTTATTTATTTTTGTGCGCTATGTATTTTGTGACGTACTTAATTTTTGTGACGTCATTTATTATTGTGACGTTATGTATTTTATGACGTCATTTATTTTTGTGACGTTATGTATTTTGTGACATCAGTTATTTTTGTGACGTTATGCATTTTGTGACGTTATGTATTTTGTGACGTCATTTATTTTTGTGACGTTATGTATTTTGTGACGTAATTAATTTTTGTGACGTCATTTATTTTTGTGACATTATGTATTTTGTGACGTCATTTATTTTTGTGACGTTATGTATTTTGTGACGTCATTTATTTTTGTGACTTTATTTATTTTGTGACGTCATTTATTTTTGTGACGTTATGTATTTTAAGACGTTATGTATTTTGTGACGTTATTTATTTTTGTGCGCTATGTATTTTGTGACGTACTTAATTTTTGTGACGTCATTTATTATTGTGACGTTATGTATTTTATGACGTCATTTATTTTTGTGACGTTATGTATTTTGTGACATCAGTTATTTTTGTGACGTTATGCATTTTGTGATGTTATGTATTTTGTGACGTCATTTATTTTTGTGACGTTATGTATTTTGTGACGTAATTAATTTTTGTGACGTCATTTATTTTTGTGACGTTATGTATTTTGTGACATCAGTTATTTTTGTGACGTTATGCATTTTGTGACGTTATGTATTTTGTGACGTCATTTATTTTTGTGACGTTATGTATTTTGTGACGTAATTAATTTTTGTGACGTCATTTATTTTTGTGACGTTATGTATTTTGTGACGTCATTTATTTTTGTGACGTTATGTATTTTGTGACGTCATTTATTTTTGTGAGGTTATGTATTTTTTGACGTAATTAATTTTTGTGACGTTATGTATTTTGTGACGTAATTAATTTTTGTGACGTCATTAATTTTGTGACGTTATGTATTTTGTGACGTCATTTATTTTTGTGACTTTATTTATTTTGTGACGTCATTTGTTTTTGTGACGTTATGTATTTTAAGACGTTATGTATTTTGTGACGTTATTTATTTTTGTGCGCTATGTATTTTGTGACGTACTTAATTTTTGTGACGTCATTTATTATTGTGACGTTATGTATTTCATGACGTCATTTATTTTTGTGACGTTATGTATTTTGTGACATCAGTTATTTTTGTGACGTTATGCATTTTGTGACGTTATGTATTTTGTGACGTCATTTATTTTTGTGACGTTATGTATTTTGTGACGTAATTAATTTTTGTGACGTCATTTATTTTTGTGACGTTATGTATTTTGTGACATCAGTTATTTTTGTGACGTTATGCATTTTAAGAATTATGTATTTTGTGACGTTATTTATTTTTGTGCGCTATGTATTTTGTGACGTACTTAATTTTTGTGACGTCATTTATTATTGTGACGTTATGTATTTTATGACGTCATTTATTTTTGTGACGTTATGTATTTTGTGACATCAGTTATTTTTGTGACGTTATGCATTTTGTGACGTTATGTATTTTGTGACGTCATTTATTATTGTGACGTTATGTATTTTGTGACGTAATTAATTTTTGTGACGTCATTTATTTTTGTGACGTTATGTATTTTGTGACGTCATTTATTTTTTTGACGTTATGTATTTTGTGACGTCATTTATTTTTGTGAGGTTATGTATTTTTTGACGTAATTAATTTTTGTGACGTTATGTATTTTGTGACGTAATTAATTTTTAAGAAGTCATTAATTTTGTGACGTTATGTATTTTGTGACGTCATTTATTTTTGTGACTTTATTTATTTTGTGACGTCATTTATTTTTGTGACGTTATGTATTTTAAGACGTTATGTATTTTGTGACGTTATTTATTTTTGTGCGCTATGTATTTTGTGAGGTCATTTATTTTTGTGACATTATGTATTTTGTGACGTAATTAATTATTGTGAAGTCATTAATTTTTGTGACGTTATGAATTTTGTGACGTCATTTATTTTTGTGACGTTATGTATTTTGTGACGTAATTAATTTTAGTGACGTCATTTTTTTTTGTGACGTTATGAAATTTGTGACGTTATTTATTTTTGTTACGTTATGTATTTTGTGACGTAATTAATTTTTGTGACATCATTTATTTTTGTGACGTTATGTATTTTGTGACGTCATTTATTATTGTGACGTCATTTTCTTTTTGTGACGTTATGTATTTTGTGACGTTTTGTATTATGTGACGTCATTGATTTTTGTGACGTTATGTATTTTGTGACGTAATAAATTTTTGTGAAGTCATTATTTATTTTTGTGACGTTATGTATTTTGTGACGTCATTTATTTTTGTGACGTTATGTATCTTGTGACGTAATTAAATTTTGTGACATCATTTATTTTTGTGACATTATGTATTTTGTGACGTAATTAATTATTGTGACGTCATTAATTTTTGTGACGTTATGTATTTTGTGACGTCATTTATTTTTGTGACGTTATGTATTTTGTGACGTCATTTATTTTTGTGATGTTATGTATTTTGTGACGTCATTTATTTTTGTGACGTTATGTATTTTGTGACGTAATTAATTTTAATTTTTGTGACGTCATTTATTTTTGTGACGTTATGTATTTTGTGACGTCATTTATTATTGTGACGTCATTTTCTTTTTTAGACGTTATGTATTTTGTGACGTTATTAATTTTTGTGACGTAATTTATTTTTGTGACGTTATGTATTTTGTGACGTCATTTATTATTGTGACGTCATTTTCTTTTTGTGACGTTATGTATTTTGTGACCTTATGTATTTTGTGACGTCATTTATTATTGTGACGTCATTTTCTTTTTGTGACGTTATGTATTTTGTGACGTAATTAATTTTTGTGACGTTATGTATTTTGTGACGTAATTAATTTTTGTGACGTCATTAATTTTGTGACGTCATTTATTTTTGTGACGTTATGTATTTTGTGACGTCATTGATTTTTGTGAAGTTATGTATTTTGTGACGTAATTAATTTTTGTGAATTCATTATTTATTTTTGTGACGTTATGTATTTTGTGACGTCATTTATTTTTGTGACGTTATGTATTTTGTGACGTAATTAATTTTTGTGACATCATTTATTTTTGTGACATTATGTATTTTGTGACGTAATTAATTATTGTGACGTCATTAATTTTTTGACGTTATGTATTTTGTGACGTCATTTATTTTTGTGACGTTATGTATTTTGTGAGGTCATTTATTTTTGTGATGTTATGTATTTTGTGACGTCATTTATTTTTGTGACGTTATGTATTTTGTGACGTCATTTATTTTTGTGACGTTATGTATTTTGTGACGTCATTTATTATTGTGACGTCATTTTCTTTTTGCGACGTTATGTATTTTGTGACGTTTTGTATTTTGTGACGTCATTTATTTTTGTGACGTTATGTATTTTGTGACGTCATTTTTTTTGACGTTATGTATTTTGTGACGTTATTTATTTTTGTGACGTTATGTACTTTTTGACGTTATGTATTTTGTGACGTCATTTATTTTTGTGACGTTATGTATATTGTGAGGTAATTATTTTTTGTGACGTCATTTATTTTTGTGACGTTATGTATTTTGTGACGTCATTAATTTTTATGACGTTATGTTTTTTGTGACGTCATTTATTTTTGTGACGTTATGTATTTTGTGACGTCATTTTTTTGACGTTATGTATTTTGTGACGTCAATTTTTTGTGACGTTATGTATTTTGTGACGTCATTTATTATTGTGACGTCATTTATTTCAGTGATGTTATGTATTTTGTGACGTCATTTATTTTTGTGACGTTATGTATTTTGTGACGTCATTTATTTTTTTTGACGTTATGTATTTTGTGACGTCATTTATTTTTGTGACGTTATGTATTTTGTGACGTCATTTATTTTTGTGCCGTTATGTATTTTGTGACGTTATGTATTTTGTGACGTTATTTATTTTTGTGACGTAATAAATTTTTGTGACGTCATTTATTTTTCTGACGTTATGTATTTTATGACGTTATTTATTTGTGACGTTATGTATTTTGTGACATCATTTATTGTTGTGACGTTATGCATTTTGTGACGCCATTTATTTTTTGTGACGTTATGTATTTTGTGACGTCATTTATTTTTGTGAAATTATGTATTATGTGACGTCATTTATTTTTGTGACGTTATGTATTTTGTGACGTTATGTATTTTGTGACGTCATTTATTTTTGTGACGTTATGTATTTTGTGACGTAATTAATTTTTGTGACGTCATTTATTTTTGTGACGTTATGAATTTTGTGACGTCATTTATTTTTGTGACGTTATGTATTTTGTGACGTAATTAATTTTTGTGACGTCATTTATTTTTGTGACGTTATGTTTTTTGTGACGTCATGTATTTTTGTGACGTTATGTATTTTGTGACGTCATTTATTTTTGTGAGGTTATGTATTTTTTGACGTAATTAATTTTTGTGACGTTATGTATTTTGTGACGTAATTAATTTTTGTGACGTCATTAATTTTGTGACGTTATGTATTTTGTGACGTCATTTATTTTTGTGACTTTATTTATTTTGTGACGTCATTTATTTTTGTGACGTTATGTATTTTAAGACGTTATGTATTTTGTGACGTTATTTATTTTTGTGCGCTATGTATTTTGTGACGTACTTAATTTTTGTGACGTCATTTATTATTGTGACGTTATGTATTTCATGACGTCATTTATTTTTGTGACGTTATGTATTTTGTGACATCAGTTATTTTTGTGACGTTATGCATTTTGTGACGTTATGTATTTTGTGACGTCATTTATTTTTGTGACGTTATGTATTTTGTGACGTAATTAATTTTTGTGACGTCATTTATTTTTGTGACGTTATGTATTTTGTGACATCAGTTATTTTTGTGACGTTATGCATTTTAAGAATTATGTATTTTGTGACGTTATTTATTTTTGTGCGCTATGTATTTTGTGACGTACTTAATTTTTGTGACGTCATTTATTATTGTGACGTTATGTATTTTATGACGTCATTTATTTTTGTGACGTTATGTATTTTGTGACATCAGTTATTTTTGTGACGTTATGCATTTTGTGACGTTATGTATTTTGTGACGTCATTTATTATTGTGACGTTATGTATTTTGTGACGTAATTAATTTTTGTGACGTCATTTATTTTTGTGACGTTATGTATTTTGTGACGTCATTTATTTTTTTGACGTTATGTATTTTGTGACGTCATTTATTTTTGTGAGGTTATGTATTTTTTGACGTAATTAATTTTTGTGACGTTATGTATTTTGTGACGTAATTAATTTTTAAGACGTCATTAATTTTGTGACGTTATGTATTTTGTGACGTCATTTATTTTTGTGACTTTATTTATTTTGTGACGTCATTTATTTTTGTGACGTTATGTATTTTAAGACGTTATGTATTTTGTGACGTTATTTATTTTTGTGCGCTATGTATTTTGTGAGGTCATTTATTTTTGTGACATTATGTATTTTGTGACGTAATTAATTATTGTGAAGTCATTAATTTTTGTGACGTTATGAATTTTGTGACGTCATTTATTTTTGTGACGTTATGTATTTTGTGACGTAATTAATTTTAGTGACGTCATTTTTTTTTGTGACGTTATGAAATTTGTGACGTTATTTATTTTTGTGACGTTATGTATTTTGTGACGTAATTAATTTTTGTGACATCATTTATTTTTGTGACGTTATGTATTTTGTGACGTCATTTATTATTGTGACGTCATTTTCTTTTTGTGACGTTATGTATTTTGTGACGTTTTGTATTATGTGACGTCATTGATTTTTGTGACGTTATGTATTTTGTGACGTAATAAATTTTTGTGAAGTCATTATTTATTTTTGTGACGTTATGTATTTTGTGACGTCATTTATTTTTGTGACGTTATGTATCTTGTGACGTAATTAAATTTTGTGACATCATTTATTTTTGTGACATTATGTATTTTGTGACGTAATTAATTATTGTGACGTCATTAATTTTTGTGACGTTATGTATTTTGTGACGTCATTTATTTTTGTGACGTTATGTATTTTGTGACGTCATTTATTTTTGTGATGTTATGTATTTTGTGACGTCATTTATTTTTGTGACGTTATGTATTTTGTGACGTAATTAATTTTAATTTTTGTGACGTCATTTATTTTTGTGACGTTATGTATTTTGTGACGTCATTTATTATTGTGACGTCATTTTCTTTTTTAGACGTTATGTATTTTGTGACGTTATTAATTTTTGTGACGTCATTTATTTTTGTGACGTTATGTATTTTGTGACGTCATTTATTATTGTGACGTCATTTTCTTTTTGTTACGTTATGTATTTTGTGACCTTATGTATTTTGTGACGTCATTTATTATTGTGACGTCATTTTTTTTTGTGACGTTATGTATTTTGTGACGTAATTAATTTTTGTGACGTTATGTATTTTGTGACGTAATTAATTTTTGTGACGTCATTAATTTTGTGACGTCATTTATTTTTGTGACGTTATGTATTTTGTGACGTCATTGATTTTTGTGAAGTTATGTATTTTGTGACGTAATTAATTTTTGTGAATTCATTATTTATTTTTGTGACGTTATGTATTTTGTGACGTCATTTATTTTTGTGACGTTATGTATTTTGTGACGTAATTAATTTTTGTGACATCATTTATTTTTGTGACATTATGTATTTTGTGACGTAATTAATTATTGTGACGTCATTAATTTTTTGACGTTATGTATTTTGTGACGTCATTTATTTTTGTGACGTTATGTATTTTGTGAGGTCATTTATTTTTGTGATGTTATGTATTTTGTGACGTCATTTATTTTTGTGACGTTATGTATTTTGTGACGTCATTTATTTTTGTGACGTTATGTATTTTGTGACGTCATTTATTATTGTGACGTCATTTTCTTTTTGCGACGTTATGTATTTTGTGACGTTTTGTATTTTGTGACGTCATTTATTTTTGTGACGTTATGTATTTTGTGACGTCATTTTTTTTGACGTTATGTATTTTGTGACGTTATTTATTTTTGTGACGTTATGTACTTTTTGACGTTATGTATTTTGTGACGTCATTTATTTTTGTGACGTTATGTATATTGTGAGGTAATTATTTTTTGTGACGTCATTTATTTTTGTGACGTTATGTATTTTGTGACGTCATTAATTTTTATGACGTTATGTTTTTTGTGACGTCATTTATTTTTGTGACGTTATGTATTTTGTGACGTCATTTTTTTGACGTTATGTATTTTGTGACGTCAATTTTTTGTGACGTTATGTATTTTGTGACGTCATTTATTATTGTGACGTCATTTATTTCAGTGACGTTATGTATTTTGTGACGTCATTTATTTTTGTGACGTTATGTATTTTGTGACGTCATTTATTTTTTTTGACGTTATGTATTTTGTGACGTCATTTATTTTTGTGACGTTATGTATTTTGTGACGTCATTTATTTTTGTGCCGTTATGTATTTTGTGACGTTATGTATTTTGTGACGTTATTTATTTTTGTGACGTAATAAATTTTTGTGACGTCATTTATTTTTCTGACGTTATGTATTTTATGACGTTATTTATTTGTGACGTTATGTATTTTGTGACATCATTTATTGTTGTGACGTTATGCATTTTGTGACGCCATTTATTTTTTGTAACGTTATGTATTTTGTGACGTCATTTATTTTTGTGAAATTATGTATTATGTGACGTCATTTATTTTTGTGACGTTATGTATTTTGTGACGTTATGTATTTTGTGACGTCATTTATTTTTGTGACGTTATGTATTTTGTGACGTAATTAATTTTTGTGACGTCATTTATTTTTGTGACGTTATGAATTTTGTGACGTCATTTATTTTTGTGACGTTATGTATTTTGTAACGTCATTTATTTTTGTGACGTATTGTATTTTGTGACGTTATGTATTTTGTGACGTCATTTATTTTTGTGACATTATGTATTTGTGAAGTAATTAATTTTTGTGACGTCATTTATTTTTATGACGTTATGTATTTTGTGACGTCATTTATTTTTGTGACGCTATGTATTTTGTGACGTCATTTATTTTTGTGCCGTTATGTATTTCGTGACGTCACTTATTATTGTGACGTCATTTTCTTTTTGTGACGTTATGTAATTTGTGACGTCATTTATTTTTGTGACGTTATGTATTTTGTGACGTCATTTATTTTTGTGCCGTTATGTATTTCGTGACGTCATTTATTATTGTGACGTCATTTTCTTTTTGTGACGTTATGTATTTTGTGACGTAATTAATTTTTGTGACGTCATTTATTGTTGTGACGTTATGTATTTTGTGACGTCATTTATTTTTGTGACGTTATGTATTTTTGTGACGTAATGTATTTTGTGACGTTATGTATTTTGTGACGTCATTTATTTTTGTGACGTTATGTATTTTGTGACGTAATTCATTTTGTGACCTAATTAATTTTTTTGACGTTATGTATTTTGTGACGTCATTTATTTTGTGACGTTATGTATTTTGTAATGTAATTTATTTTTGTGACGTTATATATTTTGTGACGTCATTTATTTCCGTGACGTTATGTATTTAGTGACGTCATTTATTTTTATGACGTTATGTATTTTGTGACGTCATTAATTTTTGTGGCGTTATGTATTTTGTGACGTCATTTATTTTTGTGACGTTATGTATTTTGTGACGTAATTAATTTTTGTGAAGTCATTATTTATTTTTGTGACGTCATGTATTTTGTGACGTCATTTATTTTTGTGACGTTATGTATTTTGTGACGTAATTAAATTTTGTGACATCATTTATTTTTGTGACATTATGTATTTTGTGACGTAATTAATTATTGTGACGTCATTAATTTTTGTGACGTTATGTATTTTGTGACGTCATTTATTTTTGTGACGTTATGTATTTTGTGACGTAATTAATTTTTGTGACGTCATTTATTTTTGTGACGATATGTATTTTGTGACGTCATTTAAAATTGTGACGTCATTTTCTTTTTGTGACGTTATGTATTTTGTGACGTAATTAATTATTGTTACGTCATTTATTTTTGTGACGTTTTGTATTTTGTGACGTTATTTATTATTGTGACGTCATTTTCTTTTTGTGACGTTATGTATTTTGTGACGTTTTGTATGTTGTGACGTCATTGATTTTTGTGACGTTATGTATTTTGTGACGTAATTAATTTTTGTGAAGTCATTAATTATTTTTGTGACGTTATGTATTTTGTGACGTCATTTATTTTTGTGACGTTATGTATTTTGTGACGTAAGTAATAATTGTGACGTCATTAATATTTGTGACGTTATGTATTTTGTGACGTCATTTATTTTTGTGACGTTATGTATTTTGTGACGTAATTCATTTTGTGACCTAATTAATTTTTTTGACGTTATGTATTTTGTGACGTCATTTATTTTGTGACGTTATGTATTTTGTAATGTAATTTATTTTTGTGACGTTATATATTTTGTGACGTCATTTATTTTCGTGACGTTATGTATTTAGTGACGTCATTTATTTTTATTACGTTATGTATTTTGTGACGTCATAAATTTTTGTGGCGTTATGTATTTTGTGACGTCATTTATTTTTGTGACGTTATGTATTTTGTAACGTAATTAATTTTTGTGAAGTCATTATTTATTTTTGTGACGTCATGTATTTTGTGACGTCATTTATTTTTGTGACGTTATGTATTTTGTGACGTAATTAAATTTTGTGACATCATTTATTTTTGTGACATTATGTATTTTGTGACGTAATTAATTATTGTGACGTCATTAATTTTTGTGACGTTATGTATTTTGTGTCGTCATTTATTTTTGTGACGTTATGTATTTTGTGACGTCATTTATTTTTGTGACGTTATGTATTTTGTGACGTAATTAATTTTTGTGACGTCATTTATTTTTGTGACGATATGTATTTTGTGACGTCATTTAAAATTGTGACGTCATTTTCTTTTTGTGACGTTATGTATTTTGTGACGTAATTAATTATTGTGACGTCATTTATTTTTGTGACGTTATGTATTTTGTGACGTCATTTATTATTGTGACGTCATTTTCTTTTTGTTTTTGTGACTTTTTGTATTTTGTGACGTCATTGATTTTGTGACGTTATGTATTTTGTGACGTAATTAATTTTTGTGAAGTCATTATTTATTTTTGTGACGTTATGTATTTTGTGACGTCATTTATTTTTGTGACGTTATGTATTTTGTGACGTAATTAAATTTTGTGACATCATTTATTTTTGTGACATTATGTATTTTGTGACGTAATTAATTATTGTGACGTCATTAATTTTTGTGACGTTATGTATTTTGTGTCGTCATTTATTTTTGTGACGTTATGTATTTTGTGACGTCATTTATTTTTGTGACGTTATGTATTTTGTGACGTAATTAATTTTTGTGACGTCATTTATTTTTGTGACGATATGTATTTTGTGACGTCATTTAAAATTGTGACGTCATTTTCTTTTTGTTATGTATTTTGTGACGTCATTTATTTTTGTGACGTTATGTATTTTGTTACGTAATTAATGTTTGTGACGTCATTTATTTTTGTGACGTTATGTATTTTGTGACGTAATTAATTTTTTTACGTCATTTATTTTTGTGACGTTATGTATTTTGTGACGTCATTAATTTTTGTGACGTCATGTATTTTGTGACGTCATTTATTTTTGTGACGTCATTTATTTTTGTGACATTATGTATTTTGTGACGTTATGTATTTTGTGACGTAATTAATTTTTGTGACGTTATGTATTTTGTGACGTCATTTAATTTTGGGACGTTATGTATTTTGTGACCTAATTAATTTTTGTGACGTCATTTATTTTTTTGACGTTATGTATTTTGTAACATCATTTATTTTTGTGACGTTATGTATTTTGTGACGTCATTTATTTTTGTGACGTTATGTATTTTGTGACGTTATGTATTTTGTGACGTCATTGATTTTTGTGACGTTATGTATTTTGTGACGTAATTAATTTTTGTGACGTCATTTATTTTTGTGACGTTATGTATTTTGTGATGTCATTTATTTTTGTGACCTTATGTATTTTGTAATGTCATTTATTTTTGTGACGTTATGTATTTTGTTACGTAATTAATGTTTGTGACGTCATTTATTTTTGTGACGTTATGTATTTTGTGACGTAATTAATTTTTTACGTCATTTATTTTTGTGACGTTATGTATTTTGTGACGTCATTAATTTTTGTGACGTAATGTATTTTGTGACGTCATTTATTTTTGTGACGTCATTTATTTTTGTGACATTATGTATTTTGTGACGTTATGTATTTTGTGACGTAATTAATTTTTGTGACATCATTTATTTTTTTGACGTTATGTATTTTGTAACATCATTTATTTTTGTGACGTTATGTATTTTGTGACGTCATTGATTTTTGTGACGTTATGTATTTTGTGACGTAATTAATTTTTGTGACGTCATTTATTTTTGTGAGGTTATGTATTTTGTGATGTCATTTATTTTTGTGACCTTATGTATTTTGTAATGTCATTTATTTTTGTGACGTTATGTATTTTGTGACGTCATTTATGTTTGTGACGTTATGTATTTTGTGACGTCATTTTTTTGTGACGTTATGTATTTTGTGACGTTATGAATTTTGTGACGTCTTTTATTTTTGTGACGTTATGTATTTTGTGACGTAATTAATTTTTGTGACGTTATGAATTTTGTGACGTCATTTATTTTGGTGACGTTATGTATTTTGTGACGTCATTTATTTTTGTGACGTCATTTATTTTTTGACGTTATGTATTTTGTGTCGTTATGTATTTTGTGACGTTATGTTTTTGTGACGTCATTTATTTTTGTAACGTTATGTATTTTGTGATGTAATTAAATTTTGTGACGTCATTTATTTTTGTGACGTTATGTATTTTGTGACGTCATTTATTTTTGTGACGTTGCGTATTTTGTGACGTCATTTAATTTTGTGACGTTATGTATTTTGTGACGTCATTTATTTTTGTGACGTTATGTATTTTGTGACGTAACACATTTTTGTGACGTAATTTATTTTTGTGACGTTATGTATTTTGTGATGTCATTTATTTTTGTGACCTTATGTATTTTGTAATGTCATTTATTTTTGTGACGTTATGTATTTTGTGACGTCATTTATTTTTGTTACGTTATGTATTTTGTGACGTCATTTTTTTGTGACGTTATGTATTTTGTGACGTTATGAATTTTGTGACGTCATTTATTTTTGTGACGTTATGTATTTTGTGACGTAATTAATTTTTGTGACGTCATTTATGTTTGTGACGTTATGTATTTTGTGTTGTCATTAATTTTTGTGACGTTATGTATTTTGTGACGTCATTTATTTTTTTGACGTTATGTATTTTGTGACGTAATTAATTTTTTTACGTCATTTATTTTTGTGACGTTATGTATTTTGTGACGTCATTAATTTTTGTGACGTCATGTATTTTGTGACGTCATTTATTTTTGTGACGTTATATATTTTGTGACGTCATTTATTTTTGTGACGTTATGTATTTTGTGACGTTATATATTTTGTGACGTAATTAATTTTTGTGACGTTATGTATTTTGTGACGTCATTTAATTTTGGGACGTTATGTATCTTGTGACGTAGTTAATTTTTGTGACGTCATTTATTTTTTTGACGTTATGTATTTTGTGACATCATTAATTTTTGTGACGTTATGTATTTTGTGACGTCATTTATTTTTGTGACGTTATGTATTTTGTGACGTTATGTATTTTGTGACGTCATTGATTTTTGTGACGTTATGTATTTTGTGACGTAATTAATTTTTGTGACGTCATTTATTTTTGTGACGTTATGTATTTTGTGACGTCATTTATTTTTGTGACGTTATGTATTTTGTGACGTCATTTATTTTTGTGACGTTATGTATTTTGTGACGTTATATATTTTGTCACGTCATTTATTTTTGTGACGTTATGTATTTTGTGACGTAACACATTTTTGTGACGTAATTTATTTTTGTGACGTTATGTATTTTGTGATGTCATTTATTTTTGTGACCTTATGTATTTTGTAATGTCATTTATTTTTGTGACGTTATGTATTTTGTGACGTCATTTATTTTTGTGACGTTATGTATTTTGTGACGTCATTTTTTTGTGACGTTATGTATTTTGTGACGTTATGAATTTTGTGACGTCATTTATTTTTGTGACGTTATGTATTTTGTGACGTAATTAATTTTTGTGACGTCATTTATGTTTGTGACGTTATGTATTTTGTGTTGTCATTAATTTTTGTGACGTTATGTATTTTGTGACGTCATTTATTTTTTTGACGTTATGTATTTTGTGACGTAATTAATTTTTGTGACGTCATTAATTTTTGTGACGTTATGTATTTTGTGACGTCATGTATTTTTGTGACGTTATGTATTTTGTGACGTCATTTATTTTTGTGACGTTATGTATTTTGTTACGTAATTAATGTTTGTGACGTCATTTATTTTTGTGACGTTATGTATTTTGTGACGTAATTAATTTTTTTACGTCATTTATTTTTGTGACGTTATGTATTTTGTGACGTCATTAATTTTTGTGACGTCATGTATTTTGTGACGTCATTTATTTTTGTGACGTTATGTATTTTGTGACGTTATGTATTTTGTGACGTAATTAATTTTTGTGACGTTATGTATTTTGTGACGTCATTTAATTTTGGGACGTTATGTATTTTGTGACCTAATTAATTTTTGTGACGTCATTTATTTTTTTGACGTTATGTATTTTGTGACATCATTTATTTTTGTGACGTTATGTATTTTGTGATGTCATTTATTTTTGTGACGTTATGTATTTTGTGACGTTATGTATTTTGTGACGTCATTGATTTTTGTGACGTTATGTATTTTGTGACGTAATTAATTTTTGTGACGTCATTTATTTTTGTGACGTTATGTATTTTGTGATGTCATTTATTTTTGTGACCTTATGTATTTTGTAATGTCATTTATTTTTGTGACGTTATGTATTTTGTGACGTCATTTATTTTTGTGACGTTATGTATTTTGTGACGTCATTTTTTTGTGACGTTATGTATTTTGTGACGTTATGAATTTTGTGACGTAATTTATTTTTGTGACGTTATGTATTTTGTGACGTAATTAATTTTTGTGACGTTATGAATATTGTGACGTCATTTATTTTGGTGACGTTATGTATTTTGTGACGTCATTTATTTTTGTGACGTCATTTATTTTTGTGACGTTATGTATTTTGTGACGTTATGTATTTTGTGACGTCATTGATTTTTGTGACGTTATGTATTTTGTGACGTAATTAATTTTTGTGACGTCATTTATTTTTGTGACGTTATGTATTTTGTGATGTCATTTATTTTTGTGACCTTATGTATTTTGTAATGTCATTTATTTTTGTGACGTTATGTATTTTGTGACGTCATTTATGTTTGTGACGTTATGTATTTTGTGACGTCATTTTTTTGTGACGTTATGTATTTTGTGACGTTATGAATTTTGTGACGTCATTTATTTTTGTGACGTTATGTATTTTGTACGTAATTAATTTTTGTGACGTTATGAATTTTGTGACGTCATTTATTTTGGTGACGTTATGTATTTTGTGACGTCATTTATTTTTGTGACGTCATTTATTTTTTGACGTTATGTATTTTGTGTCGTTATGTATTTTGTGACGTTATGTTTTTGTGACGTCATTTATTTTTGTAACGTTATGTATTTTGTGATGTAATTAAATTTTGTGACGTCATTTATTTTTGTGACGTTATGTATTTTGTGACGTCATTTATTTTTGTGACGTTGCGTATTTTGTGACGTCATTTAATTTTGTGACGTTATGTATTTTGTGACGTCATTTATTTTTGTGACGTTATGTATTTTGTGACGTAACACATTTTTGTGACGTAATTTATTTTTGTGACGTTATGTATTTTGTGATGTCATTTATTTTTGTGACCTTATGTATTTTGTAATGTCATTTATTTTTGTGACGTTATGTATTTTGTGACGTCATTTATTTTTGTTACGTTATGTATTTTATGACGTCATTTTTTTGTGACGTTATGTATTTTGTGACGTTATGAATTTTGTGACGTCATTTATTTTTGTGACGTTATGTATTTTGTGACGTAATTAATTTTTGTGACGTCATTTATGTTTGTGACGATATGTATTTTGTGTTGTCATTAATTTTTGTGACGTTATGTATTTTGTGACGTCATTTATTTTTTTGACGTTATGTATTTTGTGACGTAATTAATTTTTTTACGTCATTTATTTTTGTGACGTTATGTATTTTGTGACGTCATTAATTTTTGTGACGTCATGTATTTTGTGACGTCATTTATTTTTGTGACGTTATATATTTTGTGACGTCATTTATTTTTGTGACGTTATGTATTTTGTGACGTTATATATTTTGTGACGTAATTAATTTTTGTGACGTTATGTATTTTGTGACGTCATTTAATTTTGGGACGTTATGTATCTTGTGACGTAATTAATTTTTGTGACGTCATTTATTTTTTTGACGTTATGTATTTTGTGACATCATTAATTTTTGTGACGTTATGTATTTTGTGACGTCATTTATTTTTGTGACGTTATGTATTTTGTGACGTTATGTATTTTGTGACGTCATTGATTTTTGTGACGTTATGTATTTTGTGACGTAATTAATTTTTGTGACGTCATTTATTTTTGTGACGTTATGTATTTTGTGACGTCATTTATTTTTGTGACGTTATGTATTTTGTGACGTCATTTATTTTTGTGACGTTATGTATTTTGTGACGTTATATATTTTGTCACGTCATTTATTTTTGTGACTTTATGTATTTTGTGACGTAACACATTTTTGTGACGTAATTTATTTTTGTGACGTTATGTATCTTGTGATGTCATTTATTTTTGTGACCTTATGTATTTTGTAATGTCATTTATTTTTGTGACGTTATGTATTTTGTGACGTCATTTATTTTTGTGACGTTATGTATTTTGTGACGTCATTTTTTGTGACGTTATGTATTTTGTGACGTTATGTATTTTGTGACGTCATTTATTTTTGTGACGTTATGTATTTTGTGACGTAATTAATTTTTGTGACGTCATTTATTTTTGTGACGTTATGTATTTTGTGACGTCATTTATTTTTGTGACGTTGCGTATTTTGTGACGTCATTTAATTTTGTGACGTTATGTATTTTGTGACGTCATTTATTTTTGTGACGTTATGTATTTTGTGACGTAACACATTTTTGTGACGTAATTTATTTTTGTGACGTTATGTATTTTGTGATGTCATTTATTTTTGTGACCTTATGTATTTTGTAATGTCATTTATTTTTGTGACGTTATGTATTTTGTGACGTCATTTATTTTTGTGACGTTATGTATTTTGTGACGTCATTTTTTTGTGACGTTATGTATTTTGTGACGTTATGAATTTTGTGACGTCATTTATTTTTGTGACGTTATGTATTTTGTGACGTAATTAATTTTTGTGACGTCATTTATGTTTGTGACGTTATGTATTTTGTGTTGTCATTAATTTTTGTGACTTTATGTATTTTGTGACGTCATTTATTTTTTTGACGTTATGTATTTTGTGACGTAATTAATTTTTGTGACGTCATTAATTTTTGTGACGTTATGTATTTTGTGACGTCATGTATTTTTGTGACGTTATGTATTTTGTGACGTCATTTATTTTTGTGACGTTATGTATTTTGTTACGTAATTAATGTTTGTGACGTCATTTATTTTTGTGACGTTATGTATTTTGTGACGTAATTAATTTTTTTACGTCATTTATTTTTGTGACGTTATGTATTTTGTGACGTCATTAATTTTTGTGACGTCATGTATTTTGTGACGTCATTTATTTTTGTGACGTTATGTATTTTGTGACGTTATGTATTTTGTGACGTCATTTATTTTTGTGACGTTATGTATTTTGTGACGTCATTTATTTTTGTGACGTTATGTATTTTGTGACGTCATTTATTTTTGTGACGTTATGTATTTTGTGACGTTATATATTTTGTCACGTCATTTATTTTTGTGACGTTATGTATTTTGTGACGTAACACATTTTTGTGACGTAATTTATTTTTGTGACGTTATGTATCTTGTGATGTCATTTATTTTTGTGACCTTATGTATTTTGTAATGTCATTTATTTTTGTGACGTTATGTATTTTGTGACGTCATTTATTTTTGTGACGTTATGTATTTTGTGACGTCATTTTTTTGTGACGTTATGTATTTTGTGACGTTATGTATTTTGTGACGTCATTTATTTTTGTGACGTTATGTATTTTGTGACGTAATTAATTTTTGTGACGTCATTTATTTTTGTGACGTTATGTATTTTGTGACGTCATTTATTTTTGTGACGTTGCGTATTTTGTGACGTCATTTAATTTTGTGACGTTATGTATTTTGTGACGTCATTTATTTTTGTGACGTTATGTATTTTGTGACGTAACACATTTTTGTGACGTAATTTATTTTTGTGACGTTATGTATTTTGTGATGTCATTTATTTTTGTGACCTTATGTATTTTGTAATGTCATTTATTTTTGTGACGTTATGTATTTTGTGACGTCATTTATTTTTGTGACGTTATGTATTTTGTGACGTCATTTTTTTGTGACGTTATGTATTTTGTGACGTTATGAATTTTGTGACGTCATTTATTTTTGTGACGTTATGTATTTTGTGACGTAATTAATTTTTGTGACGTCATTTATGTTTGTGACGTTATGTATTTTGTGTTGTCATTAATTTTTGTGACTTTATGTATTTTGTGACGTCATTTATTTTTTTGACGTTATGTATTTTGTGACGTAATTAATTTTTGTGACGTCATTAATTTTTGTGACGTTATGTATTTTGTGAAGTCATGTATTTTTGTGACGTTATGTATTTTGTGACGTCATTTATTTTTGTGACGTTATGTATTTTGTTACGTAATTAATGTTTGTGACGTCATTTATTTTTGTGACGTTATGTATTTTGTGACGTAATTAATTTTTTTACGTCATTTATTTTTGTGACGTTATGTATTTTGTGACGTCATTAATTTTTGTGACGTCATGTATTTTGTGACGTCATTTATTTTTGTGACGTTATATATTTTGTGACGTCATTTATTTTTGTGACGTTATGTATTTTGTGACGTTATATATTTTGTGACGTAATTAATTTTTGTGACGTTATGTATTTTGTGACGTCATTTAATTTTGGGACGTTATGTATCTTGTGACGTAATTAATTTTTGTGACGTCATTTATTTTTTTGACGTTATGTATTTTGTGACATCATTAATTTTTGTGACGTTATGTATTTTGTGACGTCATTTATTTTTGTGACGTTATGTATTTTGTGACGTTATGTATTTTGTGACGTCATTGATTTTTGTGACGTTATGTATTTTGTGACGTAATTAATTTTTGTGACGTCATTTATTTTTGTGACGTTATGTATTTTGTGACGTCATTTATTTTTGTGACGTTATGTATTTTGTGACGTCATTTATTTTTGTGACGTTATGTATTTTGTGACGTTATATATTTTGTCACGTCATTTATTTTTGTGACGTTATGTATTTTGTGACGTAACACATTTTTGTGACGTAATTTATTTTTGTGACGTTATGTATCTTGTGATGTCATTTATTTTTGTGACCTTATGTATTTTGTAATGTCATTTATTTTTGTGACGTTATGTATTTTGTGACGTCATTTATTTTTGTGACGTTATGTATTTTGTGACGTAATTAATTTTTGTGACGTCATTTATTTTTGTGACGTTATGTATTTTGTGATGTCATTTATTTTTGTGACCTTATGTATTTTGTAATGTCATTTATTTTTGTGACGTTATGTATTTTGTGACGTCATTTATTTTTGTGACGTTATGTATTTTGTGACGTCATTTATTTTTGTGACGTTATGAATTTTGTGACGTCATTTATTTTGGTGACGTTATGTATTTTGTGACGTCATTTATTTTTGTGACGTCATTTATTTTTGTGACGTTATGTATTTTGTGACGTTATGTATTTTGTGACGTCATTGATTTTTGTGACGTTATGTATTTTGTGACGTAATTAATTTTTGTGACGTCATTTATTTTTGTGACGTTATGTATTTTGTGATGTCATTTATTTTTGTGACCTTATGTATTTTGTAATGTCATTTATTTTTGTGACGTTATGTATTTTGTGACGTCATTTATGTTTGTGACGTTATGTATTTTGTGACGTCATTTTTTTGTTACGTTATGTATTTTGTGACGTTATGAATTTTGTGACGTCATTTATTTTTGTGACGTTATGTATTTTGTGACGTAATTAATTTTTGTGACGTTATGAATTTTGTGACGTCATTTATTTTGGTGACGTTATGTATTTTGTGACGTCATGTATTTTTGTGACGTTATGTATTTTGTGACGTCATTTATTTTTGTGACGTTATGTATTTTGTTACGTAATTAATGTTTGTGACGTCATTTATTTTTGTGACGTTATGTATTTTGTGACGTAATTAATTTTTTTACGTCATTTATTTTTGTGACGTTATGTATTTTGTGACGTCATTAATTTTTGTGACGTCATGTATTTTGTGACGTCATTTATTTTTGTGACGTTATGTATTTTGTGACGTTATGTATTTTGTGACGTCATTTATTTTTGTGACGTTATGTATTTTGTGACGTCATTTATTTTTGTGACGTTATGTATTTTGTGACGTCATTTATTTTTGTGACGTTATGTATTTTGTGACGTTATATATTTTGTCACGTCATTTATTTTTGTGACGTTATGTATTTTGTGACGTAACACATTTTTGTGACGTAATTTATTTTTGTGACGTTATGTATCTTGTGATGTCATTTATTTTTGTGACCTTATGTATTTTGTAATGTCATTTATTTTTGTGACGTTATGTATTTTGTGACGTCATTTATTTTTGTGACGTTATGTATTTTGTGACGTCATTTTTTTGTGACGTTATGTATTTTGTGACGTTATGTATTTTGTGACGTCATTTATTTTTGTGACGTTATGTATTTTGTGACGTAATTAATTTTTGTGACGTCATTTATTTTTGTGACGTTATGTATTTTGTGACGTCATTTATTTTTGTGACGTTGCGTATTTTGTGACGTCATTTAATTTTGTGACGTTATGTATTTTGTGACGTCATTTATTTTTGTGACGTTATGTATTTTGTGACGTAACACATTTTTGTGACGTAATTTATTTTTGTGACGTTATGTATTTTGTGATGTCATTTATTTTTGTGACCTTATGTATTTTGTAATGTCATTTATTTTTGTGACGTTATGTATTTTGTGACGTCATTTATTTTTGTGACGTTATGTATTTTGTGACGTCATTTTTTTGTGACGTTATGTATTTTGTGACGTTATGAATTTTGTGACGTCATTTATTTTTGTGACGTTATGTATTTTGTGACGTAATTAATTTTTGTGACGTCATTTATGTTTGTGACGTTATGTATTTTGTGTTGTCATTAATTTTTGTGACTTTATGTATTTTGTGACGTCATTTATTTTTTTGACGTTATGTATTTTGTGACGTAATTAATTTTTGTGACGTCATTAATTTTTGTGACGTTATGTATTTTGTGACGTCATGTATTTTTGTGACGTTATGTATTTTGTGACGTCATTTATTTTTGTGACGTTATGTATTTTGTTACGTAATTAATGTTTGTGACGTCATTTATTTTTGTGACGTTATGTATTTTGTGACGTAATTAATTTTTTTACGTCATTTATTTTTGTGACGTTATGTATTTTGTGACTTCATTAATTTTTGTGACGTCATGTATTTTGTGACGTCATTTATTTTTGTGACGTTATATATTTTGTGACGTCATTTATTTTTGTGACGTTATGTATTTTGTGACGTTATATATTTTGTGACGTAATTAATTTTTGTGACGTTATGTATTTTGTGACGTCATTTAATTTTGGGACGTTATGTATCTTGTGACGTAATTAATTTTTGTGACGTCATTTATTTTTTTGACGTTATGTATTTTGTGACATCATTAATTTTTGTGACGTTATGTATTTTGTGACGTCATTTATTTTTGTGACGTTATGTATTTTGTGACGTTATGTATTTTGTGACGTCATTGATTTTTGTGACGTTATGTATTTTGTGACGTAATTAATTTTTGTGACGTCATTTATTTTTGTGACGTTATGTATTTTGTGACGTCATTTATTTTTGTGACGTTATGTATTTTGTGACGTCATTTATTTTTGTGACGTTATGTATTTTGTGACGTTATATATTTTGTCACGTCATTTATTTTTGTGACGTTATGTATTTTGTGACGTAACACATTTTTGTGACGTAATTTATTTTTGTGACGTTATGTATCTTGTGATGTCATTTATTTTTGTGACCTTATGTATTTTGTAATGTCATTTATTTTTGTGACGTTATGTATTTTGTGACGTCATTTATTTTTGTGACGTTATGTATTTTGTGACGTAATTAATTTTTGTGACGTCATTTATTTTTGTGACGTTATGTATTTTGTGACGTCATTTATTTTTGTGACGTTATGTATTTTGTGACGTAATTAATTTTTGTGACGTCATTTATTTTTGTGACGTTATGTATTTTGTGATGTCATTTATTTTTGTGACCTTATGTATTTTGTAATGTCATTTATTTTTGTGACGTTATGTATTTTGTGACGTCATTTATTTTTGTGACGTTATGTATTTTGTGACGTCATTTTTTTGTGACGTTTTGTATTTTGTGACGTTATGAATTTTGTGACGTAATTTATTTTTGTGACGTTATGTATTTTGTGACGTAATTAATTTTTGTGACGTTATGAATTTTGTGACGTCATTTATTTTGGTGACGTTATGTATTTTGTGACGTCATTTATTTTTGTGACGTCATTTATTTTTGTGACGTTATGTATTTTGTGACGTTATGTATTTTGTGACGTCATTGATTTTTGTGACGTTATGTATTTTGTGACGTAATTAATTTTTGTGACGTCATTTATTTTTGTGACGTTATGTATTTTGTGATGTCATTTATTTTTGTGACCTTATGTATTTTGTAATGTCATTTATTTTTGTGACGTTATGTATTTTGTGACGTCATTTATGTTTGTGACGTTATGTATTTTGTGACGTCATTTTTTTGTGACGTTATTTATTTTGTGACGTTATGAATTTTGTGACGTAATTTATTTTTGTGACGTTATGTATTTTGTGACGTAATTAATTTTTGTGACGTTATGAATTTTGTGACGTCATTTATTTTGGTGACGTTATGTATTTTGTGACGTCATGTATTTTTGTGACGTTATGTATTTTGTGACGTCATTTATTTTTGTGACGTTATGTATTTTGTTACGTAATTAATGTTTGTGACGTCATTTATTTTTGTGACGTTATGTATTTTGTGACGTAATTAATTTTTTTACGTCATTTATTTTTGTGACGTTATGTATTTTGTGACGTCATTAATTTTTGTGACGTCATGTATTTTGTGACGTCATTTATTTTTGTTACGTTATGTATTTTGTGACGTTATGTATTTTGTGACGTCATTTATTTTTGTGACGTTATGTATTTTGTGACGTCATTTATTTTTGTGACGTTATGTATTTTGTGACGTCATTTATTTTTGTGACGTTATGTATTTTGTGACGTTATATATTTTGTCACGTCATTTATTTTTGTGACGTTATGTATTTTGTGACGTAACACATTTTTGTGACGTAATTTATTTTTGTGACGTTATGTATCTTGTGATGTCATTTATTTTTGTGACCTTATGTATTTTGTAATGTCATTTATTTTTGTGACGTTATGTATTTTGTGACGTCATTTATTTTTGTGACGTTATGTATTTTGTGACGTCATTTTTTTGTGACGTTATGTATTTTGTGACGTTATGTATTTTGTGACGTCATTTATTTTTGTGACGTTATGTATTTTGTGACGTAATTAATTTTTGTGACGTCATTTATTTTTGTGACGTTATGTATTTTGTGACGTCATTTATTTTTGTGACGTTGCGTATTTTGTGACGTCATTTAATTTTGTGACGTTATGTATTTTGTGACGTCATTTATTTTTGTGACGTTATGTATTTTGTGACGTAACACATTTTTGTGACGTAATTTATTTTTGTGACGTTATGTATTTTGTGATGTCATTTATTTTTGTGACCTTATGTATTTTGTAATGTCATTTATTTTTGTGACGTTATGTATTTTGTGACGTCATTTATTTTTGTGACGTTATGTATTTTGTGACGTCATTTTTTTGTGACGTTATGTATTTTGTGACGTTATGAATTTTGTGACGTCATTTATTTTTGTGACGTTATGTATTTTGTGACGTAATTAATTTTTGTGACGTCATTTATGTTTGTGACGTTATGTATTTTGTGTTGTCATTAATTTTTGTGACTTTATGTATTTTGTGACGTCATTTATTTTTTTGACGTTATGTATTTTGTGACGTAATTAATTTTTGTGACGTCATTAATTTTTGTGACGTTATGTATTTTGTGACGTCATGTATTTTTGTGACGTTATGTATTTTGTGACGTCATTTATTTTTGTGACGTTATGTATTTTGTTACGTAATTAATGTTTGTGACGTCATTTATTTTTGTGACGTTATGTATTTTGTGACGTAATTAATTTTTTTACGTCATTTATTTTTGTGACGTTATGTATTTTGTGACGTCATTAATTTTTGTGACGTCATGTATTTTGTGACGTCATTTATTTTTGTGACGTTATATATTTTGTGACGTCATTTATTTTTGTGACGTTATGTATTTTGTGACGTTATATATTTTGTGACGTAATTAATTTTTGTGACGTTATGTATTTTGTGACGTCATTTAATTTTGGGACGTTATGTATCTTGTGACGTAATTAATTTTTGTGACGTCATTTATTTTTTTGACGTTATGTATTTTGTGACATCATTAATTTTTGTGACGTTATGTATTTTGTGACGTCATTTATTTTTGTGACGTTATGTATTTTGTGACGTTATGTATTTTGTGACGTCATTGATTTTTGTGACGTTATGTATTTTGTGACGTAATTAATTTTTGTGACGTCATTTATTTTTGTGACGTTATGTATTTTGTGACGTCATTTATTTTTGTGACGTTATGTATTTTGTGACGTCATTTATTTTTGTGACGTTATGTATTTTGTGACGTTATATATTTTGTCACGTCATTTATTTTTGTGACGTTATGTATTTTGTGACGTAACACATTTTTGTGACGTAATTTATTTTTGTGACGTTATGTATCTTGTGATGTCATTTATTTTTGTGACCTTATGTATTTTGTAATGTCATTTATTTTTGTGACGTTATGTATTTTGTGACGTCATTTATTTTTGTGACGTTATGTATTTTGTGACGTAATTAATTTTTGTGACGTCATTTATTTTTGTGACGTTATGTATTTTGTGATGTCATTTATTTTTGTGACCTTATGTATTTTGTAATGTCATTTATTTTTGTGACGTTATGTATTTTGTGACGTCATTTATTTTTGTGACGTTATGTATTTTGTGACGTCATTTTTTTGTGACGTTTTATATTTTGTGACGTTATGAATTTTGTGACGTAATTTATTTTTGTGACGTTATGTATTTTGTGACGTAATTAATTTTTGTGACGTTATGAATTTTGTGACGTCATTTATTTTGGTGACGTTATGTATTTTGTGACGTCATTTATTTTTGTGACGTCATTTATTTTTGTGACGTTATGTATTTTGTGACGTTATGTATTTTGTGACGTCATTGATTTTTGTGACGTTATGTATTTTGTGACGTAATTAATTTTTGTGACGTCATTTATTTTTGTGACGTTATGTATTTTGTGATGTCATTTATTTTTGTGACCTTATGTATTTTGTAATGTCATTTATTTTTGTGACGTTATGTATTTTGTGACGTCATTTATGTTTGTGACGTTATGTATTTTGTGACGTCATTTTTTTGTGACGTTATGTATTTTGTGACGTTATGAATTTTGTGACGTCATTTATTTTTGTGACGTTATGTATTTTGTGACGTAATTAATTTTTGTGACGTTATGAATTTTGTGACGTCATTTATTTTGGTGACGTTATGTATTTTGTGACGTCATTTATTTTTGTGACGTCATTTATTTTTTGACGTTATGTATTTTGTGTCGTTATGTATTTTGTGACGTTATGTTTTTGTGACGTCATTTATTTTTGTAACGTTATGTATTTTGTGATGTAATTAAATTTTGTGACGTCATTTATTTTTGTGACGTTATGTATTTTGTGACGTCATTTATTTTTGTGACGTTGCGTATTTTGTGACGTCATTTAATTTTGTGACGTTATGTATTTTGTGACGTCATTTATTTTTGTGACGTTATGTATTTTGTGACGTAACACATTTTTGTGACGTAATTTATTTTTGTGACGTTATGTATTTTGTGATGTCATTTATTTTTGTGACCTTATGTATTTTGTAATGTCATTTATTTTTGTGACGTTATGTATTTTGTGACGTCATTTATTTTTGTTACGTTATGTATTTTGTGACGTCATTTTTTTGTGACGTTATGTATTTTGTGACGTTATGAATTTTGTGACGTCATTTATTTTTGTGACGTTATGTATTTTGTGACGTAATTAATTTTTGTGACGTCATTTATGTTTGTGACGATATGTATTTTGTGTTGTCATTAATTTTTGTGACGTTATGTATTTTGTGACGTCATTTATTTTTTTGACGTTATGTATTTTGTGACGTAATTAATTTTTTTACGTCATTTATTTTTGTGACGTTATGTATTTTGTGACGTCATTAATTTTTGTGACGTCATGTATTTTGTGACGTCATTTATTTTTGTGACGTTATATATTTTGTGACGTCATTTATTTTTGTGACGTTATGTATTTTGTGACGTTATATATTTTGTGACGTAATTAATTTTTGTGACGTTATGTATTTTGTGACGTCATTTAATTTTGGGACGTTATGTATCTTGTGACGTAATTAATTTTTGTGACGTCATTTATTTTTTTGACGTTATGTATTTTGTGACATCATTAATTTTTGTGACGTTATGTATTTTGTGACGTCATTTATTTTTGTGACGTTATGTATTTTGTGACGTTATGTATTTTGTGACGTCATTGATTTTTGTGACGTTATGTATTTTGTGACGTAATTAATTTTTGTGACGTCATTTATTTTTGTGACGTTATGTATTTTGTGACGTCATTTATTTTTGTGACGTTATGTATTTTGTGACGTCATTTATTTTTGTGACGTTATGTATTTTGTGACGTTATATATTTTGTCACGTCACTTATTTTTGTGACGTTATGTATTTTGTGACGTAACACATTTTTGTGACGTAATTTATTTTTGTGACGTTATGTATCTTGTGATGTCATTTATTTTTGTGACCTTATGTATTTTGTAATGTCATTTATTTTTGTGACGTTATGTATTTTGTGACGTCATTTATTTTTGTGACGTTATGTATTTTGTGACGTCATTTTTTTGTGACGTTATGTATTTTGTGACGTTATGTATTTTGTGACGTCATTTATTTTTGTGACGTTATGTATTTTGTGACGTAATTAATTTTTGTGACGTCATTTATTTTTGTGACGTTATGTATTTTGTGACGTCATTTATTTTTGTGACGTTGCGTATTTTGTGACGTCATTTAATTTTGTGACGTTATGTATTTTGTGACGTCATTTATTTTTGTGACGTTATGTATTTTGTGACGTAACACATTTTTGTGACGTAATTTATTTTTGTGACGTTATGTATTTTGTGATGTCATTTATTTTTGTGACCTTATGTATTTTGTAATGTCATTTATTTTTGTGACGTTATGTATTTTGTGACGTCATTTATTTTTGTGACGTTATGTATTTTGTGACGTCATTTTTTTGTGACGTTATGTATTTTGTGACGTTATGAATTTTGTGACGTCATTTATTTTTGTGACGTTATGTATTTTGTGACGTAATTAATTTTTGTGACGTCATTTATGTTTGTGACGTTATGTATTTTGTGTTGTCATTAATTTTTGTGACTTTATGTATTTTGTGACGTCATTTATTTTTTTGACGTTATGTATTTTGTGACGTAATTAATTTTTGTGACGTCATTAATTTTTGTGACGTTATGTATTTTGTGACGTCATGTATTTTTGTGACGTTATGTATTTTGTGACGTCATTTATTTTTGTGACGTTATGTATTTTGTTACGTAATTAATGTTTGTGACGTCATTTATTTTTGTGACGTTATGTATTTTGTGACGTAATTAATTTTTTTACGTCATTTATTTTTGTGACGTTATGTATTTTGTGACGTCATTAATTTTTGTGACGTCATGTATTTTGTGACGTCATTTATTTTTGTGACGTTATGTATTTTGTGACGTTATGTATTTTGTGACGTCATTTATTTTTGTGACGTTATGTATTTTGTGACGTCATTTATTTTTGTGACGTTATGTATTTTGTGACGTCATTTATTTTTGTGACGTTATGTATTTTGTGACGTTATATATTTTGTCACGTCATTTATTTTTGTGACGTTATGTATTTTGTGACGTAACACATTTTTGTGACGTAATTTATTTTTGTGACGTTATGTATCTTGTGATGTCATTTATTTTTGTGACCTTATGTATTTTGTAATGTCATTTATTTTTGTGACGTTATGTATTTTGTGACGTCATTTATTTTTGTGACGTTATGAATTTTGTGACGTCATTTTTTTGTGACGTTATGTATTTTGTGACGTTATGTATTTTGTGACGTCATTTATTTTTGTGACGTTATGTATTTTGTGACGTAATTAATTTTTGTGACGTCATTTATTTTTGTGACGTTATGTATTTTGTGACGTCATTTATTTTTGTGACGTTGCGTATTTTGTGACGTCATTTAATTTTGTGACGTTATGTATTTTGTGACGTCATTTATTTTTGTGACGTTATGTATTTTGTGACGTAACACATTTTTGTGACGTAATTTATTTTTGTGACGTTATGTATTTTGTGATGTCATTTATTTTTGTGACCTTATGTATTTTGTAATGTCATTTATTTTTGTGACGTTATGTATTTTGTGACGTCATTTATTTTTGTGACGTTATGTATTTTGTGACGTCATTTTTTTGTGACGTTATGTATTTTGTGACGTTATGAATTTTGTGACGTCATTTATTTTTGTGACGTTATGTATTTTGTGACGTAATTAATTTTTGTGACGTCATTTATGTTTGTGACGTTATGTATTTTGTGTTGTCATTAATTTTTGTGACTTTATGTATTTTGTGACGTCATTTATTTTTTTGACGTTATGTATTTTGTGACGTAATTAATTTTTGTGACGTCATTAATTTTTGTGACGTTATGTATTTTGTGACGTCATGTATTTTTGTGACGTTATGTATTTTGTGACGTCATTTATTTTTGTGACGTTATGTATTTTGTTACGTAATTAATGTTTGTGACGTCATTTATTTTTGTGACGTTATGTATTTTGTGACGTAATTAATTTTTTTACGTCATTTATTTTTGTGACGTTATGTATTTTGTTACGTCATTAATTTTTGTGACGTCATGTATTTTGTGACGTCATTTATTTTTGTGACGTTATATATTTTGTGACGTCATTTATTTTTGTGACGTTATGTATTTTGTGACGTTATATATTTTGTGACGTAATTAATTTTTGTGACGTTATGTATTTTGTGACGTCATTTAATTTTGGGACGTTATGTATCTTGTGACGTAATTAATTTTTGTGACGTCATTTATTTTTTTGACGTTATGTATTTTGTGACATCATTAATTTTTGTGACGTTATGTATTTTGTGACGTCATTTATTTTTGTGACGTTATGTATTTTGTGACGTTATGTATTTTGTGACGTCATTGATTTTTGTGACGTTATGTATTTTGTGACGTAATTAATTTTTGTGACGTCATTTATTTTTGTGACGTTATGTATTTTGTGACGTCATTTATTTTTGTGACGTTATGTATTTTGTGACGTCATTTATTTTTGTGACGTTATGTATTTTGTGACGTTATATATTTTGTCACGTCATCTATTTTTGTGACGTTATGTATTTTGTGACGTAACACATTTTTGTGACGTAATTTATTTTTGTGACGTTATGTATCTTGTGATGCCATTTATTTTTGTGACCTTATGTATTTTGTAATGTCATTTATTTTTGTGACGTTATGTATTTTGTGACGTCATTTATTTTTGTGACGTTATGTATTTTGTGACGTCATTTTTTTGTGACGTTATGTATTTTGTGACGTTATGTATTTTGTGACGTCATTTATTTTTGTGACGTTATGTATTTTGTGACGTAATTAATTTTTGTGACGTCATTTATTTTTGTGACGTTATGTATTTTGTGACGTCATTTATTTTTGTGACGTTGCGTATTTTGTGACGTCATTTAATTTTGTGACGTTATGTATTTTGTGACGTCATTTATTTTTGTGACGTTATGTATTTTGTGACGTAACACATTTTTGTGACGTAATTTATTTTTGTGACGTTATGTATTTTGTGATGTCATTTATTTTTGTGACCTTATGTATTTTGTAATGTCATTTATTTTTGTGACGTTATGTATTTTGTGACGTCATTTATTTTTGTGACGTTATGTATTTTGTGACGTCATTTTTTTGTGACGTTATGTATTTTGTGACGTTATGAATTTTGTGACGTCATTTATTTTTGTGACGTTATGTATTTTGTGACGTAATTAATTTTTGTGACGTCATTTATGTTTGTGACGTTATGTATTTTGTGTTGTCATTAATTTTTGTGACTTTATGTATTTTGTGACGTCATTTATTTTTTTGACGTTATGTATTTTGTGACGTAATTAATTTTTGTGACGTCATTAATTTTTGTGACGTTATGTATTTTGTGACGTCATGTATTTTTGTGACGTTATGTATTTTGTGACGTCATTTATTTTTGTGACGTTATGTATTTTGTTACGTAATTAATGTTTGTGACGTCATTTATTTTTGTGACGTTATGTATTTTGTGACGTAATTAATTTTTTTACGTCATTTATTTTTGTGACGTTATGTATTTTGTGACGTCATTAATTTTTGTGACGTCATGTATTTTGTGACGTCATTTATTTTTGTGACGTTATGTATTTTGTGACGTTATGTATTTTGTGACGTCATTTATTTTTGTGACGTTATGTATTTTGTGACGTCATTTATTTTTGTGACGTTATGTATTTTGTGACGTCATTTATTTTTGTGACGTTATGTATTTTGTGACGTTATATATTTTGTCACGTCATTTATTTTTGTGACGTTATGTATTTTGTGACGTAACACATTTTTGTGACGTAATTTATTTTTGTGACGTTATGTATCTTGTGATGTCATTTATTTTTGTGACCTTATGTATTTTGTAATGTCATTTATTTTTGTGACGTTATGTATTTTGTGACGTCATTTATTTTTGTGACGTTATGTATTTTGTGACGTCATTTTTTGTGACGTTATGTATTTTGTGACGTTATGTATTTTGTGACGTCATTTATTTTTGTGACGTTATGTATTTTGTGACGTAATTAATTTTTGTGACGTCATTTATTTTTGTGACGTTATGTATTTTGTGACGTCATTTATTTTTGTGACGTTGCGTATTTTGTGACGTCATTTCATTTTGTGACGTTATGTATTTTGTGACGTCATTTATTTTTGTGACGTTATGTATTTTGTGACGTAACACATTTTTGTGACGTAATTTATTTTTGTGACGTTATGTATTTTGTGATGTCATTTATTTTTGTGACCTTATGTATTTTGTAATGTCATTTATTTTTGTGACGTTATGTATTTTGTGACGTCATTTATTTTTGTGACGTTATGTATTTTGTGACGTCATTTTTTTGTGACGTTATGTATTTTGTGACGTTATGAATTTTGTGACGTCATTTATTTTTGTGACGTTATGTATTTTGTGACGTAATTAATTTTTGTGACGTCATTTATGTTTGTGACGTTATGTATTTTGTGTTGTCATTAATTTTTGTGACTTTATGTATTTTGTGACGTCATTTATTTTTTTGACGTTATGTATTTTGTGACGTAATTAATTTTTGTGACGTCATTAATTTTTGTGACGTTATGTATTTTGTGACGTCATGTATTTTTGTGACGTTATGTATTTTGTGACGTCATTTATTTTTGTGACGTTATGTATTTTGTTACGTAATTAATGTTTGTGACGTCATTTATTTTTGTGACGTTATGTATTTTGTGACGTAATTAATTTTTTTACGTCATTTATTTTTGTGACGTTATGTATTTTGTGACGTCATTAATTTTTGTGACGTCATGTATTTTGTGACGTCATTTATTTTTGTGACGTTATGTATTTTGTGACGTTATGTATTTTGTGACGTAATTAATTTTTGTGACGTTATGTATTTTGTGACGTCATTTAATTTTGGGACGTTATGTATTTTGTGACCTAATTAATTTTTGTGACGTCATTTATTTTTTTGACGTTATGTATTTTGTGACATCATTTATTTTTGTGACGTTATGTATTTTGTGATGTCATTTATTTTTGTGACGTTATGTATTTTGTGACGTTATGTATTTTGTGACGTCATTGATTTTTGTGACGTTATGTATTTTGTGACGTAATTAATTTTTGTGACGCCATTTATTTTTGTGACGTTATGTATTTTGTGATGTCATTTATTTTTGTGACCTTATGTATTTTGTAATGTCATTTATTTTTGTGACGTTATGTATTTTGTGACGTCATTTATTTTTGTGACGTTATGTATTTTGTGACGTCATTTTTTTGTGACGTTATGTATTTTGTGACGTTATGAATTTTGTGACGTAATTTATTTTTGTGACGTTATGTATTTTGTGACGTAATTAATTTTTGTGACGTTATGAATTTTGTGACGTCATTTATTTTGGTGACGTTATGTATTTTGTGACGTCATTTATTTTTGTGACGTCATTTTTTTTTTTGACGTTATGTATTTTGTGTCGTTATGTATTTTGTGACGTTATGTTTTTGTGACGTCATTTATTTTTGTAACGTTATGTATTTTGTGATGTAATTAAATTTTGTGACGTCATTTATTTTTGTGACGTTATGTATTTTGTGACGTCATTTATTTTTGTGACGTTGCGTATTTTGTGACGTCATTAAATTTTGTGACGCTATGTATTTTGTGACGTCATTTATTTTTGTGACGTTATGTATTTTGTGACGTAACACATTTTTGTGACGTAATTTATTTTTGTGACGTTATGTATTTTGTGATGTCATTTATTTTATGACCTTATGTATTTTGTAATGTCATTTATTTTTGAGACCTTATGTATTTTGTGACGTCATTTATTTTTGTTACGTTATGTATTTTGTGACGTCATTTTTTTGTGACGTTATGTATTTTGTGACGTTATGAATTTTGTGACGTCATTTATTTTTTTGACGTTATGTATTTTGTGACGTAATTAATTTTTGTGACGTCATTTATGTTTGTGACGTTATGTATTTTGTGTTGTCATTAATTTTTGTGACGTTATGTATTTTGTGACGTCATGTATTTTTGTGACGTTATGTATTTTGTGACGTCATTTATTTTTGTGACGTTATGTATTTTGTTACGTAATTAATGTTTGTGACGTCATTTATTTTTGTGACGTTATGTATTTTGTGACGTAATTAATTTTTTTACGTCATTTATTTTTGTGACGTTATGTATTTTGTGACGTCATTAATTTTTGTGACATCATGTATTTTGTGACGTCATTTATTTTTGTGACGTTATATATTTTGTGACGTCATTTATTTTTGTGACGTTATGTATTTTGTGACGTTATGTATTTTGTGACGTAATTAATTTTTGTGACGTTATGTATTTTGTGACGTCATTTAATTTTGGGACGTTATGTATTTTGTGACGTAATTAATTTTTGTGACGTCATTTATTTTTTTGACGTTATGTATTTTGTGACATCATTTATTTTTGTGACGTTATGTATTGTGTGACGTCATTTATTTTTGTGACGTTATGTATTTTGTGACGTTATGTATTTTGTGACGTCATTGATTTTTGTGACGTTATGTATTTTGTGACGTAATTAATTTTTGTGACGTCATTTATTTTTGTGACGTTATGTATTTTGTGACGTCATTTATTTTTGTGACGTTATGTATTTTGTGACGTCATTTATTTTTGTGACGTTATGTATTTTGTGACGTTATATATTTTGTCACGTCATTTATTTTTGTGACGTTATGTATTTTGTGAAGTCATTTATTTTTTGATGTCATTTATTTTTGTGACGTTATGAATTTTGTCACGTCATTTATTTTTGTGACGTTATGTATTTTGTGACGTCATTTATTTTTGTGACGTTATGTATTTTGTGACGTAATTAATTTTTGTGACGTCATTTATTTTTGTGACGTTATGAATTTTGTGACGTCATTTATTTTTGTGACGTTATGTATTTTGTGACGTCATTTATTTTTGTGACGTAATGTATTTTGTGACGTTATGTATTTTGTGACGTCATTTATTTTTGTGACGTTATGTATTTTGTGACGTTATGTATTTTGTGACGTCATTTATTTTTGTGCCGTTATGTATTTTGTGACGTCATTTATTTTTGTGACGTTATGTATTTTGTGACGTCATTTATTTTTGTGACGTTATGCATTTTGTGAAGCCATTTATTTTTTGTGACGTTATGTATTTTGTGACGTCATTTATTTTTGTGACGTTATGTATTTTGTGACGTCATTTATTTTTGTGACGTTATGTATTTTTGTGACGTTATGTATTTTGTGACGTCATTTAATTTTGGAACGTTATGTATTTTGTGACGTAATTAATTTTTGTGACGTCATTTATTTTTGTGACGTTATGTATTTTGTGACGTTATGTATTTTGTGACGTTATGTATTTTGTGACGTCAAGGATTTTGGTGACGTTATGTATTTTGTGACGTAATTAATTTTTGTGACGTCATTTATTTTTGTGACGTTATGTATTTTGTGACGTCATTTATTTTTGTGACGTTATGTATTTTGTGACGTCATTTATTTTTGTGACGTTATGTATTTTGTGACGTTATATATTTTGTGACGTCATTTATTTTTGTGACGTTATGTATTTTGTGACGTCATTTAATTTTGTGACGTTATGTATTTTGTGACGTCATTTATTTTTGTGACGTTATGTATTTTGTGACGTAACACATTTTTGTGACGTAATTTATTTTTGTGACGTTATGTATTTTGTGATGTCATTTATTTTTGTGACCTTATGTATTTTGTAATGTCATTTATTTTTGTGACGTTATGTATTTTGTGACGTCATTTATTTTTGTGACGTTATGTATTTTGTGACGTCATTTTTTTGTGACGTTATGTATTTTGTGACGTTATGAATTTTGTGACGTCATTTATTTTTGTGACGTTATGTATTTTGTGACGTAATTAATTTTTGTGACGTCATTTATGTTTGTGACGTTATGTATTTTGTGTTGTCATTAATTTTTGTGACTTTATGTATTTTGTGACGTCATTTATTTTTTTGACGTTATGTATTTTGTGACGTAATTAATTTTTGTGACGTCATTAATTTTTGTGACGTTATGTATTTTGTGACGTCATGTATTTTTGTGACGTTATGTATTTTGTGACGTCATTTATTTTTGTGACGTTATGTATTTTGTTACGTAAATAATGTTTGTGACGTCATTTATTTTTGTGACGTTATGTATTTTGTGACGTAATTAATTTTCTTACGTCATTTATTTTTGTGACGTTATGTATTTTGTGACGTCATTAATTTTTGTGACGTCATGTATTTTGTGACGTCATTTATTTTTGTGACGTTATGTATTTTGTGACGTTATGTATTTTGTGACGTCATTTATTTTTGTGACGTTATGTATTTTGTGACGTCATTTATTTTTGTGACGTTATGTATTTTGTGACGTCATTTATTTTTGTGACGTTATGTATTTTGTGACGTTATATATTTTGTCACGTCATTTATTTTTGTGACGTTATGTATTTTGTGACGTAACACATTTTTGTGACGTAATTTATTTTTGTGACGTTATGTATCTTGTGATGACATTTATTTTTGTGACCTTATGTATTTTGTAATGTCATTTATTTTTGTGACGTTATGTATTTTGTGACGTCATTTATTTTTGTGACGTTATGTATTTTGTGACGTCATTTTTTGTGACGTTATGTATTTTGTGACGTTATGTATTTTGTGACGTCATTTATTTTGTGACGTTATGTATTTTGTGACGTAATTAATTTTTGTGACGTCATTTATTTTTGTGACGTTATGTATTTTGTGACGTCATTTATTTTTGTGACGTTGCGTATTTTGTGACGTCATTTAATTTTGTGACGTTATGTATTTTGTGACGTCATTTATTTTTGTGACGTTATGTATTTTGTGACGTAACACATTTTTGTGACGTAATTTATTTTTGTGACGTTATGTATTTTGTGATGTCATTTATTTTTGTGACCTTATGTATTTTGTAATGTCATTTATTTTTGTGACGTTATGTATTTTGTGACGTCATTTATTTTTGTGACGTTATGTATTTTGTGACGTCATTTTTTTGTGACGTTATGTATTTTGTGACGTTATGAATTTTGTGACGTCATTTATTTTTGTGACGTTATGTATTTTGTGACGTAATTAATTTTTGTGACGTCATTTATGTTTGTGACGTTATGTATTTTGTGTTGTCATTAATTTTTGTGACTTTATGTATTTTGTGACGTCATTTATTTTTTTGACGTTATGTATTTTGTGACGTAATTAATTTTTGTGACGTCATTAATTTTTGTGACGTTATGTATTTTGTGACGTCATGTATTTTTGTGACGTTATGTATTTTGTGACGTCATTTATTTTTGTGACGTTATGTATTTTGTTACGTAATTAATGTTTGTGACGTCATTTATTTTTGTGACGTTATGTATTTTGTGACGTAATTAATTTTTTTACGTCATTTATTTTTGTGACGTTATGTATTTTGTGACGTCATTAATTTTTGTGACGTCATGTATTTTGTGACGTCATTTATTTTTGTGACGTTATGTATTTTGTGACGTTATGTATTTTGTGACGTAATTAATTTTTGTGACGTTATGTATTTTGTGACGTCATTTAATTTTGGGACGTTATGTATTTTGTGACCTAATTAATTTTTGTGACGTCATTTATTTTTTTGACGTTATGTATTTTGTGACATCATTTATTTTTGTGACGTTATGTATTTTGTGATGTCATTTATTTTTGTGACGTTATGTATTTTGTGACGTTATGTATTTTGTGACGTCATTGATTTTTGTGACGTTATGTATTTTGTGACGTAATTAATTTTTGTGACGTCATTTTTTTTTGTGACGTTATGTATTTTGTGATGTCATTTATTTTTGTGACCTTATGTATTTTGTAATGTCATTTATTTTTGTGACGTTATGTATTTTGTGACGTCATTTATTTTTGTGACGTTATGTATTTTGTGACGTCATTTTTTTGTGACGTTATGTATTTTGTGACGTTATGAATTTTGTGACGTAATTTATTTTTGTGACGTTATGTATTTTGTGACGTAATTAATTTTTGTGACGTTATGAATTTTGTGACGTCATTTATTTTGGTGACGTTATGTATTTTGTGACGTCATTTATTTTTGTGACGTCATTTATTTTTTTGACGTTATGTATTTTGTGTCGTTATGTATTTTGTGACGTTATGTTTTTGTGACGTCATTTATTTTTGTAACGTTATGTATTTTTTGACGTCATTTATTTTTTTGACGTTATGTATTTTGTGACATCATTTATTTTTGTGACGTTATGTATTTTGTGATGTCATTTATTTTTGTGACGTTATGTATTTTGTGACGTTATGTATTTTGTGACGTCATTTATTTTTGTGACGTTATGTATTTTGTGACGTCATTTATTTTTGTGACGTTGCGTATTTTGTGACGTCATTAAATTTTGTGACGTTATGTATTTTGTGACGTCATTTATTTTTGTGACGTTATGTATTTTGTGACGTAACACATTTTTGTGACGTAATTTATTTTTGTGACGTTATGTATTTTGTGATGTCATTTATTTTATGACCTTATGTATTTTGTAATGTCATTTATTTTTGTGACCTTATGTATTTTGTGACGTCATTTATTTTTGTTACGTTATGTATTTTGTGACGTCATTTTTTTGTGACGTTATGTATTTTGTGACGTTATGAATTTTGTGACGTCATTTATTTTTTTGACGTTATGTATTTTGTGACGTAATTAATTTTTGTGACGTCATTTATGTTTGTGACGTTATGTATTTTGTGTTGTCATTAATTTTTGTGACGTTATGTATTTTGTGACGTCATGTATTTTTGTGACGTTATGTATTTTGTGACGTCATTTATTTTTGTGACGTTATGTATTTTGTTACGTAATTAATGTTTGTGACGTCATTTATTTTTGTGACGTTATGTATTTTGTGACGTAATTAATTTTTTTACGTCATTTATTTTTGTGACGTTATGTATTTTGTGACGTCATTAATTTTTGTGACATCATGTATTTTGTGACGTCATTTATTTTTGTGACGTTATATATTTTGTGACGTCATTTATTTTTGTGACGTTATGTATTTTGTGACGTTATGTATTTTGTGACGTAATTAATTTTTGTGACGTTATGTATTTTGTGACGTCATTTAATTTTGGGACGTTATGTATTTTGTGACGTAATTAATTTTTGTGACGTCATTTATTTTTTTGACGTTATGTATTTTGTGACATCATTTATTTTTGTGACGTTATGTATTGTGTGACGTCATTTATTTTTGTGACGTTATGTATTTTGTGACGTTATGTATTTTGTGACGTCATTGATTTTTGTGACGTTATGTATTTTGTGACGTAATTAATTTTTGTGACGTCATTTATTTTTGTGACGTTATGTATTTTGTGACGTCATTTATTTTTGTGACGTTATGTATTTTGTGACGTCATTTATTTTTGTGACGTTATGTATTTTGTGACGTTATATATTTTGTCACGTCATTTATTTTTGTGACGTTATGTATTTTGTGAAGTCATTTATTTTTTGATGTCATTTATTTTTGTGACGTTATGAATTTTGTCACGTCATTTATTTTTGTGACGTTATGTATTTTGTCACGTCATTTTTTTTGACGTTATGTATTTTGTGACGTCATTCATTTTTGTGACGTTATGTATTTTGTGACGTTATTTATTTTTGTGACGTAATAAATTTTTGTGACGTCATTTATTTTTGTAACGTTATGTATTTTATGACGTCATTTATTTTTGTGACGTGATGTATTACGTGACATCATTTATTTTTGTGACGTTATGCATTTTGTGACGCCATTAATGTTTTGTGACGTTATGTATTTTGTGAGGTAATTAATTTTTGTGACGTCATTAATTTTTGTGACGTTATGTATTTTGTGACGTCATTTATTTTTGTGACGTTATGTTTTATGTGACGTCATTTATTCTTGTAACGTTATGTATTTTGTGACGTCATTTATTTTTGTGACGTTATGTATTTTGTGACGTCATTTATTATTGTGACGTCATTTATTTCTGTGACGTTATGTATTTTGTGACGTCATTTATTTTTGTGACGTTATGTATTTTTTGACGTCATTTATTTTTTGACGTTATGTATTTTGTGACGTCATTTATTTTTGTGACGTTATGTATTTTGTGACGTAATAAACTTTTGTGACGTCATTTATTTTCGTGACGTTATGTATTTTATGACGTCATTTATTTTTGTGACGTGGTGTATTTTGTGACATCATTTATTTTTGTGACGTTATGCATTTTGTGACGCCATTTATTTTTTGTGACGTTATGTATTTTGTGAGGTAATTAACTTTTGTGACGTCATTAATTTTTGTGACGTTATGTATTTTGTGACGTCATTTATTTTTGTGACGTTATGTATTTTGTGACGTCATTTATTTTTGTGACGTTATGTATTTTGTGACGTTATGTATTTTGTGACGTCATTTATTTTTGTGACGTTATGTATTTTGTGACGTAATTAATTTTTGTGACGTCATTTATTTTTGTGACGTTATGAATTTTGTGACGTCATTTATTTTTGTGACGTTATGTATTTTGTGACGTCATTTATTTTTGTGACGTAATGTATTTTGTGACGTTATGTATTTTGTGACGTCATTTATTTTTGTGACGTTATGTATTTTGTGACGTTATGTATTTTGTGACGTCATTTATTTTTGTGCCGTTATGTATTTTGTGACGTCATTTATTTTTGTGACGTTATGTATTTTGTGACGTCATTTATTTTTGTGACGTTATGCATTTTGTGAAGCCATTTATTTTTTGTGACGTTATGTATTTTGTGACGTCATTTATTTTTGTGACGTTATGTATTTTGTGACGTCATTTATTTTTGTGACGTTATGTATTTTTGTGCCGTTATGTATTTTGTGACGTCATTTAATTTTGGAACGTTATGTATTTTGTGACGTAATTAATTTTTGTGACGTCATTTATTTTTGTGACGTTATGTATTTTGTGACGTTATGTATTTTGTGACGTTATGTATTTTGTGACGTCATTGATTTTTGTGACGTTATGTATTTTGTGACGTAATTAATTTTTGTGACGTCATTTATTTTTGTGACGTTATGTATTTTGTGACGTCATTTATTTTTGTGACGTTATGTATTTTGTGACGTCATTTATTTTTGTGACGTTATGTATTTTGTGACGTTATATATTTTGTGACGTCATTTATTTTTGTGACGTTATGTATTTTGTGAAGTTATGTATTTTGTGACGTCATTGATTTTTGTGACGTTATGTATTTTGTGACGTAATTAATTTTTGTGACGTCATTTATTTTTGTGACGTTATGTATTTTGTCACGTCATTTTTTTGTGACGTTATGTATTTTGTGACGTCATTTATTTTTGTGACGTTATGTATTTTGTGACGTCATTTATTTTTGTGACGTTATGTATTTTGTGACGTTATGTATTTTGTGACGTCGTTGATTTTTGTGACGTTATGTATTTTGTGACGTAATTAATTTTTGTGACGTCATTTATTTTTGTGACGTTATGTATTTTGTGACGTCATTTATTTTTGTGACGTTATGTATTTTGTGACGTCATTTATTTTTGTGACGTTATGTATTTTGTGACGTTATTTATTTTTGTGACGTAATAAATTTTTGTGACGTCATTTATTTTTGTAACGTTATGTATTTTATGACGTCATTTATTTTTGTGACGTGATGTATTACGTGACATCATTTATTTTTGTGACGTTATGCATTTTGTGACGCCATTTATTTTTTGTGACGTTATGTATTTTGTGAGGTAATTAATTTTTGTGACGTCATTTATTTTTGTGACGTTATGTATTTTGTGACGTAATTTATTTTTGTGACGTTATGTTTTATGTGACGTCATTTATTCTTGTAACGTTATGTATTTTGTGACGTCATTTATTTTTGTGACGTTATGTATTTTGTGACGTCATTTATTATTGTGACGTCATTTATTTCTGTGACGTTATGTATTTTGTGACGTCATTTATTTTTGTGACGTTATGTATTTTTTGACGTCATTTATTTTTTTGACGTTATGTATTTTGTGACGTCATTTATTTTTGTGACGTAATGTATTTTGTGACGTCATTAATTTTTGTGACGTTATGTATTTTGTGACGTTATGAATTTTGTGACGTCATTTATTTTTGTGACGTTATGTATTTTGTGACGTAATAAATTTTTGTGACGTCATTTATTTTCGTGACGTTATGTATTTTATGACGTCATTTATTTTTGTGACGTGATGTATTTTGTGACATCATTTATTTTTGTGACGTTATGCATTTTGTGACGCCATTTATTTTTTGTGACGTTATGTATTTTGTGACGTCATTAATTTTTGTGACGTTATGTATTTTGTGACGTCATTTATTTTTGTGACGTTATGTATTTTGTGACGTTATGAATTTTGTGACGTCATTTATTTTTGTGACGTTATGTATTTTGTGACGTCATTTATTATTGTGACGTTATGTATTTTGTGACGTCATTAATTTTTGTGACGTCATTTATTTTTGTGACGTTATGTATTTTGTGAGGTAATTAATTTTTGTGACGTCATTTATTTTTGTGACGTTATGTATTTTGTGACGTCATTTATTTTTGTGACGTTATGTTTTATGTGACGTCATTTATTCTTGTAACGTTATGTATTTTGTGACGTCATTTATTTTTGTGACGTTATGTATTGTGTGACGTTATGTATTTTGTGACGTCATTTATTTTTGTGACGTTATGTTCTTTGTGACGTAATTAATTTTTGTGACGTCATTTATTTTTGTGACGTTATGAATTTTCTGACGTCATGTATTTTTGTGACGTTATGTATTTTGTTACGTCATTTATTTTTGTGACGTAATGTATTTTGTGACGTTATGTATTTTGTGACGTCATTTATTTTTGTGACGTTATGTATTTGTGAAGTAACTAATTTTTGTGACGTCATTTATTTTTATGACGTTATGTATTTTGTGACGTCATTTATTTTTGTGACGTTATGTATTTTGTGACGTCATTTATTTTTGTGCCGTTATGTATTTTGTGACGTCATTTATTTTTGTGCCGTTATGTATTTCGTGACGTCATTTATTATTGTGACGTCATTTACTTTTTGTGACGTTATGTATTTTGTAACGTCATTTATTTTTGTGACGTAATGTATTTTGTGACGTTATGTATTTTGTGACGTCATTTATTTTTGTGACGTTATGTATTTTGTGACGTAATTCATTTTGTGACCTAATTAATTTTTTTGACGTTATGTATTTTGTGACGTCATTTATTTTGTGACGTTATGTATTTTGTAATGTAATTTATTTTTGTGACGTTATATATTTCGTGACGTCATTTATTTTCGTGACGTTATGTATTTAGTGACGTCATTTATTTTTATAACGTTATGTATTTTGTGACGTAATTAATTTTTGTGACGTCATTTATTTTTGTGACGTTATGTATTTTGTGACGTCATTTATTTTAGTGACGTTATGTATTTTGTGACGTCATTTATTTTTGTGACGTTATGAATTTTGTGACGTCATTTATTTTGGTGACGTTATGTATTTTGTGACGTCATTTATTTTTGTGACGTCATTTATTTTTTTGACGTTATGTATTTTGTGTCGTTAGGTATTTTGTGACGTTATGTTTTTGTGACGTCATTTATTTTTGTAACGTTATGTATTTTGTGATGTTATTAAATTTTGTGACGTCATTTATTTTTGTGACGTTATGTATTTTGTGACGTCATTTATTTTTGTGACGTTGCGTATTTTGTGACGTCATTTAATTTTGTGACGTTATGTATTTTGTGACGTCATTTATTTTTGTGACGTTATGTATTTTGTGACGTAACACATTTTTGTGAGGTAATTTATTTTTGTGACGTTATGTATTTTGTAATGTCATTTATTTTTGTGACCTTATGTATTTTGTAATGTCATTTATTTCTGTGACGTTATGTATTTTGTGACGTCATTTATTTTTGTGACGTTATGTATTTTGTGACGTCATTTTTTTGTGACGTTATGTATTTTGTAACGTTATGAATTTTGTGACGTCATTTATTTTTGTGACGTTATGAATTTTGTGACGTAATTAATTTTTGTGACGTTATGAATTTTGTGACGTCATTTATTTTGGTGACGTTATGTATTTTGTGACGTCATTTATTTTTGTGACGTCATTTATTTTTGTAACGTTATGTATTTTGTGATGTAATTAAATTTTGTGACGTCATTTATTTTTGTGACGTTATGTATTTTGTGACGTCATTTAATTTTGTGACGTTGCGTATTTTGTGACGTCATTTAATTTTGTGACGTTATGTATTTTGTGACGTCATTTATTTTTGTGACGTTATGTATTTTGTGACGTAACACATTTTTGTGACGTAATTAATTTTTGTGACGTTATGTATTTTGTGATGTCATTTATTTTTGTGACCTTATGTATTTTGTAATGTCATTTATTTTTGTGACGTTATGTATTTTGTGACGTCATTTATTTTTGTGACGTTATGTATTTTGTGACGTCATTTTTTTGTGACGTTATGTATTTTGTGACGTTATGAATTTTGTGACGTTATTTATTTTTGTGACGTTATGTATTTTGTGACGTAATTAATTTTTGTGACGTCATTTATGTTTGTGACGTTATGTATTTTGTGTTGTCATTAATTTTTGTGACGTTATGTATTTTGTGACGTCATTTATTATTGTGACGTTATGTATTTTGTGAGGTAATTAACTTTTGTGACGTCATTAATTTTTGTGACGTTATGTATTTTGTGACGTCATTTATTTTTGTGACGTTATGTATTTTGTGACGTCATTTATTTTTGTGACGTTATGTATTTTGTGACGTTATGTATTTTGTGACGTCATTTATTTTTGTGACGTTATGTATTTTGTGACGTAATTAATTTTTGTGACGTCATTTATTTTTGTGACGTTATGAATTTTGTGACGTCATTTATTTTTGTGACGTTATGTATTTTGTGACGTCATTTATTTTTGTGACGTAATGTATTTTGTGACGTTATGTATTTTGTGACGTCATTTATTTTTGTGACGTTATGTATTTTGTGACGTTATGTATTTTGTGACGTCATTTATTTTTGTGCCGTTATGTATTTTGTGACGTCATTTATTTTTGTGACGTTATGTATTTTGTGACGTCATTTATTTTTGTGACGTTATGCATTTTGTGAAGCCATTTATTTTTTGTGACGTTATGTATTTTGTGACGTCATTTATTTTTGTGACGTTATGTATTTTGTGACGTCATTTATTTTTGTGACGTTATGTATTTTTGTGACGTTATGTATTTTGTGACGTCATTTAATTTTGGAACGTTATGTATTTTGTGACGTAATTAATTTTTGTGACGTCATTTATTTTTGTGACGTTATGTATTTTGTGACGTTATGTATTTTGTGACGTTATGTATTTTGTGACGTCATTGATTTTTGTGACGTTATGTATTTTGTGACGTAATTAATTTTTGTGACGTCATTTATTTTTGTGACGTTATGTATTTTGTGACGTCATTTATTTTTGTGACGTTATGTATTTTGTGACGTCATTTATTTTTGTGACGTTATGTATTTTGTGACGTTATATATTTTGTGACGTCATTTATTTTTGTGACGTTATGTATTTTGTGAAGTTATGTATTTTGTGACGTCATTGATTTTTGTGACGTTATGTATTTTGTGACGTAATTAATTTTTGTGACGTCATTTATTTTTGTGACGTTATGTATTTTGTCACGTCATTTTTTTGTGACGTTATGTATTTTGTGACGTCATTTATTTTTGTGACGTTATGTATTTTGTGACGTCATTTATTTTTGTGACGTTATGTATTTTGTGACGTTATGTATTTTGTGACGTCGTTGATTTTTGTGACGTTATGTATTTTGTGACGTAATTAATTTTTGTGACGTCATTTATTTTTGTGACGTTATGTATTTTGTGACGTCATTTATTTTTGTGACGTTATGTATTTTGTGACGTCATTTATTTTTGTGACGTTATGTATTTTGTGACGTTATTTATTTTTGTGACGTAATAAATTTTTGTGACGTCATTTATTTTTGTAACGTTATGTATTTTATGACGTCATTTATTTTTGTGACGTGATGTATTACGTGACATCATTTATTTTTGTGACGTTATGCATTTTGTGACGCCATTTATTTTTTGTGACGTTATGTATTTTGTGAGGTAATTAATTTTTGTGACGTCATTTATTTTTGTGACGTTATGTATTTTGTGACGTAATTTATTTTTGTGACGTTATGTTTTATGTGACGTCATTTATTCTTGTAACGTTATGTATTTTGTGACGTCATTTATTTTTGTGACGTTATGTATTTTGTGACGTCATTTATTATTGTGACGTCATTTATTTCTGTGACGTTATGTATTTTGTGACGTCATTTATTTTTGTGACGTTATGTATTTTTTGACGTCATTTATTTTTTTGACGTTATGTATTTTGTGACGTCATTTATTTTTGTGACGTAATGTATTTTGTGACGTCATTAATTTTTGTGACGTTATGTATTTTGTGACGTTATGAATTTTGTGACGTCATTTATTTTTGTGACGTTATGTATTTTGTGACGTAATAAATTTTTGTGACGTCATTTATTTTCGTGACGTTATGTATTTTATGACGTCATTTATTTTTGTGACGTGATGTATTTTGTGACATCATTTATTTTTGTGACGTTATGCATTTTGTGACGCCATTTATTTTTTGTGACGTTATGTATTTTGTGACGTCATTAATTTTTGTGACGTTATGTATTTTGTGACGTCATTTATTTTTGTGACGTTATGTATTTTGTGACGTTATGAATTTTGTGACGTCATTTATTTTTGTGACGTTATGTATTTTGTGACGTCATTTATTATTGTGACGTTATGTATTTTGTGACGTCATTAATTTTTGTGACGTCATTTATTTTTGTGACGTTATGTATTTTGTGAGGTAATTAATTTTTGTGACGTCATTTATTTTTGTGACGTTATGTATTTTGTGACGTCATTTATTTTTGTGACGTTATGTTTTATGTGACGTCATTTATTCTTGTAACGTTATGTATTTTGTGACGTCATTTATTTTTGTGACGTTATGTATTGTGTGACGTTATGTATTTTGTGACGTCATTTATTTTTGTGACGTTATGTTCTTTGTGACGTAATTAATTTTTGTGACGTCATTTATTTTTGTGACGTTATGAATTTTCTGACGTCATGTATTTTTGTGACGTTATGTATTTTGTTACGTCATTTATTTTTGTGACGTAATGTATTTTGTGACGTTATGTATTTTGTGACGTCATTTATTTTTGTGACGTTATGTATTTGTGAAGTAACTAATTTTTGTGACGTCATTTATTTTTATGACGTTATGTATTTTGTGACGTCATTTATTTTTGTGACGTTATGTATTTTGTGACGTCATTTATTTTTGTGCCGTTATGTATTTTGTGACGTCATTTATTTTTGTGCCGTTATGTATTTCGTGACGTCATTTATTATTGTGACGTCATTTACTTTTTGTGACGTTATGTATTTTGTAACGTCATTTATTTTTGTGACGTAATGTATTTTGTGACGTTATGTATTTTGTGACGTCATTTATTTTTGTGACGTTATGTATTTTGTGACGTAATTCATTTTGTGACCTAATTAATTTTTTTGACGTTATGTATTTTGTGACGTCATTTATTTTGTGACGTTATGTATTTTGTAATGTAATTTATTTTTGTGACGTTATATATTTCGTGACGTCATTTATTTTCGTGACGTTATGTATTTAGTGACGTCATTTATTTTTATAACGTTATGTATTTTGTGACGTAATTAATTTTTGTGACGTCATTTATTTTTGTGACGTTATGTATTTTGTGACGTCATTTATTTTAGTGACGTTATGTATTTTGTGACGTCATTTATTTTTGTGACGTTATGAATTTTGTGACGTCATTTATTTTGGTGACGTTATGTATTTTGTGACGTCATTTATTTTTGTGACGTCATTTATTTTTTTGACGTTATGTATTTTGTGTCGTTAGGTATTTTGTGACGTTATGTTTTTGTGACGTCATTTATTTTTGTAACGTTATGTATTTTGTGATGTTATTAAATTTTGTGACGTCATTTATTTTTGTGACGTTATGTATTTTGTGACGTCATTTATTTTTGTGACGTTGCGTATTTTGTGACGTCATTTAATTTTGTGACGTTATGTATTTTGTGACGTCATTTATTTTTGTGACGTTATGTATTTTGTGACGTAACACATTTTTGTGAGGTAATTTATTTTTGTGACGTTATGTATTTTGTAATGTCATTTATTTTTGTGACCTTATGTATTTTGTAATGTCATTTATTTCTGTGACGTTATGTATTTTGTGACGTCATTTATTTTTGTGACGTTATGTATTTTGTGACGTCATTTTTTTGTGACGTTATGTATTTTGTAACGTTATGAATTTTGTGACGTCATTTATTTTTGTGACGTTATGAATTTTGTGACGTAATTAATTTTTGTGACGTTATGAATTTTGTGACGTCATTTATTTTGGTGACGTTATGTATTTTGTGACGTCATTTATTTTTGTGACGTCATTTATTTTTGTAACGTTATGTATTTTGTGATGTAATTAAATTTTGTGACGTCATTTATTTTTGTGACGTTATGTATTTTGTGACGTCATTTAATTTTGTGACGTTGCGTATTTTGTGACGTCATTTAATTTTGTGACGTTATGTATTTTGTGACGTCATTTATTTTTGTGACGTTATGTATTTTGTGACGTAACACATTTTTGTGACGTAATTAATTTTTGTGACGTTATGTATTTTGTGATGTCATTTATTTTTGTGACCTTATGTATTTTGTAATGTCATTTATTTTTGTGACGTTATGTATTTTGTGACGTCATTTATTTTTGTGACGTTATGTATTTTGTGACGTCATTTTTTTGTGACGTTATGTATTTTGTGACGTTATGAATTTTGTGACGTTATTTATTTTTGTGACGTTATGTATTTTGTGACGTAATTAATTTTTGTGACGTCATTTATGTTTGTGACGTTATGTATTTTGTGTTGTCATTAATTTTTGTGACGTTATGTATTTTGTGACGTCATTTATTATTGTGACGTTATGTATTTTGTGACGTCATTTATTTTTGTGACGTAATGTATTTTGTGACGTCATTAATTTTTGTGACGTTATGTATTTTGTGACGTTATGAATTTTGTGACGTAATTTATTTTTGTGACGTTATGTATTTTGTGACGTAATAAATTTTTGTGACGTCATTTATTTTCGTGACGTTATGTATTTTATGACGTCATTTATTTTTGTGACGTGATGTATTTTGTGACATCATTTATTTTTGTGACGTTATGCATTTTGTGACGCCATTTATTTTTTGTGACGTTATGTATTTTGTGACGTCATTAATTTTTGTGACGTTATGTATTTTGTGACGTCATTTATTTTTGTGACGTTATGTATTTTGTGACGTTATGAATTTTGTGACGTCATTTATTTTTGTGACGTTATGTATTTTGTGACATCATTTATTATTGTGACGTTATGTATTTTGTGACGTCATTAATTTTTGTGACGTCATTTATTTTTGTGACGTTATGTATTTTGTGAGGTAATTAATTTTTGTGACGTCATTTATTTTTGTGACGTTATGTATTTTGTGACGTCATTTATTTTTGTGACGTTATGTTTTATGTGACGTCATTTATTCTTGTAACGTTATGTATTTTGTGACGTCATTTATTTTTGTGACGTTATGTATTGTGTGACGTTATGTATTTTGTGACGTCATTTATTTTTGTGACGTTATGTATTTTGTGACGTAATTAATTTTTGTGACGTCATTTATTTTTGTGACGTTATGAATTTTCTGACGTCATGTATTTTTGTGACGTTATGTATTTTGTTACGTCATTTATTTTTGTGACGTAATGTATTTTGTGACGTTATGTATTTTGTGACGTCATTTATTTTTGTGACGTTATGTATTTGTGAAGTAACTAATTTTTGTGACGTCATTTATTTTTATGACGTTATGTATTTTGTGACGTCATTTATTTTTGTGACGTTATGTATTTTGTGACGTCATTTATTTTTGTGCCGTTATGTATTTTGTGACGTCATTTATTTTTAAGCCGTTATGTATTTCGTGACGTCATTTATTATTGTGACGTCATTTACTTTTTGTGACGTTATGTATTTTGTAACGTCATTTATTTTTGTGACGTAATGTATTTTGTGACGTTATGTATTTTGTGACGTCATTTATTTTTGTGACGTTATGTATTTTGTGACGTAATTCATTTTGTGACCTAATTAATTTTTTTGACGTTATGTATTTTGTGACGTCATTTATTTTGTGACGTTATGTATTTTGTAATGTAATTTATTTTTGTGACGTTATATATTTCGTGACGTCATTTATTTTCGTGACGTTATGTATTTAGTGACGTCATTTATTTTTATAACGTTATGTATTTTGTGACGTAATTAATTTTTGTGACGTCATTTATTTTTGTGACGTTATGTATTTTGTGACGTCATTTATTTTAGTGACGTTATGTATTTTGTGACGTCATTTATTTTTGTGACGTTATGAATTTTGTGACGTCATTTATTTTGGTGACGTTATGTATTTTGTGACGTCATTTATTTTTGTGACGTCATTTATTTTTTTGACGTTATGTATTTTGTGTCGTTAGGTATTTTGTGACGTTATGTTTTTGTGACGTCATTTATTTTTGTAACGTTATGTATTTTGTGATATTATTAAATTTTGTGACGTCATTTATTTTTGTGACGTTATGTATTTTGTGACGTCATTTATTTTTGTGACGTTGCGTATTTTGTGACGTCATTTAATTTTGTGACGTTATGTATTTTGTGACGTCATTTATTTTTGTGACGTTATGTATTTTGTGACGTAACACATTTTTGTGAGGTAATTTATTTTTGTGACGTTATGTATTTTGTAATGTCATTTATTTTTGTGACCTTATGTATTTTGTAATGTCATTTATTTCTGTGACGTTATGTATTTTGTGACGTCATTTATTTTTGTGACGTTATGTATTTTGTGACGTCATTTTTTTGTGACGTTATGTATTTTGTGACGTTATGAATTTTGTGACGTCATTTATTTTTGTGACGTTATGAATTTTGTGACGTAATTAATTTTTGTGACGTTATGAATTTTGTGACGTCATTTATTTTGGTGACGTTATGTATTTTGTGACGTCATTTATTTTTGTGACGTCATTTATTTTTGTAACGTTATGTATTTTGTGATATAATTAAATTTTGTGACGTCATTTATTTTTGTGACGTTATGTATTTTGTGACGTCATTTATTTTTGTGACGTTGCGTATTTTGTGACGTCATTTAATTTTGTGACGTTATGTATTTTGTGACGTCATTTATTTTTGTGACGTTATGTATTTTGTGACGTAACACATTTTTGTGACGTAATTTATTTTTGTGACGTTATGTATTTTGTGATGTCATTTATTTTTGTGACCTTATGTATTTTGTAATGTCATTTATTTTTGTGACGTTATGTATTTTGTGACGTCATTTATTTTTGTGACGTTATGTATTTTGTGACGTCATTTTTTTGTGACGTTATGTATTTTGTGACGTTATGAATTTTGTGACGTTATTTATTTTTGTGACGTTATGTATTTTGTGACGTAATTAATTTTTGTGACGTCATTTATGTTTGTGACGTTATGTATTTTGTGTTGTCATTAATTTTTGTGACGTTATGTATTTTGTGACGTCATTTATTTTTGTGACGTTGCGTATTTTGTGACGTCATTTAATTTTGTGACTTTATGTATTTTGTGACGTCATTTATTTTTGTGACGTTATGTATTTTGTGACGTAACACATTTTTGTGACGTTATTTATTTTTGTGACGTTATGTATTTTGTGACGTAATTAATTTTTGTGACGTCATTTATGTTTGTGACGTTATGTATTTTGTGTTGTCATTAATTTTTGTGACGTTATGAATTTTGTGACGTTATTTATTTTTGTGACGTTATGTATTTTGTGACGTAATTAATTTTTGTGACGTCATTTATGTTTGTGACGTTATGTATTTTGTGTTGTCATTAATTTTTGTGACGTTATGTATTTTGTGACGTCATTTATTTTTTTGACGTTATGTATTTTGTTACGTAATTAATGTTTGGGACGTCATTTATTTTTGTGACGTTATGTATTTTGTGACGTAATTAATTTTTTTACGTCATTTATTTTTGTGACGTTATGTATTTTGTGACGTCATTAATTTTTGTGACGTCATGTATTTTGTGACGTCATTTATTTTTGTGACGTTATATATTTTGTGACGTTATGTATTTTGTTACGTCATTTAATTTTGGGACGTTATGTATCTTGTGACGTAATTAATTTTTGTGACGTCATTTATTTTTTTGACGTTATGTATTTCGTGACATCATTAATTTTTGTGACGTTATGTATTTTGTGACGTCATTTATTTTTGTGACGTTATGTATTTTGTGACGTTGTGTATTTTGTGACGTCATTGATTTTTGTGACGTTATGTATTTTGTGACGTAATTAATTTTTGTGACGTCATTTATTTTTGTGACGTTATGTATTTTGTGACGTCATTTATTTTTGTGACGTTATGTATTTTGTGACGTCATTTATTTTTGTGACGTTATGTATTTTGTGACGTTATATATTTTGTCACGTCATTTATTTTTGTGACGTTATGTATTTTGTGATGTAACACATTTTTGTGACGTAATTTATTTTTGTGACGTTATGTATTTTGTGATGTCATTTATTTTTGTGACCTTATGTATTTTGTAATGTCATTTATTTTTGTGACGTTATGTATTTTGTGACGTCATTTATTTTTGTGACGTTATGTATTTTGTGACGTCATTTTTTTGTGACGTTATGTATTTTGTGACGTTATGTATTTTGTGACGTCATTTATTTTTGTGACGTTATGTATTTTGTGACGTAATTAATTTTTGTGACGTCATTTATTTTTGTGACGTTATGTATTTTGTGACGTCATTTATTTTTGTGACGTTGCGTATTTTGTGACGTCATTTAATTTTGTGACGTTATGTATTTTGTGACGTCATTTATTTTTGTGACGTTATGTATTTTGTGACGTAACAAATTTTTGTGACGTAATTTATTTTTGTGACGTTATGTATTTTGTGATGTCATTTATTTTTGTGACCTTATGTATTTTGTAATGTCATTTATTTTTGTGACGTTATGTATTTTGTGACGTCATTTATTTTTGTGACGTTATGTATTTTGTGACGTCATTTTTTTGTGACGTTATGTATTTTGTGACGTTATGAATTTTGTGACGTCATTTATTTTTTTGACGTTATGTATTTTGTGACGTAATTAATTTTTGTGACGTCATTTATGTTTGTGACGTTATGTATTTTGTGTTGTCATTAATTTTTGTGACGTTGTGTATTTTGTGACGTCATTTATTTTTTTGACGTTATGTATTTTGTGACGTAATTAATTTTTGTGACGTCATTAATTTTTGTGACGTTATGTATTTTGTGACGTCATGTATTTTTGTGACGTTATGTATTTTGTGACGTCATTTATTTTTGTGACGTTATGTATTTTGTTACGTAATTAATGTTTGTGACGTCATTTATTTTTGTGACTTTATGTATTTTGTGACGTAATTAATTTTTGTGACGTTATGTATTTTGTGACGTCATTTAATTTTGGGACGTTATGTATTTTGTGACGTAATTAATTTTTGTGACGTCATTTATTTTTTTGACGTTATGTATTTTGTGACATCATTTATTTTTGTGACGTTATGTATTTTGTGACGTCATTTATTTTTGTGACGTTATGTATTTTGTGACCTTATGTATTTTGTGACGTCATTGATTTTTGTGACGTTATGTATTTTGTGACGTAATTAATTTTTGTGACGTCATTTATTTTTGTGACGTTATGTATTTTGTGACGTCATTTATTTTTGTGACGTTATGTATTTTATGACGTCATTTATTTTTGTGACGTTATGTATTTTGTGACGTTATATATTTTGTCACGTCATTTATTTTTGTGACGTTATGTATTTTTCGTGAAGTCATTTATTTTTTGATGTCATTTATTTTTGTGACGTTATGAATTTTGTCACGTCATTTATTTTTGTGACGTTATGTATTTTGTCACGTCATTTTTTTTGACGTTATGTATTTTGTGACGTCATTCATTTTTGTGACGTTATGTATTTTGTGACGTTATTTATTTTTGTGACGTAATAAATTTTTGTGACGTCATTTATTTTTGTAACGTTATGTATTTTATGACGTCATTTATTTTTGTGACGTGATGTATTACGTGACATCATTTATTTTTGTGACGTTATGCATTTTGTGACGCCATTAATGTTTTGTGACGTTATGTATTTTGTGAGGTAATTAATTTTTGTGACGTCATTAATTTTTGTGACGTTATGTATTTTGTGACGTCATTTATTTTTGTGACGTTATGTTTTATGTGACGTCATTTATTCTTGTAACGTTATGTATTTTGTGACGTCATTTATTTTTGTGACGTTATGTATTTTGTGACGTCATTTATTATTGTGACGTCATTTATTTCTGTGACGTTATGTATTTTGTGACGTCATTTATTTTTGTGACGTTATGTATTTTTTGACGTCATTTATTTATTGACGTTATGTATTTTGTGACGTCATTTATTTTTGTGACGTTATGTATTTTGTGACGTAATAAACTTTTGTGACGTCATTTATTTTCGTGACGTTATGTATTTTATGACGTCATTTATTTTTGTGACGTGATGTATTTTGTGACATCATTTATTTTTGTGACGTTATGCATTTTGTGACGCCATTTATTTTTTGTGACGTTATGTATTTTGTGAGGTAATTAATTTTTGTGACGTCATTAATTTTTGTGACGTTCTGTATTTTGTGACGTCATTTATTTTTGTGACGTTATGTATTTTGTGACGTCATTTATTTTTGTGACGTTATGTATTTTGTGACGTTATGTATTTTGTGACGTCATTTATTTTTGTGACGTTATGTATTTTGTGACGTAATTAATTTTTGTGACGTCATTTATTTTTGTGACGTTATGAATTTTGTGACGTCATTTATTTTTGTGACGTTATGTATTTTGTGACGTCATTTATTTTTGTGACGTAAATTATTTTGTGACGTTATGTATTTTGTGACGTCATTTATTTTTGTGACGTTATGTATTTTGTGACGTTATGTATTTTGTGACGTCATTTATTTTTGTGCCGTTATGTATTTTGTGACGTCATTTATTTTTGTGACGTTATGTATTTTGTGACGTCATTTATTGTTGTGACGTTATGCATTTTGTGAAGCCATTTATTTTTTGTGACGTTATGTATTTTGTGACGTCATTTATTTTTGTGACGTTATGTATTTTGTGACGTCATTTATTTTTGTGACGTTATGTATTTTTGTGACGTTATGTATTTTGTGACGTCATTTTTTTGGAACATTATGTATTTTGTGACGTAATTAATTTCTGTGACGTCATTTATTTTTGTGACGTTATGTATTTTGTGACGTCATTTATTTTTGTGACGTTATGTATTTTGTGACGTCATTTATTTTTGTGACGTTATGTATTTTGTGACGTTATGTATTTTGTGACGTCATTGATTTTTGTGACGTTATGTATTTTGTGACGTAATTAATTTTTGTGACGTCATTTATTTTTGTGACGTTATACATTTTGTGACGTCATTTATTTTTGTGACGTTATGTATTTTGTGACGTCATTTATTTTTGTGACGTTATGTATTTTGTGACGTTATATATTTTGTGACGTCATTTATTTTTGTGACGTTATGTATTTTGTGAAGTTATGTATTTTGTGACGTCATTGATTTTTGTGACGTTATGTATTTTGTGACGTAATTAATTTTTGTGACGTCATTTATTTTTGTGACGTTATGTATTTTGTCACGTCATTTTTTTGTGACGTTATGTATTTTGTGACGTCATTTATTTTTGTGACGTTATGTATTTTGTGACGTTATTTATTTTTGTGACGTAATAAATTTTTGTGACGTCATTTATTTTTGTAACGTTATGTATTTTATGACGTCATTTATTTTTGTGACGTGATGTATTACGTGACATCATTTATTTTTGTGACGTTATGCATTTTGTGACGCCATTTATTTTTTGTGACGTTATGTATTTTGTGAGGTAATTAATTTTTGTGACGTCATTTATTTTTGTGACGTTATGTATTTTGTGACGTCATTTATTTTTGTGACGTTATGTTTTATGTGACGTCATTTATTCTTGTAACGTTATGTATTTTGTGACGTCATTTATTTTTGTGACGTTATGTATTTTGTGACGTCATTTATTATTGTGACGTCATTTATTTCTGTGACGTTATGTATTTTGTGACGTCATTTATTTTTGTGACGTTATGTATTTTTTGACGTCATTTATTTTTTTGACGTTATGTATTTTGTGACGTCATTTATTTTTGTGACGTAATGTATTTTGTGACGTCATTAATTTTTGTGACGTTATGTATTTTGTGACGTTATGAATTTTGTGACGTCATTTATTTTTGTGACGTTATGTATTTTGTGACGTAATAAATTTTTTTGACGTCATTTATTTTCGTGACGTTATGTATTTTATGACGTCATTTATTTTTGTGACGTGATGTATTTTGTGACATCATTTATTTTTGTGACGTTATGCATTTTGTGACGCCATTTATTTTTTGTGACGTTATGTATTTTGTGACGTCATTAATTTTTGTGACGTTATGTATTTTGTGACGTCATTTATTTTTGTGACGTTATGTATTTTGTGACGTTATGAATTTTGTGACGTCATTTATTTTTGTGACGTTATGTATTTTGTGACGTCATTTATTATTGTGACGTTATGTATTTTGTGACGTCATTAATTTTTGTGACGTCATTTATTTTTGTGACGTTATGTATTTTGTGACGTTATGAATTTTGTGACGTCATTTATTTTTGTGACGTTATGTATTTTGTGACGTCATTTATTATTGTGACGTTATGTATTTTGTGAGGTAATTAATTTTTGTGACGTCATTTATTTTTGTGACGTTATGTATTTTGTGACGTCATTTATTTTTGTGACGTTATGTTTTATGTGACGTCATTTATTCTTGTAACGTTATGTATTTAGTGACGTCATTTATTTTTGTGACGTTATGTATTGTGTGACCTCATTTATTATTGTGACGTCATTTATTTCTGTGACGTTATGTATTTTGTGACGTCATTTATTTTTGTGACGTTATGTATTTTTTGACGTCATTTATTTTTTTGACGTTATGTATTTTGTGACGTCATTTATTTTTGTGACGTAATGTATTTTGTGACGTCATTTATTTTTGTGACGTTATGTATTTTGTGACGTTATGAATTTTTGTGACGTCATTTATTTTTGTGACGTTATGTATTTTGTGACGTAATAAATTTTTGTGACGTCATTTATTTTCGTGACGTTATGTATTTTATGACGTCATTTATTTTTGTGACGTGATGTATTATGTGACATCATTTATTTTTGTGACGTTATGCATTTTGTGACGCCATTTATTTTTTGTGACGTTATGTATTTTGTGACGTCATTTATTTTTGTGACGTTATGTATTTTTGACGTCATTTATTTTTGTGACGTTATGTATTTTGTGACGTTATGTATTTTGTGACGTCATTTATTTTTGTGCCGTTATGTATTTTGTGACGTAATTATTTTTTGTGACGTCATTTATTTTTGTGACGTTATGTATTTTGTGAGGTCATTTTTTTTGTGACGTTATGTATTTTGTAACGTCATTTTTTTTGTGACGTAATGTATTTTAAGACGTTATGTATTTTGTGACGTCATTTATTTTTGTGACGTTATGTATTTGTGAAGTAATTAATTTTTGTGACGTCATTTATTTTTATGACGTTATGTATTTTGTGACGTCATTTATTTTTGTGACGTTATGTATTTTGTGACGTCATTTATTTTTGTGCCGTTATGTATTTCGTGACGTCACTTATTATTGTGACGTCATTTTCTTTTTGTGACGTTATGTATTTTGTTACGTCATTTATTTTTGTGAATTTATGTATTTTGTGACGTCATTTATTTTTGTGCCTTTATGAATTTCGTGACGTCATTTATTATTGTGACGTCATTTTCTTTTTGTGACGTTATGTATTTTGTAACGTCATTTATTTTTGTGACGTAATGTATTTGTGACGTTATGTATTTTGTGACGTCATTTATTTTTGTGCCGTTATGTATTTCGTGACGTCATTTATTATTGTGACGTCATTTTCTTTTTGTGACGTTATGTATTTTGTGACGTAATTAATTTTTGTGACGTCATTTATTGTTGTGACGTTATGTATTTTGTGACGTCATTTATTTTTGTGACGTTATGTATTTTGTGACGTCATTTATTTTTGTCACGTTATGTATTTTATGACGTCATGTATTTTTGTGACGTAATGTATTTTGTGACGTTATGTATTTTGTGACGTCATTTATTTTTGTGACGTTATGTACTTTTTGACGTTATGTATTTTGTGACGTCATTTATTTTTGTGACGTTATGTATATTGTGAGGTAATTATTTTTTGTGACGTCATTTATTTTTGTGACGTTATGTATTTTGTGACGTCATTAATTTTTGTGGCGTTATGTATTTTGTGACGTCATTTATTTTTGTGACGCTATGTATTTTGTGACGTAATTAATTTTTTTGAAGTCATTATTTATTTTTGTGACGTCATGTATTTTGTGACGTCATTTATTTTTGTGACGTTATGTATTTTGTGACGTCATTTATTTTTGTGACGTTATGTATTTTGTGACGTTATGTATTTTGTGACGTCGTTGATTTTTGTGACGTTATGTATTTTGTGACGTAATTAATTTTTGTGACGTCATTTATTTTTGTGACGTTATGTATTTTGTGACGTCATTTATTTTTGTGACGTTATGTATTTTGTGACGTCATTTATTTTTGTGACGTTATGTATTTTGTGACGTTATTTATTTTTGTGACGTAATAAATTTTTGTGACGTCATTTATTTTTGTAACGTTATGTATTTTATGACGTCATTTATTTTTGTGACGTGATGTATTACGTGACATCATTTATTTTTGTGACGTTATGCATTTTGTGACGCCATTTATTTTTTGTGACGTTATGTATTTTGTGAGGTAATTAATTTTTGTGACGTCATTTATTTTTGTGACGTTATGTATTCTGTGACGTCATTTATTATTGTGACGTCATTTATTTTTGTGACGTTATGTATTTTGTGACGTCATTTATTTTTGTGACGTTATGTATTTTTTGACGTCATTTATTTTTTTGACGTTATGTATTTTGTGACGTCATTTATTTTTGTGACGTAATGTATTTTGTGACGTCATTAATTTTTGTGACGTTATGTATTTTGTGACGTTATGAATTTTGTGACGTCATTAATTTTTGTGACGTTATGTATTTTGTGACGTAATAAATTTTTGTGACGTCATTTATTTTCGTGACGTTAATTATTTTATGACCTCATTAATTTTTGTGACGTGATGTATTTTGTGACATCATTTATTTTTGTGACGTTATGCATTTTGTGACGCCATTTATTTTTTGTGACGCTATGTATTTTGTGACGTCATTAATTTTTGTGACGTTATGTATTTTGTGACGTCATTTATTTTTGTGACGTTATGTATTTTGTGACGTTATGAATTTTGTGACGTCATTTATTTTTGTGACGTTATGTATTTTGTGACGTCATTTATTATTGTGACGTTATGTATTTTGTGACGTCATTAATTTTTGTGACGTCATTTATTTTTGTGACGTTATGTATTTTGTGACGTTATGAATTTTGTGACGTCATTTATTTTTGTGACGTTATGTATTTTGTGACGTCATTTATTATTGTGACGTTATGTATTTTGTGAGGTAATTAATTTTTGTGACGTCATTTATTTTTGTGACGTTATGTATTTTGTGACGTCATTTATTTTTGTGACGTTATGTTTTATGTGACGTCATTTATTCTTGTAACGTTATGTATTTTGTGACGTCATTTATTTTTGTGACGTTATGTATTGTGTGACGTCATTTATTATTGTGACGTCATTTATTTCTGTGACGTTATGTATTTTGTGACGTCATTTATTTTTGTGACGTTATGTATTTTTTGACGTCATTTATTTTTTTGACGTTATGTATTTTGTGACGTCATTTATTTTTGTAACGTAATGTATTTTGTGACGTCATTTATTTTTGTGACGTTATGTATTTTGTGACGTTATGAATTTTTGTGACGTCATTTATTTTTGTGACGTTATGTATTTTGTGACGTAATAAATTTTTGTGACGTCATTTATTTTCGTGACGTTATGTATTTTATGACGTCATTTATTTTTGTGACGTGATGTATTTTGTGACATCATTTATTTTTGTGACGTTATGCATTTTGTGACGCCATTTATTTTTTGTGACGTTATGTATTTTGTGACGTCATTTATTTTTGTGACGTTATGTATTTTGTGACGTCATTTATTTTTAAGACGTTATGTATTTTGTGACGTTATGAATTTTGTGACGTCATTTATTTTTGTGACGTTATGTATTTTGTGACGTTATTTATTTTTGTGACGTAATTTATTTTGTGACGTTATGTATTTTTGACGTCATTTATTTTTGTGACGTTATGTATTTTGTGACGTTATGAATTTTGTGACGTCATTTATTTTTGTGACGTTATGTATATTGTGAGGTAATTATTTTTTGTGACGTCATTTATTTTTGTGACGTTATGTATTTTGTGACGTAATTATTTTTTGTGACGTCATTTATTTTTGTGACGTTATGTATTTTGTGAGGTCATTTTTTTTGTGACGTTATGTATTTTGTAACGTCATTTTTTTTTGTGACGTAATGTATTTTAAGACGTTATGTATTTTGTGACGTCATTTATTTTTGTGACGTTATGTATTTGTGAAGTAATTAATTTTTGTGACGTCATTTATTTTTATGACGTTATGTATTTTGTAACGTCATTTATTTTTGTGACGTTATGTATTTTGTGACGTCATTTATTTTTGTGCCGTTATGTATTTCGTGACGTCACTTATTATTGTGACGTCATTTTCTTTTTGTGACGTTATGTATTTTGTGACGTCATTTATTTTTGTGAAGTTATGTATTTTGTGACGTCATTTATTTTTGTGCCTTTATGTATTTCGTGACGTCATTTATTATTGTGACGTCATTTTCTTTTTGTGACGTTATGTATTTTGTAACGTCATTTATTTTTGTGACGTAATGTATTTTGTGACGTTATGTATTTTGTGACGTCATTTATTTTTGTGCCGTTATGTATTTCGTGACGTCATTTATTATTGTGACGTCATTTTCTTTTTGTGACGTTATGTATTTTGTGACGTAATTAATTTTTGTGACGTCATTTATTGTTGTGACGTTATGTATTTTGTGACGTCATTTATTGTTGTGACGTTATGTATTTTGTGACGTCATTTATTTTTGTCACGTTATGTATTTTATGACGTCATGTATTTTTGTGACGTAATGTATTTTGTGACGTTATGTATTTTGTGACGTCATTTATTTTTGAGCGGTTATGTACTTTTTGACGTTATGTATTTTGTGACGTCATTTATTTTTGTGACGTTATGTATATTGTGAGGTAATTATTTTTTGTGACGTCATTTATTTTTGTGACGTTATGTATTTTGTGACGTCATTAATTTTTGTGGCGTTATGTATTTTGTGACGTCATTTATTTTTGTGACGCTATGTATTTTGTGACGTAATTAATTTTTGTGGTCATTATTTATTTTTGTGACGTCATGTATTTTGTGACGTCATTTATTTTTGTGACGTAATTAAATTTTGTTACATCATTTATTTTTGTGACATTATGTATTTTGTGACGTCATTTATTTTTGTGACGTTATGTATTTTGTGACGTCATTTATTTTTGTGACGTTATGTACTTTTTGACGTCATTTATTTTTGTAACGTTATGTATTTTGTGACGTAATTTTTTTGTGACATTATGTATTTTGTGACGTTATGAATTTTGTGACGTCATTTATTTTTGTGACGTTATGTATTTTGTGACGTAATTAATTTTTGTGACGTCATTTATGTTTGTGACGTTGTGTATTTTGTGTTGTCATTAATTTTGTGACGTTATGTATTTTGTGACGTCATTTTTTTTTTACGTTATGTATTTTGTGACGTAATTAATTTTTGTGACGTCATTAATTTTTGTGACGTTATGTATTTTGTGACGTCATGTATTTTTGTGACGTTATGTATTTTGTGACGTCATTTATTTTTGTGACGTTATGTATTTTGTTACGTAATTAATGTTTGTGACGTCATTTATTTTTAAGACGTTATGTATTTTGTGACGTAATTAATTTTTTTACGTCATTTATTTTTGTGACGTTATGTATTTTGTGACGTCATTAATTTTTGTGACGTCATGTATTTTTTGACGTCATTTATTTTTGTGACGTCATTTATTTTTGTGACGTTATGTATTTTGTGACGTTATGTATTTTGTGACGTAATTAATTTTTGTGACGTTATGTATTTTGTGACGTCATTTAATTTTGGGACGTTATGTATTTTGTGACCTAATTAATTTTTGTGACGTCATTTATTTTTTTGACGTTATGTATTTTGGTGACGTTATGTATTTTGTGACGTCATTTATTTTTGTGACGTCATTTATTTTTTTGACGTTATGTATTTTGTGTCGTTATGTATTTTGTGACGTTATGTTTTTGTGACGTCATTGATTTTTGTAACGTTATGTATTTTGTGATGTAATTAAATTTTGTGACGTCATTTATTTTTGTGACGTTATGTATTTTGTGACGTCATTTATTTTTGTGACGTTGCGTATTTTGTGACGTCATTTAATTTTGTGACGTTATGTATTTTGTGACGTCATTTATTTTTGTGACGTTATGTATTTTGTGACGTAACACATTTTTGTGACGTAATTTATTTTTGTGACGTTATGTATTTTGTGATGTCATTTATTTTTGTGACCTTATGTATTTTGTAATGTCATTTATTTTTGTGACGTTATGTATTTTGTGACTTCATTTATTTTTGTTACGTTATGTATTTTGTGACGTCATTTTTTTGTGACGTTATGTATTTTGTGACGTTATGAATTTTGTGACGTCATTTATTTTTGTGTCGTTATGTATTTTGTGACGTAATTAATTTTTGTGACGTCATTTATGTTTGTGACGTTATGTATTTTGTGTTGTCATTAATTTTTGTGACGTTATGTATTTTGTGACGTCATTTATTTTTTTGACGTTATGTATTTTGTGACGTAATTAATTTTTGTGACGTCATTAATTTTTGTGACGTTATGTATTTTGTGACGTCATGTATTTTTGTGACGTTATGTATTTTGTGACGTCATTTATTTTTGTGACGTTATGTATTTTGTTACGTAATTAATGTTTGTGACGTCATTTATTTTTGTGACGTTATGTATTTTGTGACGTAATTAATTTTTTTACGTCATTTATTTTGTGACGTTATGTATTTTGTGACGTCATTAATTTTTGTGACGTCATGTATTTTGTGACGTCATTTATTTTTGTGACGTTATATATTTTGTGACGTCATTTATTTTTGTGACGTTATGTATTTTGTGACGTTATGTATTTTGTGACGTAATTAATTTTTGTGACGTTATTTATTTTGTGACGTCATTTAATTTTGGGACGTTATGTATTTTGTGACGTAATAAATTTTTGTGACGTCATTTATTTTTTTGACGTTATGTATTTTGTGACATCATTTATTTTTGTGACGTTATGTATTTTGTGACGTCATTTATTTTTGTGACGTTATGTATTTTGTGACGTTATGTATTTTGTGACGTTATTTATTTTTGTGACGTAATAAATTTTTGTGGAGTCATTTATTTTTGTAACGTTATGTATTTTATGACGTCATTTATTTTTGTGACGTGATGTATTACGTGACATCATTTATTTTTGTGACGTTATGCATTTTGTGACGCCATTAATGTTTTGTGATGTTATGTATTTTGTGAGGTAATTAATTTTTGTGACGTCATTAATTTTTGTGACGTTATGTATTTTGTGACGTCATTAATTTTTGTGACGTTATGTTTTATGTGACGTCATTTATTCTTGTAACGTTATGTATTTTGTGACGTCATTTATTTTTGTGACGTTATGTATTTTGTGACGTCATTTATTATTGTGACGTCATTTATTTCTGTGACGTTATGTATTTTGTGACGTCATTTATTTTTGTGACGTTATGTATTTTTTGACGTCATTTATTTTTTGACGTTATGTATTTTGTGACGTCATTTATTTTTGTGACGTTATGTATTTTGTGACGTAATAAACTTTTGTGACGTCATTTATTTTCGTGACGTTATGTATTTTATGACGTCATTTATTTTTGTGACGTGATGTATTTTGTGACATCATTTATTTTTGTGACGTTATGCATTTTGTGATGCCATTTATTTTTTGTGACGTTATGTATTTTGTGAGGTAATTAATTTTTGTGACGTCATTAATTTTTGTGACGTTATGTATTTTGTGACGTCATTTATTTTTGTGACGTTATGTATTTTGTGACGTCATTTATTTTTGTGACGTTATGTATTTTGTGACGTTATGTATTTTGTGACGTCATTTATTTTTGTGACGTTATGTATTTTGTGACGTAATTAATTTTTGTGACGTCATTTATTTTTGTGACGTTATGTATTTTGTGACGTCATTTATTTTTGTGACGTAATGTATTTTGTGACGTTATGTATTTTGTGACGTCATTTATTTTTGTGACGTTATGTATTTTGTGACGTTATGTATTTTGTGACGTCATTTATTTTTGTGCCGTTATGTATTTTGTGACGTCAATTATTTTTGTGACGTTATGTATTTTGTGACGTCATTTATTTTTGTGACGTTATGCATTTTGTGAAGCCATTTATTTTTTGTGACGTTATGTATTTTGTGACGTCATTTATTTTTGTGACGTTATGTATTTTGTGACGTTATGTATTTTGTGACGTCATTGATTTTTGTGACGTTATGTATTCTGTGACGTAATTAATTTTTGTGACGTCATTTATTTTTGTGACGTTATGTATTTTGTGACGTCATTTATTTTTGTGACGTTTTGTATTTTGTGACGTCATTTATTTTTGTGACGTTATGTATTTTGTGACGTTATTTATTTTTGTGACGTAATAAATTTTTGTGACGTCTTTTTTTTTGTAACGTTATGTATTTTATGACGTCATTTATTTTTGTGACGTGATGTATTACGTGACATCATTTATTTTTGTGACGTTATGCATTTTGTGACGCCATTTATTTTTTGTGACGTTATGTATTTTGTGAGGTAATTAATTTTTGTGACGTCATTTATTTTTGTGACGTTATGTATTTTGTGACGTCATTTATTTTTGTGACGTTATGTTTTATGTGACGTCATTTATTCTTGTAACGTTATGTATTTTGTGACGTCATTTATTTTTGTGACGTTATGTATTTTGTGACGTCATTTATTATTGTGACGTCATTTATTTCTGTGACGTTATGTATTTTGTGACGTCATTTATTTTTGTGACGTTATGTATTTTGTGACGTCATTTATTTTTGTGACGTTATGTTTTATGTGACGTCATTTATTCTTGTAACGTTATGTATTTTGTGACGTCATTTATTTTTGTGACGTTATGTATTGTGTGACGTCATTTATTATTGTGACGTCATTTATTTCTGTGACGTTATGTATTTTGTGACGTCATTTATTTTTGTGACGTTATGTATTTTTTGACGTCATTTATTTTTTGACGTTATGTATTTTGTGACGTCATTTATTTTTGTAACGTAATGTATTTTGTGACGTCATTTATTTTTGTGACGTTATGTATTTTGTGACGTTATGAATTTTTGTGACGTCATTTATTTTTGTGACGTTATGTATTTTGTGACGTAATAAATTTTTGTGACGTCATTTATTTTCGTGACGTTATGTATTTTATGACGTCATTTATTTTTGTGACGTGATGTATTTTGTGACATCATTTATTTTTGTGACGTTATGCATTTTGTGACGCCATTTATTTTTTGTGACGTTATGTATTTTGTGACGTCATTTATTTTTGTGACGTTATGTATTTTGTGACGTCATTTATTTTTAAGACGTTATGTATTTTGTGACGTTATGAATTTTGTGACGTCATTTATTTTTGTGACGTTATGTATTTTGTGACGTTATTTATTTTTGTGACGTAATTTATTTTGTGACGTTATGTATTTTTGACGTCATTTATTTTTGTGACGTTATGTATTTTGTGACGTTATGAATTTTGTGACGTCATTTATTTTTGTGACGTTATGTATATTGTGAGGTAATTATTTTTTGTGACGTCATTTATTTTTGTGACGTTATGTATTTTGTGACGTAATTATTTTTTGTGACGTCATTTATTTTTGTGACGTTATGTATTTTGTGAGGTCATTTTTTTTGTGACGTTATGTATTTTGTAACGTCATTTTTTTTGTGACGTAATGTATTTTAAGACGTTATGTATTTTGTGACGTCATTTATTTTTGTGACGTTATGTATTTGTGAAGTAATTAATTTTTGTGACGTCATTTATTTTTATGACGTTATGTATTTTGTGACGTCATTTATTTTTGTGACGTTATGTATTTTGTGACGTCATTTATTTTTGTGCCGTTATGTATTTCGTGACGTCACTTATTATTGTGACGTCATTTTCTTTTTGTGACGTTATGTATTTTGTGACGTCATTTATTTTTGTGAAGTTATGTATTTTGTGACGTCATTTATTTTTGTGCCTTTATGTATTTCGTGACGTCATTTATTATTGTGACGTCATTTTCTTTTTGTGACGTTATGTATTTTGTAACGTCATTTATTTTTGTGACGTAATGTATTTTGTGACGTTATGTATTTTGTGACGTCATTTATTTTTGTGCCGTTATGTATTTCGTGACGTCATTTATTATTGTGACGTCATTTTCTTTATGTGACGTTATGTATTTTGTGACGTAATTAATTTTTGTGACGTCATTTATTGTTGTGACGTTATGTATTTTGTGACGTCATTTATTGTTGTGACGTTATGTATTTTGTGACGTCATTTATTTTTGTCACGTTATGTATTTTATGACGTCATGTATTTTTGTGACGTAATGTATTTTGTGACGTTATGTATTTTGTGACGTCATTTATTTTTGAGCGGTTATGTACTTTTTGACGTTATGTATTTTGTGACGTCATTTATTTTTGTGACGTTATGTATATTGTGAGGTAATTATTTTTTGTGACGTCATTTATTTTTGTGACGTTATGTATTTTGTGACGTCATTAATTTTTGTGGCGTTATGTATTTTGTGACGTCATTTATTTTTGTGACGCTATGTATTTTGTGACGTAATTAATTTTTGTTGTCATTATTTATTTTTGTGACGTCATGTATTTTGTGACGTCATTTATTTTTGTGACGTAATTAAATTTTGTTACATCATTTATTTTTGTGACATTATGTATTTTGTGACGTCATTTATTTTTGTGACGTTATGTATTTTGTGACGTCATTTATTTTTGTGACGTTATGTACTTTTTGACGTCATTTATTTTTGTAACGTTATGTATTTTGTGACGTCATTTTTTTGTGACATTATGTATTTTGTGACGTTATGAATTTTGTGACGTCATTTATTTTTGTGACGTTATGTATTTTGTGACGTAATTAATTTTTGTGACGTCATTTATGTTTGTGACGTTGTGTATTTTGTGTTGTCATTAATTTTGTGACGTTATGTATTTTGTGACGTCATTTTTTTTTTTACGTTATGTATTTTGTGACGTAATTAATTTTTGTGACGTCATTAATTTTTGTGACGTTATGTATTTTGTGACGTCATGTATTTTTGTGACGTTATGTATTTTGTGACGTCATTTATTTTTGTGACGTTATGTATTTTGTTACGTAATTAATGTTTGTGACGTCATTTATTTTTGTGACGTTATGTATTTTGTGACGTAATTAATTTTTTTACGTCATTTATTTTTGTGACGTTATGTATTTTGTGACGTCATTAATTTTTGTGACGTCATGTATTTTTTGACGTCATTTATTTTTGTGACGTCATTTATTTTTGTGACGTTATGTATTTTGTGACGTTATGTATTTTGTGACGTAATTAATTTTTGTGACGTTATGTATTTTGTGACGTCATTTAATTTTGGGACGTTATGTATTTTGTGACCTAATTAATTTTTGTGACGTCATTTATTTTTTTGACGTTATGTATTTTGGTGACGTTATGTATTTTGTGACGTCATTTATTTTTGTGACGTCATTTATTTTTTTGACGTTATGTATTTTGTGTCGTTATGTATTTTGTGACGTTATGTTTTTGTGACGTCATTGATTTTTGTAACGTTATGTATTTTGTGATGTAATTAAATTTTGTGACGTCATTTATTTTTGTGACGTTATGTATTTTGTGACGTCATTTATTTTTGTGACGTTGCGTATTTTGTGACGTCATTTAATTTTGTGACGTTATGTATTTTGTGACGTCATTTATTTTTGTGACGTTATGTATTTTGTGACGTAACACATTTTTGTGACGTAATTTATTTTTGTGACGTTATGTATTTTGTGATGTCATTTATTTTTGTGACCTTATGTATTTTGTAATGTCATTTATTTTTGTGACGTTATGTATTTTGTGACTTCATTTATTTTTGTTACGTTATGTATTTTGTGACGTCATTTTTTTGTGACGTTATGTATTTTGTGACGTTATGAATTTTGTGACGTCATTTATTTTTGTGTCGTTATGTATTTTGTGACGTAATTAATTTTTGTGACGTCATTTATGTTTGTGACGTTATGTATTTTGTGTTGTCATTAATTTTTGTGACGTTATGTATTTTGTGACGTCATTTATTTTTTTGACGTTATGTATTTTGTGACGTAATTAATTTTTGTGACGTCATTAATTTTTGTGACGTTATGTATTTTGTGACGTCATGTATTTTTGTGACGTTATGTATTTTGTGACGTCATTTATTTTTGTGACGTTATGTATTTTGTTACGTAATTAATGTTTGTGACGTCATTTATTTTTGTGACGTTATGTATTTTGTGACGTAATTAATTTTTTTACGTCATTTATTTTGTGACGTTATGTATTTTGTGACGTCATTAATTTTTGTGACGTCATGTATTTTGTGACGTCATTTATTTTTGTGACGTTATATATTTTGTGACGTCATTTATTTTTGTGACGTTATGTATTTTGTGACGTTATGTATTTTGTGACGTAATTAATTTTTGTGACGTTATGTATTTTGTGACGTCATTTAATTTTGGGACGTTATGTATTTTGTGACGTAATAAATTTTTGTGACGTCATTTATTTTTTTGACGTTATGTATTTTGTGACATCATTTATTTTTGTGACGTTATGTATTTTGTGACGTCATTTATTTTTGTGACGTTATGTATTTTGTGACGTTATGTATTTTGTGACGTTATTTATTTTTGTGACGTAATAAATTTTTGTGGAGTCATTTATTTTTGTAACGTTATGTATTTTATGACGTCATTTATTTTTGTGACGTGATGTATTACGTGACATCATTTATTTTTGTGACGTTATGCATTTTGTGACGCCATTAATGTTTTGTGATGTTATGTATTTTGTGAGGTAATTAATTTTTGTGACGTCATTAATTTTTGTGACGTTATGTATTTTGTGACGTCATTAATTTTTGTGACGTTATGTTTTATGTGACGTCATTTATTCTTGTAACGTTATGTATTTTGTGACGTCATTTATTTTTGTGACGTTATGTATTTTGTGACGTCATTTATTATTGTGACGTCATTTATTTCTGTGACGTTATGTATTTTGTGACGTCATTTATTTTTGTGACGTTATGTATTTTTTGACGTCATTTATTTTTTGACGTTATGTATTTTGTGACGTCATTTATTTTTGTGACGTTATGTATTTTGTGACGTAATAAACTTTTGTGACGTCATTTATTTTCGTGACGTTATGTATTTTATGACGTCATTTATTTTTGTGACGTGATGTATTTTGTGACATCATTTATTTTTGTGACGTTATGCATTTTGTGATGCCATTTATTTTTTGTGACGTTATGTATTTTGTGAGGTAATTAATTTTTGTGACGTCATTAATTTTTGTGACGTTATGTATTTTGTGACGTCATTTATTTTTGTGACGTTATGTATTTTGTGACGTCATTTATTTTTGTGACGTTATGTATTTTGTGACGTTATGTATTTTGTGACGTCATTTATTTTTGTGACGTTATGTATTTTGTGACGTAATTAATTTTTGTGACGTCATTTATTTTTGTGACGTTATGTATTTTGTGACGTCATTTATTTTTGTGACGTAATGTATTTTGTGACGTTATGTATTTTGTGACGTCATTTATTTTTGTGACGTTATGTATTTTGTGACGTTATGTATTTTGTGACGTCATTTATTTTTGTGCCGTTATGTATTTTGTGACGTCAATTATTTTTGTGACGTTATGTATTTTGTGACGTCATTTATTTTTGTGACGTTATGCATTTTGTGAAGCCATTTATTTTTTGTGACGTTATGTATTTTGTGACGTCATTTATTTTTGTGACGTTATGTATTTTGTGACGTTATGTATTTTGTGACGTCATTGATTTTTGTGACGTTATGTATTCTGTGACGTAATTAATTTTTGTGACGTCATTTATTTTTGTGACGTTATGTATTTTGTGACGTCATTTATTTTTGTGACGTTTTGTATTTTGTGACGTCATTTATTTTTGTGACGTTATGTATTTTGTGACGTTATTTATTTTTGTGACGTAATAAATTTTTGTGACGTCTTTTTTTTTTGTAACGTTATGTATTTTATGACGTCATTTATTTTTGTGACGTGATGTATTACGTGACATCATTTATTTTTGTGACGTTATGCATTTTGTGACGCCATTTATTTTTTGTGACGTTATGTATTTTGTGAGGTAATTAATTTTTGTGACGTCATTTATTTTTGTGACGTTATGTATTTTGTGACGTCATTTATTTTTGTGACGTTATGTTTTATGTGACGTCATTTATTCTTGTAACGTTATGTATTTTGTGACGTCATTTATTTTTGTGACGTTATGTATTTTGTGACGTCATTTATTATTGTGACGTCATTTATTTCTGTGACGTTATGTATTTTGTGACGTCATTTATTTTTGTGACGTTATGTATTTTTTGACGTCATTTATTTTTTTGACGTTATGTATTTTGTGACGTCATTTATTTTTGTGACGTAATGTATTTTGTGACGTCATTAATTTTTGTGACGTTATGTATTTTGGGACGTTATGAATTTTGTGACGTCATTTATTTTTGTGACGTTATGTATTTTGTGACGTAATAAATTTTTGTGACGTCATTTATTTTCGTGACGTTATGTATTTTATGACGTCATTTATTTTTGTGTCGTGATGTATTTTGTGACATCATTTATTTTTGTGACGTTATGCATTTTGTGACGCCATTTATTTTTTGTGACGTTATGTATTTTGTGACGTCATTTATTTTTGTGACGTTATGTATTTTGTGACGTCATTTATTTTTGTGACGTTATGTATTTTGTGACGTTATGAATTTTGTGACGTCATTTATTTTTGTGACGTTATGTATTTTGTGACGTCATTTATTATTGTGACGTTATGTATTTTGTGACGTCATTAATTTTTGTGACGTCATTTATTTTTGTGTTGTTATGTATTTTGTGACGTTATGAATTTTGTGACGTCATTTATTTTTGTGACGTTATGTATTTTGTGACGTCATTTATTATTGTGACGTTATGTATTTTGTGAGGTAATTAATTTTTGTGACGTCATTTATTTTTGTGACGTTATGTATTTTGTGACGTCATTTATTTTTGTGACGTTATGTTTTATGTGACGTCATTTATTCTTGTAACGTTATGTATTTTGTGACGTCATTTATTTTTGTGACGTTATGTATTGTGTGACGTCATTTATTATTGTGACGTCATTTATTTCTGTGACGTTATGTATTTTGTGTCGTCATTTATTTTTGTGACGTTATGTATTTTTTGACGTCATTTATTTTTTTGACGTTATGTATTTTGTGACGTCATTTATTTTTGTGACGTAATGTATTTTGTGACGTCATTTATATTTGTGACGTTATGTATTTTGTGACGTTATGAATTTTTGTGACGTCATTTATTTTTGTGACGTTATGTATTTTGTGACGTAATAAATTTTTGTGACGTCATTTATTTTCGTGACGTTATGTATTTTATGACGTCATTTATTTTTGTGACGTGATGTATTTTGTGACATAGTTTATATTTGTGACGTTATGCATTTTGTGACGCCATTTATTTTTTGTGACGTTATGTATTTTGTGACGTCATTTATTTTTGTGACGTCATTTATTTTTGTGACGTTATGTATTTTGTGACGTCATTTATTTTTAAGACGTTATGTATTTTGTGACGTTATGAATTTTGTGACGTCATTTATTTTTGTGACGTTATGTATTTTGTGACGTTATTTATTTTTGTGACGTAATGTATTTTGTGACGTTATGTATTTTGTGACGTCATTTATTTTTGTGACGTTATGTATTTTGTGACGTTATGTATTTTGTGACGTCATTTATTTTTGTGCCGTTATGTATTTTGTGACGTAATTATTTTTTATGACGTCATTTATTTTTGTGACGTTATGTATTTTGTGACGTCATTTATTTTTGTGACGTTATGTATTTTGTAACGTCATTTTTTTGTGACGTAATGTATTTTAAGACGTTATGTATTTTGTGACGTCATTTATTTTTGTGACGTTATGTATTTGTGAAGTAATTAATTTTTGTGACGTCATTTATTTTTATGACGTTATGTATTTTGTGACGTCATTTATTTTTGTGACGTTATGTATTTTGTGACGTCATTTATTTTTGTGCCGTTATGTATTTCGTGACGTCACTTATTATTGTGACGTCATTTTCTTTTTGTGACGTTATGCATTTTGTGACGTCATTTATTTTTGTGACGTTATGTATTTTGTGACGTCATTTATTTTTGTGCCTTTATGTATTTCGTGACGTCATTTATTATTGTGACGTCATTTTCTTTTTGTGACGTTATGTATTTTGTGACGTAATTAATTTTTGTGACGTCATTTATTGTTGTGACGTTATGTATTTTATGACGTCATGTATTTTTGTGACGTAATGTATTTTGTGACGTTATGTATTTTGTGACGTCATTTATTTTTGTTACGTTATGTACTTTTTGACGTTATGTATTTTGTGACTTCATTTATTTTTGTGACGTTATGTATATTGTGAGGTAATTATTTTTTGTGATGTCATTTATTTTTGTGACGTTATGTATTTTGTGACGTCATTTATTTTTGTGACGCTATGTATTTTGTGACGTAATTAATTTTTGTGAAGTCATTATTTATTTTTGTGACGTCATGTATTTTTTGACGTCATTTATTTTTGTGACGTTATGTATTTTGAAACGTAATTAAATTTTGTTACATAATTTATTTTTGTGACATTATGTATTTTGTGACGTAATTAATTATTGTGACGTCATTTATTTTTGTGACGTTATGTATTTTGTGACGTCATTTATTTTTGTGACGTTATGTATTTTGTGACGTCATTTATTTTTGTGACGTTATGTACTTTTTGACGTTATGTATTTTGTGACGTCATTTATTTTTGTGACGTTATGTATTTTGTGACGTTATGTATTTTGTGACGTCATTTATTTTTGTGCCGTTATGCATTTTGTGAAGCCATTTATTTTTTGTGACGTTATGTATTTTGTGACGTCATTTATTTTTGTGACGTTATGTATTTTGTGACGTCATTTATTTTTGTGACGTTATGTATTTTTGTGACGTTATGTATTTTGTGACGTCATTTAATTTTGGAACGTTATGTATTTTGTGACGTAATTAATTTTTGTGACGTCATTTATTTTTGTGACGTTATGTATTTTGTGACGTCATTTATTTTTGTGACGTTATGTATTTTGTGACGTCATTTATTTTTGTGACGTTATGTATTTTGTGACGTTATGTATTTTGTGACGTTATTGATTTTTGTGACGTTATGTATTTTGTGACGTAATTAATTTTTGTGACGTCATTTATTTTTGTGACGTTATGTATTTTGTGACGTCATTTATTTTTGTGACGTTATGTATTTTGTGACGTCATTTATTTTTGTGACGTTATGTATTTTGTGACGTTATATATTTTGTGACGTCATTTATTTTTGTGACGTTATGTATTTTGTGAAGTTATGTATTTTGTGACGTCATTGATTTTTGTGACGTTATGTATTTTGTGACGTAATTAATTTTTGTGACGTCATTTATTTTTGTGACGTTATGTATTTTGTCACGTCATTTTTTTGTGACGTTATGTATTTTGTGACGTCATTTATTTTTGTGACGTTATGTATTTTGTGACGTCATTTATTTTTGTGACGTTATGTATTTTGTGACGTTATGTATTTTGTGACGTCATTGATTTTTGTGACGTTATGTATTTTGTGACGTAATTAATTTTTGTGACGTCATTTATTTTTGTGACGTTATGTATTTTGTGACGTCATTTATTTTTGTGACGTTATGTATTTTGTGACGTCATTTATTTTTGTGACGTTATGTATTTTGTGACGTTATTTATTTTTGTGACGTAATACATTTTTGTGACGTCATTTATTTTTGTAACGTTATGTATTTTATGACGTCATTTACTTTGTGACGTGATGTATTACGTGACATCATTTATTTTTGTGACGTTATGCATTTTGTGACGCCATTTATTTTTTGTGACGTTATGTATTTTGTGAGGTAATTAATTTTTGTGACGTCATTTATTTTTGTGACGTTATGTATTTTGTGACGTCATTTATTTTTGTGACGTTATGTTTTATGTGACGTCATTTATTCTTGTAACGTTATGTATTTTGTGACGTCATTTATTTTTGTGACGTTATGTATTTTGTGACGTCATTTATTATTGTGACGTCATTTATTTCTGTGACGTTATGTATTTTGTGACGTCATTTATTTTTGTGACGTTATGTATTTTTTGACGTCATTTATTTTTTTGACGTTATGTATTTTGTGACGTCATTTATTTTCGTGACGTAATGTATTTTGTGACGTCATTAATTTTTGTGACGTTATGTATTTTGTGACGTTATGAATTTTGTGACGTCATTTATTTTTGTGACGTTATGTATTTTGTGACGTAATAAATTTTTGTGACGTCATTTATTTTCGTGACGTTATGTATTTTATGACGTCATTTATTTTTGTGACGTGATGTATTTTGTGACATCATTTATTTTTGTGACGTTATGCATTTTGTGACGCCATTTATTTTTTGTGACGTTATGTATTTTGTGACGTCATTTATTTTTGTGACGTTATGTATTTTGTGACGTCATTTATTTTTGTGACGTTATGTTTTATGTGACGTCATTTATTCTTGTAACGTTATGTATTTTGTGACGTCATTTATTTTTGTGACGTTATGTATTGTGTGACGTCATTTATTATTGTGACGTCATTTATTTCTGTGACGTTATGTATTTTGTGTCGTCATTTATTTTTGTGACGTTATGTATTTTTTGACGTCATTTATTTTTTTGACGTTATTTATTTTGTGACGTCATTTATTTTTGTGACGTAATGTATTTTGTGACGTCATTTATTTTTGTGACGTTATGTATTTTGTGACGTAATAAATTTTTGTGACGTCATTTATTTTCGTGACGTTATGTATTTTATGACGTCATTTATTTTTGTGACGTGATGTATTTTGTGACATCATTTATTTTTGTGACGTTATGCATTTTGTGACGCCATTTATTTTTTGTGACGTTATGTATTTTGTGACGTCATTTATTTTTGTGACGTTATGTATTTTGTGACGTCATTTATTTTTAAGACGTTATGTATTTTGTGACGTTATGAATTTTGTGACGTCATTTATTTTTGTGACGTTATGTATTTTGTGACGTTATTTATTTTTGTGACGTAATGTATTTTGTGACGTTATGTATTTTGTGACGTCATTTATTTTTGTGACGTTATGTATTTTGTGACGTTATGTATTTTGTGACGTCATTTATTTTTGTGCCGTTATGTATTTTGTGACGTAATTATTTTTTGTGACGTCATTTATTTTTGTGACGTTATGTATTTTGTGACGTCATTTATTTTTGTGACGTTATGTATTTTGTAACGTCATTTTTTTGTGACGTAATGTATTTTAAGACGTTATGTATTTTGTGACGTCATTTATTTTTGTGACGTTATGTATTTGTGAAGTAATTAATTTTTGTAACGTCATTTATTTTTATGACGTTATGTATTTTGTGACGTCATTTATTTTTGTGACGTTATGTATTTCGTGACGTCATTTATTTTTGTGCCGTTATGTATTTCGTGACGTCACTTATTATTGTGACGTCATTTTCTTTTTGTGACGTTATGTATTTTGTGACGTCATTTATTTTTGTGACGTTATGTATTTTGTGACGTCATTTATTTTTGTGCCTTTATGTATTTCGTGACGTCATTTATTATTGTGACGTCATTTTCTTTTTGTGACGTTATGTATAATGTAACGTTATTTATTTTTGTGACGTAATGTATTTTGTGACGTTATGTATTTTGTGACGTCATTTATTTTTGTGCCGTTATGTATTTCGTGACGTCATTTATTTTTGTCACGTTATGTATTTTATGACGTCATGTATTTTTGTGACGTAATGTATTTTGTGACGTTATGTATTTTGTGACGTCATTTATTTTTGTGACGTTATGTACTTTTTGACGTTATGTATTTTGTGACGTCATTTATTTTTGTGACGTAATGTATTTTAAGACGTTATGTATTTTGTGACGTCATTTATTTTTGTGACGTTATGTATTTGTGAAGGAATTAATTTTTGTGACGTCATTTATTTTTGTGACGTTATGTATTTTGTGACGTCATTAATTTTTGTGGCGTTATGTATTTTGTGACGTCATTTATTTTTGTGACGCTATGTATTTTGTGACGTAATTAATTTTTGTGAAGTCATTATTTATTTTTGTGACGTCATGTATTTTGTGACGTCATTTATTTTTGTGACGTTATGTATTTTGTGACGTAATTAAATTTTGTTACATCATTTATTTTTGTGACATTATGTAATTTGTGACGTAATTAATTATTGTGACGTCATTAATTTTTGTGACGTTATGTATTTTGTGACGTCATTTATTTTTGTGACGTTATGTATTTTGTGACGTCATTTATTTTTGTGACGTTATGTACTTTTTGACGTTATGTATTTTGTGACGTCATTTATTTTTGTGACGTTATGTATATTGTGAGGTAATTATTATCACAAAATACATAACGTCAAAAAATACATAACGCCACAAAAATTAATGACGTCACAAAATACATAACGTCACAAAAATAAATGACATCACAAAATACATAACGTCAGAAAAAAAATGATGTCACAAAAATTAATTACGTCACAAAATACATAACGTCACAAAAATAAATAACGTCACAAATTTCATAACGTCACAAAAATAAATGACGTCACAAAATACATAACGTCACAAAAATAAATGACGTCACAAAATACAAAACGTCACAAAATACATAACGTCACAAAAAGAAAATGACGTCACAATAATAAATGACGTCACAAAATACATAACGTCACAAAAATAAATGACGTCACAAAATACATAACGTCACAAAAATAAATGACGTCACAAAATACATAACATCACAAAAATAAATGACGTCACAAAATACATAACGTCACAAAAATAAATGACGTCACAAAATACATAACGTCACAAAAATTGATGACGTCACAATAATTAATTACGTCACAAAATACATAATGTCACAAGAATAAATGATGTCACAAAAATTAATTACGTCACAAAATACATAACGTCACAAAAATAAATGACGTCACAAAATACATAACGTCACAAAAATAAATAATGAATTCACAAAAATTAATTACGTCACAAAATACATAACTTCACAAAAATCAATGACGTCACAAAATACAAAACGTCACAAAATACATAACGTCACAAAAAGAAAATGACGTCACAATAATAAATGACGTCACAAAATACATAAGGTCACAAAATACATAACGTCACAAAAAGAAAATGACGTCACAATAATAAATGACGTCACAAAATACATAACGTCTCAAAAATAAATGACGTCACAAAAATTAATTACGTCACAAAATACATAACGTCACAAAAATAAATGACGTCACAAAATACATAACATCACAAAAATAAATGACGTCACAAAATACATAACGTCACAAAAATTAATGACGTCACAATAATTAATTACGTCACAAAATACATAATGTCACAAATATAAATGATGTCACAAAATTTAATTACGTCCCAAAATACATAACGTCACAAAAATAAATGACTTCACAAAATATATAACGTCACAAAAATTAATTACGTCACAAAATACATAACGTCACAAAAATCAATGACGTCACAAAATACAAAACGTCACAAAATACATAACGTCACAAAAAGAAAATGACGTCACAATAATAAATGACGTCACAAAATACATAACGTCACAAAAATAAATGACGTCACAAAATACATAACATCACAAAAATAAATGACGTCACAAAATACATAACGTCACAAAAATAATTGACGTCACAAAATACATAACGTCAAAAATTACATAACGCCACAAAAATTAATGACGTCACAAAATACATAACGTCACAAAAATAAATGACATCACAAAATACATAACGTCACAAAAATAAATGATGTCACAAAAATTAATTACGTCACAAAATACATAACGTCACAAAAATAAATAACGTCACAAATTTCATAACGTCACAAAAATAAATGACGTCACAAAAATTAATTACGTCACAAAATACATAACGTCACAAAAATAAATGACGTCAAAAAATACATAACATCACAAAATTAAATGACGTCACAAAATACATAACGTCACAAAAATAAATGACGTCACAAAATACATAACGTCACAAAAATTAATGACTTCACAATAATTAATTACGTCACAAAATACATAATGTCACAAAAATAAATGACCTCACAAAATACATAACGTCACAAAAATTAATTACGTCACAAAATACATAACGTCACAAAAATAAATGACGTCACAAAATACAAAACGTCACAAAATACATAACGTCACAAAAAGAAAATGACGTCACAATAATAAATGACGTCACAAAATACATAACGTCACAAAAATAAATGACGTCACAAAATACATAACGTCACAAAAATAAATGACGTCACAAAATACATAACATCACAAAAATAAATGACGTCACAAAATACATAACGTCACAAAAATAAATGACGTCACAAAAATTAATGACGTCACAATAATTAATTACGTCACAAAATACATAATGTCACAAAAATAAATGATGTCACAAAAATTAATTACGTCACAAAATACATAACGTCACAAAAATAAATGACGTCACAAAATACATAACGTTACAAAAATAAATAATTAATTCACAAAAATTAATTACGTCACAAAATACATAACTTCACAAAAATCAATGACGTCACAAAATACAAAACGTCACAAAATACATAACGTCACAAAAAGAAAATGACGTCACAATAATAAATGACGTCACAAAATACATAAGGTCACAAAATACATAACGTCACAAAAAGAAAATGACGTCACAATAATAAATGACGTCACAAAATACATAACGTCACAAAAATAAATGACGTCACAAAAATTAATAACGTCACAAAAAACATAACGTCTAAAAAAGAAAATGACGTCACAATAATAAATGACGTCACAAAATACATAACGTCACAAAAATAAATGACGTCACAAAAATTAATTACGTCACAAAATACATAACGTCACAAAAATAAATAACGTCACAAAATACATAACATCACAAAAATAAATGACGTCACAAAATACATAACGTCACAAAAATAAATGACGTCACAAAATACATAACGTCACAAAAATTAATGACGTCACAATAATTAATTACGTCACAAAATACATAATGTCACAAAAATAAATGATGTCACAAAATTTAATTACGTCACAAAATACATAACGTCACAAAAATAAATGACGTCACAAAATACATAACGTCACAAAAATAAATAATGACTTCAAAAAAATTAATTACGTCACAAAATACATAATGTCACAAAAATAAATGACCTCACAAAATACATAACGTCAAAAAAATAAATGATGTCACAAAAATTAATTACGTCACAAAATACATAACGTCACAAAAATAAATAACGTCACAAATTTCATAACGTCACAAAAATAAATGACGTCACAAAAATTAATTACGTCACAAAATACATAACGTCACAAAAATAAATGACGTCAAAAAATACATAACATCACAAAATTAAATGACGTCACAAAATACATAACGTCACAAAAATAAATGCCGTCACAAAATACATAACGTCACAAAAATTAATGACTTCACAATAATTAATTACGTCACAAAATACATGATGTCACAAAAATAAATGACCTCACAAAATACATAACGTCACAAAAATTAATTACGTCACAAAATACATAACGTCACAAAAATAAATGACGTCACAAAATACAAAACGTCACAAAATACATAACGTCACAAAAAGAAAATGACGTCACAATAATAAATGACGTCACAAAATACATAACGTCACAAAAATAAATGACGTCACAAAATACATAACGTCACAAAAATATATGACGTCACAAAATATATAACATCACAAAAATAAATGACGTCACAAAATACATAACGTCACAAAAATAAATGACGTCACAAAATACATAACGTCACAAAAATTAATGACGTCACAATAATTAATTACGTCACAAAATACATAATGTCACAAAAATAAATGATGTCACAAAAATTAATTACGTCACAAAATACATAACGTCACAAAAATAAATGACGTCACAAAATACATAACGTTACAAAAATAAATAATGAATTCACAAAAATTAATTACGTCACAAAATACATAACTTCACAAAAATCAATGACGTCACAAAATACAAAACGTCACAAAATACATAACGTCACAAATAGAAAATGACGTCACAATAATAAATGACGTCACAAAATACATAAGGTCACAAAAAGCATAACGTCACAAAAAGAAAATGACGTCACAATAATAAATGACGTCACAAAATACATAAGGTCACAAAATTAAATGACGTCACAAAAATTAATAACGTCACAAAAAACATAACGTCTAAAAAAGAAAATGACGTCACAATAATAAATGACGTCACAAAATACATAACGTCACAAAAATAAATGACGTCACAAAAATTAATTACGTCACAAAATACATAACGTCACAAAAATAAATGACGTCACAAAATACATAACATCACAAAAATAAATGACGTCACAAAATACATAACGTCACAAAAATAAATGACGTCACAAAATACATAACGTCACAAAAATTAATGACGTCACAATAATTAATTACGTCAAAAAAATACATAATGTCACAAAAATAAATGATGTCACAAAATTTAATTACGTCACAAAATACATAACGTCACATAATACATAACGTCACAAAAATAAATGACGTCACAAAATACATAACGTCACAAAAAAAAATAATGACTTCAAAAAAATTAATTACGTCACAAAATACATAACGTCACAAAAATCAATGACGTCACAAAATACAAAACGTCACAAAATACATAACGTCACAAAAAGAAAATGACGTCACAATAATAAATGACGTCACAAAATACATAACGTCACAAAAATTAATGACGTCACAATAATTAATTACGTCACAAAATACATAATGTCACAAATATAAATGATGTCACAAAATTTAATTACGTCCCAAAATACATAACGTCACAAAAATAAATGACGTCACAAAATACATAACGTCACAAAAATTAATTACGTCACAAAATACATAACGTCACAAAAATCAATGACGTCACAAAATACAAAACGTCACAAAATACATAACGTCACAAAAAGAAAATGACGTCACAATAATAAATGACGTCACAAAATACATAACGTCACAAAAATAAATGACGTCACAAAATACATAACATCACAAAAATAAATGACGTCACAAAATACATAACGTCACAAAAATAATTGACGTCACAAAATACATAACGTCAAAAATTACATAACGCCACAAAAATTAATGACGTCACAAAATACATAACGTCACAAAAATAAATGACATCACAAAATACATAACGTCACAAAAATAAATGATGTCACAAAAATTAATTACGTCACAAAATACATAACGTCACAAAAATAAATAACGTCACAAATTTCATAACGTCACAAAAATAAATGACGTCACAAAAATTAATTACGTCACAAAATACATAACGTCACAAAAATAAATGACGTCAAAAAATACATAACATCACAAAATTAAATGACGTCACAAAATACATAACGTCACAAAAATAAATGACGTCACAAAATACATAACGTCACAAAAATTAATGACTTCACAATAATTAATTACGTCACAAAATACATAATGTCACAAAAATAAATGACCTCACAAAATACATAACGTCACAAAAATTAATTACGTCACAAAATACATAACGTCACAAAAATAAATGACGTCACAAAATACAAAACGTCACAAAATACATAACGTCACAAAAAGAAAATGACGTCACAATAATAAATGACGTCACAAAATACATAACGTCACAAAAATAAATGACGTCACAAAATAAAAACGTCACAAAAATAAATGACGTCACAAAATACATAACATCACAAAAATAAATGACGTCACAAAATACATAACGTCACAAAAATAAATGACGTCACAAAAATTAATGACGTCACAATAATTAATTACGTCACAAAATACATAATGTCACAAAAATAAATGATGTCACAAAAATTAATTACGTCACAAAATACATAACGTCACAAAAATAAATGACGTCACAAAAATTAATGACGTCACAATAATTAATTACGTCACAAAATACATAATGTCACAAAAATAAATGATGTCACAAAAATTAATTACGTCACAAAATACATAACGTCACAAAAATAAATGACGTCACAAAATACATAACGTTACAAAAATAAATAATTAATTCACAAAAATTAATTACGTCACAAAATACATAACTTCACAAAAATCAATGACGTCACAAAATACAAAACGTCACAAAATACATAACGTCACAAAAAGAAAATGACGTCACAATAATAAATGACGTCACAAAATACATAAGGTCACAAAATACATAACGTCACAAAAAGAAAATGACGTCACAATAATAAATGACGTCACAAAATACATAACGTTACAAAAATAAATGACGTCACAAAAATTAATTACGTCACAAAATACATAACGTCACAAAAATAAATAACGTCACAAAATACATAACATCACAAAAATAAATGACGTCACAAAATACATAACGTCACAAAAATAAATGACGTCACAAAATACATAACGTCACAAAAATTATTGACGTCACAATAATTAATTACGTCACAAAATACATAATGTCACAAAAATAAATGATGTCACAAAATTTAATTACGTCACAAAATACATAACGTCACAAAAATAAATGACGTCACAAAATACATAACGTCACAAAAATTAATAATGACTTCAAAAAAATTAATTACGTCACAAAATACATAATGTCACAAAAATAAATGACCTCACAAAATACATAACGTCAAAAAAATAAATGATGTCACAAAAATTAATTACGTCACAAAATACATAACGTCACAAAAATAAATAACGTCACAAATTTCATAACGTCACAAAAATAAATGACGTCACAAAAATTAATTACGTCACAAAATACATAACGTCACAAAAATAAATGACGTCAAAAAATACATAACATCACAAAATTAAATGACGTCACAAAATACATAACGTCACAAAAATAAATGACGTCACAAAATACATAACGTCACAAAAATTAATGACTTCACAATAATTAATTACGTCACAAAATACATGATGTCACAAAAATAAATGACCTCACAAAATACATAACGTCACAAAAATTAATTACGTCACAAAATACATAACGTCACAAAAATAAATGACGTCACAAAATACAAAACGTCACAAAATACATAACGTCACAAAAAGAAAATGACGTCACAATAATAAATGACGTCACAAAATACATAACGTCACAAAAATAAATGACGTCACAAAATACATAACGTCACAAAAATATATGACGTCACAAAATATATAACATCACAAAAATAAATGACGTCACAAAATACATAACGTCACAAAAATAAATGACGTCACAAAATACATAACGTCACAAAAATTAATGACGTCACAATAATTAATTACGTCACAAAATACATAATGTCACAAAAATAAATGATGTCACAAAAATTAATTACGTCACAAAATACATAACGTCACAAAAATAAATGACGTCACAAAATACATAACGTTACAAAAATAAATAATGAATTCACAAAAATTAATTACGTCACAAAATACATAACTTCACAAAAATCAATGACGTCACAAAATACAAAACGTCACAAAATACATAACGTGACAAATAGAAAATGACGTCACAATAATAAATGACGTCACAAAATACATAAGGTCACAAAAAGCATAACGTCACAAAAAGAAAATGACGTCACAATAATAAATGACGTCACAAAATACATAAGGTCACAAAAATAAATGACGTCACAAAAATTAATAACGTCACAAAAAACATAACGTCTAAAAAAGAAAATGACGTCACAATAATAAATGACGTCACAAAATACATAACGTCACAAAAATAAATGACGTCACAAAAATTAATTACGTCACAAAATACATAACGTCACAAAAATAAATGACGTCACAAAATACATAACTTCACAAAAATAAATGACGTCACAAAATACATAACGTCACAAAAATAAATGACGTCACAAAATACATAACGTCACAAAAATTAATGACGTCACAATAATTAATTACGTCAAAAAATACATAATGTCACAAAAATAAATGATGTCACAAAATTTAATTACGTCACAAAATACATAACGTCACATAATACATAACGTCACAAAAATAAATGACGTCACAAAATACATAACGTCACAAAAAAAATAATGACTTCAAAAAAATTAATTACGTCACAAAATACATAACGTCACAAAAATCAATGACGTCACAAAATACAAAACGTCACAAAATACATAACGTCACAAAAAGAAAATGACGTCACAATAATAAATGACGTCACAAAATACATAACGTCACAAAAATAAATGACGTCACAAAATACATAACATCACAAAAATAAATGACGTCACAAAATACATAACGTCACAAAAATTGATGACGTCACAATAATTAATTACGTCACAAAATACATAATGTCAAAAGAATAAATGATGTCACAAAAATTAATTACGTCACAAAATACATAACGTCACAAAAATAAATGACGTCACTAAATACATAACGTCACAAAAATAAATAATGAATTCACAAAAATTAATTACGTCACAAAATACATAACTTCACAAAAATCAATGACGTCACAAAATACAAAACGTCACAAAATACATAACGTCACAAAAAGAAAATGACGTCACAATAATAAATGACGTCACAAAATACATAAGGTCACAAAATACATAACGTCACAAAAAGAAAATGACGTCACAATAATAAATGACGTCACAAAATACATAACGTCACAAAAATAAATGACGTCACAAAAATTAATTACGTCACAAAATACATAACGTCACAAAAATAAATGACGTCACAAAATACATAACATCACAAAAATAAATGACGTCACAAAATACATAACGTCACAAAAAAAATGACGTCACAAAATACATAACGTCACAAAAATTAATGACGTCACAATAATTAATTACGTCACAAAATACATAATGTCACAAATATAAATGATGTCACAAAATTTAATTACGTCACAAAATACATAACGTCACAAAAATAAATGACGTCACAAAATACATACCGTCACAAAAATTAATTACGTCACAAAATACATAACGTCACAAAAATCAATGACGTCACAAAATACAAAACGTTACAAAATACATAACGTCACAAAAAGAAAATGACGTCACAATAATAAATGACGTCACAAAATACATAACGTCACAAAAATAAATGACGTCACAAAATACATAACATCACAAAAATAAATGACGTCACAAAATACATAACGTCACAAAAATAATTGACGTCACAAAATACATAACGTCAAAAATTACATAACGCCACAAAAATTAATGACGTCACAAAATACATAACGTCACAAAAATAAATGACATCACAAAATACATAACGTCACAAAAATAAATGATGTCACAAAAATTAATTACGTCACAAAATACATAACGTCACAAAAATAAATAACGTCACAAATTTCATAACGTCACAAAAATAAATGACGTCACAAAAATTAATTACGTCACAAAATACATAACGTCACAAAAATAAATGACGTCAAAAAATACATAACATCACAAAATTAAATGACGTCACAAAATACATAAAGTCACAAAAATAAATGACGTCACAAAATACATAACGTCACAAAAATTAATGACTTCACAATAATTAATTACGTCACAAAATACATAATGTCACAAAAATAAATGACCTCACAAAATACATAACGTCACAAAAATTAATTACGTCACAAAATACATAACGTCACAAAAATAAATGACGTCACAAAATACAAAACGTCACAAAATACATAACGTCACAAAAAGAAAATGACGTCACAATAATAAATGACGTCACAAAATACATAACGTCACAAAAATAAATGACGTCACAAAATACATAACGTCACAAAAATAAATGACGTCACAAAATACATAACATCACAAAAATAAATGACGTCACAAAATACATAACGTCACAAAAATAAATGACGTCACAATATACATAACCTCACAAAAATTAATGACGTCACAATAATTAATTACGTCACAAAATACATAATGTCACAAAAATAAATGATGTCACAAAAATTAATTACGTCACAAAATACATAACGTCACAAAAATAAATGACGTCACAAAATACATAACGTTACAAAAATAAATAATTAATTCACAAAAATTAATTACGTCACAAAATACATAACTTCACAAAAATCAATGACGTCACAAAATACAAAACGTCACAAAATACATAACGTCACAAAAAGAAAATGACGTCACAATAATAAATGACGTCACAAAATACATAAGGTCACAAAATACATAACGTCACAAAAAGAAAATGACGTCACAATAATAAATGACGTCACAAAATACATAACGTCACAAAAATAAATGACGTCACAAAAATTAATAACGTCACAAAAAACATAACGTCTAAAAAAGAAAATGACGTCACAATAATAAATGACGTCACAAAATACATAACGTCACAAAAATAAATGACGTCACAAAAATTAATTACGTCACAAAATACATAACGTCACAAAAATAAATGACGTCACAAAATACATAACATCACAAAAATAAATGACGTCACAAAATACATAACGTCACAAAAATAAATGACGTCACAAAATACATAACGTCACAAAAATTAATGACGTCACAATAATTAATTACGTCACAAAATACATAATGTCACAAAAATAAATGATGTCACAAAATTTAATTACGTCACAAAATACATAACGTCACAAAAATAAATGACGTCACAAAATACATAACGTCACAAAAATAAATAATGACTTCAAAAAAATTAATTACGTCACAAAATACATAATGTCACAAAAATAAATGACCTCACAAAATACATAACGTCAAAAAAATAAATGATGTCACAAAAATTAATTACGTCACAAAATACATAACGTCACAAAAATAAATAACGTCACAAATTTCATAACGTCACAAAAATAAATGACGTCACAAAAATTAATTACGTCACAAAATACATAACGTCACAAAAATAAATGACGTCAAAAAATACATAACATCACAAAATTAAATGACGTCACAAAATACATAACGTCACAAAAATAAATGACGTCACAAAATACATAACGTCACAAAAATTAATGACTTCACAATAATTAATTACGTCACAAAATACATGATGTCACAAAAATAAATGACCTCACAAAATACATAACGTCACAAAAATTAATTACGTCCCAAAATACATAACGTCACAAAAATAAATGACGTCACAAAATACAAAACGTCACAAAATACATAACGTCACAAAAAGAAAATGACGTCACAATAATAAATGACGTCACAAAATACATAACGTTACAAAAATAAATAATGAATTCACAAAAATTAATTACGTCACAAAATACATAACTTCACAAAAATCAATGACGTCACAAAATACAAAACGTCACAAAATACATAACGTCACAAATAGAAAATGACGTCACAATAATAAATGACGTCACAAAATACATAAGGTCACAAAAAGCATAACGTCACAAAAAGAAAATGACGTCACAATAATAAATGACGTCACAAAATACATAACGTCACAAAAATAAATGACGTCAAAAAAATTAATAACGTCACAAAAAACATAACGTCTAAAAAAGAAATAGACGTCACAATAATAAATGACGTCACAAAATACATAACGTCACAAAAATAAATGACGTCACAAAAATTAATTACGTTACAAAATACATAACGTCACAAATATTAATTACGTCACAAAATACATAACGTCACAAAAATAAATAATGACTTCACAAAAATTAATTACGTCACAAAATACATAACGTCACAAAAATCAATGACGTCACAAAATACAAAACGTCCCAAAATACATAAAGTCACAAAAAGAAAATGACGTAATAATAATAAATGACGTCACAAAATACATAACGTCACAAAAATAAATGACGTCACAAAATACATAACGTCACAAAAATAAATGACGTCACAAAATACATAACATCACAAAAATAAATGACGTCACAAAATACATAACGTCACAAAAATAAATGACGTCACAAAATACATAACGTCACAAAAATTAATGACGTCACAATAATTAATTACGTAACAAAATACATTATGTCACAAAAATAAATGATGTCACAAAAATTAATTACGTCACAAAATACATAAAGTCACAAAAAAAATGACGTCACAAAATACATAACGTCACAAAAAAAATAATGACTTCACAAAAATTAATTACGTCACAAAATACATAACGTCACAAAAATCAATGACGTCACAAAATACAAAACGTCACAAAATACATAACGTCACAAAAAGAAAATGACGTCACAATAATAAATGACGTCACAAAATACATAACGTCACAAAAATAAATGACGTCACAAAAATTAATTACGTCACAAAATTTATAACGTCTAAAAAAGAAAATGACGTCACAATAATAAATGACGTCACAAAATACATAACGTCACAAAAATAAATGACGTCACAAAAATTAATTACGTCACAAAATACATAACGTCACAAAAATAAATGACGTCACAAAATACATAACATCACAAAAATAAATGACATCACAAAATACATAACGTCACAAAAATAAATGACGTCACAAAATACATAACGTCACAAAAATAAATGACGTCACAAAATACATAACGTCACAAAAATAAATGACGTCACAAAATACATAAAGTTACAAAAATAAATAATGACTTCACAAAAATTAATTACGTCACAAAATACATAACGTCATAAAAATCAATGACGTCACAAAATACATAACGTCATAATAATTAATTACGTAACAAAATACATAATGTCACAAAAATAAATGTTGTCACAAAAATTAATTACGTCACAAAATACATAAAGTCACAAAAATAAATGACGTCACAAAATACATAACGTCAAAAAAAAATAATGACTTCACAAAAATTAATTACGTCACAAAATACATAACGTCACAAAAATCAATGACGTCACAAAATACAAAACGTCACAAAATACATAACGTCACAAAAAGAAAATGACGTCACAATAATAAATGACATCACAAAATACAAAACGTCACAAAATACATAACGTCACAAAAAGAAAATGACGTCACAATAATAAATGACGTCAAATAATACATAACGTCACAAAAATAAATGACGTCACAAAAATTAATTACGTCACAAAATGCATAACGTCACAAAAAGAAAATGACGTCACAATAATAAATGACGTCACAAAATACATAACGTCACAAAAATAAATGACGTCACAAAAATTAATTACGTCACAAAATACATAACGTCACAAAAAGAAAATGACGTCACATTAATAAATGACGTCACAAAATACATAACGTCACAAAAATAAATGACGTCACAAAAATTAATTACGTCACAAAATACATAATGTCACAAAAATAAATGACGTCACAAAATACATAACGTCACAAAAATTAATGACGTCACAATAATTAATTACGTCACAAAATACATAACGTCACAAAAATAAATGACGTCAAAAAATACATAACATCACAAAATTAAATGACGTCACAAAATACATAATGTCACAAAAATAAATGACGTCACAAAATACATAACGTCACAAAAATTAATGACTTCACAATAATTAATTACGTCACAAAATACATAATGTCACAAAAATAAATGACCTCACAAAATACATAACGTCACAAAAATTAATTACGTCACAAAATACATAACGTCACAAAAATAAATGACGTCACAAAATACAAAACGTCACAAAATACATAACGTCACAAAAAGAAAATGACGTCACAATAATAAATGACGTCACAAAATACATAACGTCACAAAAATAAATGACGTCACAAAATACATAACGTCACAAAAATAAATGACGTCACAAAATACATAACATCACAAAAATAAATGACGTCACAAAATACATAACGTCACAAAAATAAATGACGTCACAAAATACATAACGTCACAAAAATTAATGACGTCACAATAATTAATTACGTCACAAAATACATAATGTCACAAAAATAAATGATGTCACAAAAATTAATTACGTCACAAAATACATAACGTCACAAAAATAAATGACGTCACAAAATACATAACGTTACAAAAATAAATAATTAATTCACAAAAATAAATTACGTCACAAAATACATAACTTCACAAAAATCAATGACGTCACAAAATACAAAACGTCACAAAATACATAACGTCACAAAAAGAAAATGACGTCACAATAATAAATGACGTCACAAAATACATAAGGTCACAAAATACATAACGTCACAAAAAGAAAATGACGTCACAATAATAAATGACGTCACAAAATACATAACGTCACAAAAATAAATGACGTCACAAAAATTAATAACGTCACAAAAAACATAACGTCTAAAAAAGAAAATGACGTCACAATAATAAATTACGTCACAAAATACATAACGTCACAAATATAAATGATGTCACAAAATTTAATTACGTCACAAAATACATAACGTCACAAAAATAAATGACGTCACAAAATACATACCGTCACAAAAATTAATTACGTCACAAAATACATAACGTCACAAAAATAAATGACGTCACAAAAATTAATTACGTCACAAAATGCATAACGTCACAAAAAGAAAATGACGTCACAATAATAAATGACGTCACAAAATACATAACGTCACAAAAATAAATGACGTCACAAAAATTAATTACGTCACAAAATACATAACGTCACAAAAATTAATGACGTCACAATAATTAATTACGTCACAAAATACATAATGTCACAAATATAAATGATGTCACAAAATTTAATTACGTCACAAAATACATAACGTCACAAAAATAAATGACGTCACAAAATACATACCGTCACAAAAATTAATTACGTCACAAAATACATAACGTCACAAAAATCAATGACGTCACAAAATACAAAACGTTACAAAATACATAACGTCACAAAAAGAAAATGACGTCACAATAATAAATGACGTCACAAAATACATAACGTCACAAAAATAAATGACGTCACAAAATACATAACATCACAAAAATAAATGACGTCACAAAATACATAACGTCACAAAAATAATTGACGTCACAAAATACATAACGTCAAAAATTACATAACGCCACAAAAATTAATGACGTCACAAAATACATAACGTCACAAAAATAAATGACATCACAAAATACATAACGTCACAAAAATAAATGATGTCACAAAAATTAATTACGTCACAAAATACATAACGTCACAAAAATAAATAACGTCACAAATTTCATAACGTCACAAAAATAAATGACGTCACAAAAATTAATTACGTCACAAAATACATAACGTCACAAAAATAAATGACGTCAAAAAATACATAACATCACAAAATTAAATGACGTCACAAAATACATAACGTCACAAAAATAAATGACGTCACAAAATACATAACGTCACAAAAATTAATGACTTCACAATAATTAATTACGTCACAAAATACATAATGTCACAAAAATAAATGACCTCACAAAATACATAACGTCACAAAAATAAATTACGTCACAAAATACATAACGTCACAAAAATAAATGACGTCACAAAATACAAAACGTCACAAAATACATAACGTCACAAAAAGAAAATGACGTCACAATAATAAATGACGTCACAAAATACATAACGTCACAAAAATAAATGACGTCACAAAATACATAACGTCACAAAAATAAATGACGTCACAAAATACATAACATCACAAAAATAAATGACGTCACAAAATACATAACGTCACAAAAATAAATGACGTCACAATATACATAACCTCACAAAAATTAATGACGTCACAATAATTAATTACGTCACAAAATACATAATGTCACAAAAATAAATGATGTCACAAAAATTAATTACGTCACAAAATACATAACGTCACAAAAATAAATGACGTCACAAAATACATAACGTTACAAAAATAAATAATTAATTCACAAAAATTAATTACGTCACAAAATACATAACTTCACAAAAATCAATGACGTCACAAAATACAAAACGTCACAAAATACATAACGTCACAAAAAGAAAATGACGTCACAATAATAAATGACGTCACAAAATACATAAGGTCACAAAATACATAACGTCACAAAAAGAAAATGACGTCACAATAATAAATGACGTCACAAAATACATAACGTCACAAAAATAAATGACGTCACAAAAATTAATAACGTCACAAAAAACATAACGTCTAAAAAAGAAAATGACGTCACAATAATAAATGACATCACAAAATACATAACGTCACAAAAATAAATGACGTCACAAAAATTAATTACGTCACAAAATACATAACGTCACAAAAATAAATGACGTCACAAAATACAAAACGTCACAAAATACATAACGTCACAAAAAGAAAATGACGTCACAATAATAAATGACGTCACAAAATACATAACGTCACAAAAATAAATGACGTCACAAAAATTAATTACGTCACAAAATACATAACGTCACAAAAATCAATGACGTCACAAAATACAAAACGTCCCAAAATACATAAAGTCACAAAAAGAAAATGACGTAATAATAATAAATGACGTCACAAAATACATAACGTCACAAAAATAAATGACGTCACAAAATACATAACGTCACAAAAATAAATGACGTCACAAAATACATAACATCACAAAAATAAATGACGTCACAAAATACATAACGTCACAAAAATAAATGACGTCACAAAATACATAACGTCACAAAAATTAATGACGTCACAATAATTAATTACGTAACAAAATACATTATGTCACAAAAATAAATGATGTCACAAAAATTAATTACGTCACAAAATACATAAAGTCACAAAAAAAATGACGTCACAAAATACATAACGTCACAAAAAAAATAATGACTTCACAAAAATTAATTACGTCACAAAATACATAACGTCACAAAAATCAATGACGTCACAAAATACAAAACGTCACAAAATACATAACGTCACAAAAAGAAAATGACGTCACAATAATAAATGACGTCACAAAATACATAACGTCACAAAAATAAATGACGTCACAAAAATTAATTACGTCACAAAATTTATAACGTCTAAAAAAGAAAATGACGTCACAATAATAAATGACGTCACAAAATACATAACGTCACAAAAATAAATGACGTCACAAAAATTAATTACGTCACAAAATACATAACGTCACAAAAATAAATGACGTCACAAAATACATAACATCACAAAAATAAATGACATCACAAAATACATAACGTCACAAAAATAAATGACGTCACAAAATACATAACGTCACAAAAATAAATGACGTCACAAAATACATAACGTCACAAAAATAAATGACGTCACAAAATACATAAAGTTACAAAAATAAATAATGACTTCACAAAAATTAATTACGTCACAAAATACATAACGTCATAAAAATCAATGACGTCACAAAATACATAACGTCATAATAATTAATTACGTAACAAAATACATAATGTCACAAAAATAAATGTTGTCACAAAAATTAATTACGTCACAAAATACATAAAGTCACAAAAATAAATGACGTCACAAAATACATAACGTCAAAAAAAATAATGACTTCACAAAAATTAATTACGTCACAAAATACATAACGTCACAAAAATCAATGACGTCACAAAATACAAAACGTCACAAAATACATAACGTCACAAAAAGAAAATGACGTCACAATAATAAATGACATCACAAAATACAAAACGTCACAAAATACATAACGTCACAAAAAGAAAATGACGTCACAATAATAAATGACGTCAAATAATACATAACGTCACAAAAATAAATGACGTCACAAAAATTAATTACGTCACAAAATGCATAACGTCACAAAAAGAAAATGACGTCACAATAATAAATGACGTCACAAAATACATAACGTCACAAAAATAAATGACGTCACAAAAATTAATTACGTCACAAAATACATAACGTCACAAAAAGAAAATGACGTCACATTAATAAATGACGTCACAAAATACATAACGTCACAAAAATAAATGACGTCACAAAAATTAATTACGTCACAAAATACATAATGTCACAAAAATAAATGACGTCACAAAATACATAACGTCACAAAAATTAATGACGTCACAATAATTAATTACGTCACAAAATACATAACGTCACAAAAATAAATGACGTCAAAAAATACATAACATCACAAAATTAAATGACGTCACAAAATACATAATGTCACAAAAATAAATGACGTCACAAAATACATAACGTCACAAAAATTAATGACTTCACAATAATTAATTACGTCACAAAATACATAATGTCACAAAAATAAATGACCTCACAAAATACATAACGTCACAAAAATTAATTACGTCACAAAATACATAACGTCACAAAAATAAATGACGTCACAAAATACAAAACGTCACAAAATACATAACGTCACAAAAAGAAAATGACGTCACAATAATAAATGACGTCACAAAATACATAACGTCACAAAAATAAATGACGTCACAAAATACATAACGTCACAAAAATAAATGACGTCACAAAATACATAACATCACAAAAATAAATGACGTCACAAAATACATAACGTCACAAAAATAAATGACGTCACAAAATACATAACGTCACAAAAATTAATGACGTCACAATAATTAATTACGTCACAAAATACATAATGTCACAAAAATAAATGATGTCACAAAAATTAATTACGTCACAAAATACATAACGTCACAAAAATAAATGACGTCACAAAATACATAACGTTACAAAAATAAATAATTAATTCACAAAAATAAATTACGTCACAAAATACATAACTTCACAAAAATCAATGACGTCACAAAATACAAAACGTCACAAAATACATAACGTCACAAAAAGAAAATGACGTCACAATAATAAATGACGTCACAAAATACATAAGGTCACAAAATACATAACGTCACAAAAAGAAAATGACGTCACAATAATAAATGACGTCACAAAATACATAACGTCACAAAAATAAATGACGTCACAAAAATTAATAACGTCACAAAAAACATAACGTCTAAAAAAGAAAATGACGTCACAATAATAAATTACGTCACAAAATACATAACGTCACAAATATAGATGATGTCACAAAATTTAATTACGTCACAAAATACATAACGTCACAAAAATAAATGACGTCACAAAATACATACCGTCACAAAAATTAATTACGTCACAAAATACATAACGTCACAAAAATAAATGACGTCACAAAAATTAATTACGTCACAAAATGCATAACGTCACAAAAAGAAAATGACGTCACAATAATAAATGACGTCACAAAATACATAACGTCACAAAAATAAATGACGTCACAAAAATTAATTACGTCACAAAATACATAACGTCACAAAAATTAATGACGTCACAATAATTAATTACGTCACAAAATACATAATGTCACAAATATAAATGATGTCACAAAATTTAATTACGTCACAAAATACATAACGTCACAAAAATAAATGACGTCACAAAATACATACCGTCACAAAAATTAATTACGTCACAAAATACATAACGTCACAAAAATCAATGACGTCACAAAATACAAAACGTTACAAAATACATAACGTCACAAAAAGAAAATGACGTCACAATAATAAATGACGTCACAAAATACATAACGTCACAAAAATAAATGACGTCACAAAATACATAACATCACAAAAATAAATGACGTCACAAAATACATAACGTCACAAAAATAATTGACGTCACAAAATACATAACGTCAAAAATTACATAACGCCACAAAAATTAATGACGTCACAAAATACATAACGTCACAAAAATAAATGACATCACAAAATACATAACGTCACAAAAATAAATGATGTCACAAAAATTAATTACGTCACAAAATACATAACGTCACAAAAATAAATAACGTCACAAATTTCATAACGTCACAAAAATAAATGACGTCACAAAAATTAATTACGTCACAAAATACATAACGTCACAAAAATAAATGACGTCAAAAAATACATAACATCACAAAATTAAATGACGTCACAAAATACATAACGTCACAAAAATAAATGACGTCACAAAATACATAACGTCACAAAAATTAATGACTTCACAATAATTAATTACGTCACAAAATACATAATGTCACAAAAATAAATGACCTCACAAAATACATAACGTCACAAAAATTAATTACGTCACAAAATACATAACGTCACAAAAATAAATGACGTCACAAAATACAAAACGTCACAAAATACATAACGTCACAAAAAGAAAATGACGTCACAATAATAAATGACGTCACAAAATACATAACGTCACAAAAATAAATGACGTCACAAAATACATAACGTCACAAAAATAAATGACGTCACAAAATACATAACATCACAAAAATAAATGACGTCACAAAATACATAACGTCACAAAAATAAATGACGTCACAAAATACATAACGTCACAAAAATTAATGACGTCACAATAATTAATTACGTCACAAAATACATAATGTCACAAAAATAAATGATGTCACAAAAATTAATTACGTCACAAAATACATAACGTCACAAAAATAAATGACGTCACAAAATACATAACGTTACAAAAATAAATAATTAATTCACAAAAATAAATTACGTCACAAAATACATAACTTCACAAAAATCAATGACGTCACAAAATACAAAACGTCACAAAATACATAACGTCACAAAAAGAAAATGACGTCACAATAATAAATGACGTCACAAAATACATAAGGTCACAAAATACATAACGTCACAAAAAGAAAATGACGTCACAATAATAAATGACGTCACAAAATACATAACGTCACAAAAATAAATGACGTCACAAAAATTAATAACGTCACAAAAAACATAACGTCTAAAAAAGAAAATGACGTCACAATAATAAATTACGTCACAAAATACATAACGTCACAAATATAGATGATGTCACAAAATTTAATTACGTCACAAAATACATAACGTCACAAAAATAAATGACGTCACAAAATACATACCGTCACAAAAATTAATTACGTCACAAAATACATAACGTCACAAAAATAAATGACGTCACAAAAATTAATTACGTCACAAAATGCATAACGTCACAAAAAGAAAATGACGTCACAATAATAAATGACGTCACAAAATACATAACGTCACAAAAATAAATGACGTCACAAAAATTAATTACGTCACAAAATACATAACGTCACAAAAATTAATGACGTCACAATAATTAATTACGTCACAAAATACATAATGTCACAAATATAAATGATGTCACAAAATTTAATTACGTCACAAAATACATAACGTCACAAAAATAAATGACGTCACAAAATACATACCGTCACAAAAATTAATTACGTCACAAAATACATAACGTCACAAAAATCAATGACGTCACAAAATACAAAACGTTACAAAATACATAACGTCACAAAAAGAAAATGACGTCACAATAATAAATGACGTCACAAAATACATAACGTCACAAAAATAAATGACGTCACAAAATACATAACATCACAAAAATAAATGACGTCACAAAATACATAACGTCACAAAAATAATTGACGTCACAAAATACATAACGTCAAAAATTACATAACGCCACAAAAATTAATGACGTCACAAAATACATAACGTCACAAAAATAAATGACATCACAAAATACATAACGTCACAAAAATAAATGATGTCACAAAAATTAATTACGTCACAAAATACATAACGTCACAAAAATAAATAACGTCACAAATTTCATAACGTCACAAAAATAAATGACGTCACAAAAATTAATTACGTCACAAAATACATAACGTCACAAAAATAAATGACGTCAAAAAATACATAACATCACAAAATTAAATGACGTCACAAAATACATAACGTCACAAAAATAAATGACGTCACAAAATACATAACGTCACAAAAATTAATGACTTCACAATAATTAATTACGTCACAAAATACATAATGTCACAAAAATAAATGACCTCACAAAATACATAACGTCACAAAAATAAATTACGTCACAAAATACATAACGTCACAAAAATAAATGACGTCACAAAATACAAAACGTCACAAAATACATAACGTCACAAAAAGAAAATGACGTCACAATAATAAATGACGTCACAAAATACATAACGTCACAAAAATAAATGACGTCACAAAATACATAACGTCACAAAAATAAATGACGTCACAAAATACATAACATCACAAAAATAAATGACGTCACAAAATACATAACGTCACAAAAATAAATGACGTCACAATATACATAACCTCACAAAAATTAATGACGTCACAATAATTAATTACGTCACAAAATACATAATGTCACAAAAATAAATGATGTCACAAAAATTAATTACGTCACAAAATACATAACGTCACAAAAATAAATGACGTCACAAAATACATAACGTTACAAAAATAAATAATTAATTCACAAAAATTAATTACGTCACAAAATACATAACTTCACAAAAATCAATGACGTCACAAAATACAAAACGTCACAAAATACATAACGTCACAAAAAGAAAATGACGTCACAATAATAAATGACGTCACAAAATACATAAGGTCACAAAATACATAACGTCACAAAAAGAAAATGACGTCACAATAATAAATGACGTCACAAAATACATAACGTCACAAAAATAAATGACGTCACAAAAATTAATAACGTCACAAAAAACATAACGTCTAAAAAAGAAAATGACGTCACAATAATAAATGACATCACAAAATACATAACGTCACAAAAATAAATGACGTCACAAAAATTAATTACGTCACAAAATACATAACGTCACAAAAATAAATGACGTCACAAAATACATAACATCACAAAAATAAATGACGTCACAAAATACATAACGTCACAAAAATAAATGACGTCACAAAATACATAACGTCACAAAAATTAATGACGTCACAATAATTAATTACGTCACAAAATACATAATGTCACAAAAATAAATGATGTCACAAAATTTAATTACGTCACAAAATACATAACGTCACAAAAATAAATGACGTCACAAAATACATAACGTCACAAAAATAAATAATGACTTCAAAAAAATTAATTACGTCACAAAATACATAATGTCACAAAAATAAATGACCTCACAAAATACATAACGTCAAAAAAATAAATGATGTCACAAAAATTAATTACGTCACAAAATACATAACGTCACAAAAATAAATAACGTCACAAATTTCATAACGTCACAAAAATAAATGACGTCACAAAAATTAATTACGTCACAAAATACATAACGTCACAAAAATAAATGACGTCAAAAAATACATAACATCACAAAATTAAATGACGTCACAAAATACATAACGTCACAAAAATAAATGACGTCACAAAATACATAACGTCACAAAAATTAATGACTTCACAATAATTAATTACGTCACAATATACATGATGTCACAAAAATAAATGACCTCACAAAATACATAACGTCACAAAAATTAATTACGTCCCAAAATACATAACGTCACAAAAATAAATGACGTCACAAAATACAAAACGTCACAAAATACATAACGTCACAAAAAGAAAATGACGTCACAATAATAAATGACGTCACAAAATACATAACGTCACAAAAATAAATGACGTCACAAAATACATAACGTCACAAAAATAAATGACGTCACAAAATACATAACGTCACAAAAATTAATGACGTCACAATAATTAATTACGTCACAAAATACATAATGATACAAAAATAAATGATGTCACAAAAATTAATTACGTCACAAAATACATAACGTCACAAAAATAAATGACGTCACAAAATACATAACGTTACAAAAATAAATAATGAATTCACAAAAATTAATTACGTCACAAAATACATAACTTCACAAAAATCAATGACGTCACAAAATACAAAACGTCACAAAATACATAACGTCACAAATAGAAAATGACGTCACAATAATAAATGACGTCACAAAATACATAAGGTCACAAAAAGCATAACGTCACAAAAAGAAAATGACGTCACAATAATAAATGACGTCACAAAATACATAACGTCACAAAAATAAATGACGTCAAAAAAATTAATAACGTCACAAAAAACATAACGTCTAAAAAAGAAAAAGACGTCACAATAATAAATGACGTCACAAAATACATAACGTCACAAAAATAAATGACGTCACAAAAATTAATTACGTCACAAAATACATAACGTCACAAATATTAATTACGTCACAAAATACATAACGTCACAAAAATAAATAATGACTTAACAAAAATTAATTACGTCACAAAATACATAACGTCACAAAAATCAATGACGTCACAAAATACAAAACGTCACAAAATACATAAAGTCACAAAAAGAAAATGACGTAATAATAATAAATGACGTCACAAAATACATAACGTCACAAAAATAAATGACGTCACAAAATACATAACGTCACAAAAATAAATGACGTCACAAAATACATAACATCACAAAAATAAATGACGTCACAAAATACATAACGTCACAAAAATAAATGACGTCACAAAATACATAACGTCACAAAAATTAATGACGTCACAATAATTAATTACGTAACAAAATACATTATGTCACAAAAATAAATGATGTCACAAAAATTAATTACGTCACAAAATACATAAAGTCACAAAAAAAATGACGTCACAAAATACATAACGTCACAAAAAAAATAATGACTTCACAAAAATTAATTACGTCACAAAATACATAACGTCACAAAAATCAATGACGTCACAAAATACAAAACGTCACAAAATACATAACGTCACAAAAAGAAAATGACGTCACAATAATAAATGACGTCACAAAATACATAACGTCACAAAAATAAATGATGTCACAAAAATTAATTACGTCACAAAATACATAACGTCTAAAAAAGAAAATGACGTCACAATAATAAATGACGTCACAAAATACATAACGTCACAAAAATAAATGACGTCACAAAAATTAATTACGTCACAAAATACATAACGTCACAAAAATAAATGACGTCACAAAATACATAACATCACAAAAATAAATGACATCACAAAATACATAACGTCACAAAAATAAATGACGTCACAAAATACATAACGTCACAAAAATAAATGACGTCACAAAATACATAACGTCACAAAAATAAATGACGTCACAAAATACATAAAGTTACAAAAATAAATAATGACTTCACAAAAATTAATTACGTCACAAAATACATAACGTCATAAAAATCAATGACGTCACAAAATACATAACGTCATAATAATTAATTACGTAACAAAATACATAATGTCACAAAAATAAATGTTGTCACAAAAATTAATTCCGTCACAAAATACATAAAGTCACAAAAATAAATGACGTCACAAAATACATAACGTCACAAAAAATAATGACTTCACAAAAATTAATTACGTCACAAAATACATAACGTCACAAAAATCAATGACGTCACAAAATACAAAACGTCACAAAATACATAACGTCACAAAAAGAAAATGACGTCACAATAATAAATGACATCACAAAATACAAAACGTCACAAAATACATAACGTCACAAAAAGAAAATGACGTCACAATAATAAATGACGTCAAATAATACATAACGTCACAAAAATAAATGACGTCACAAAAATTAATTACGTCACAAAATGCATAACGTCACAAAAAGAAAATGACGTCACAATAATAAATGACGTCACAAAATACATAACGTCACAAAAATAAATGACGTCACAAAAATTAATTACGTCACAAAATACATAACGTCACAAAAAGAAAATGACGTCACATTAATAAATGACGTCACAAAATACATAACGTCACAAAAATAAATGACGTCACAAAAATTAATTACGTCACAAAATACATAATGTCACAAAAATAAATGACGTCACAAAATACATAACGTCACAAAAATTAATGACGTCACAATAATTAATTACGTCACAAAATACATAACGTCACAAAAATAAATGACGTCAAAAAATACATAATATCACAAAATTAAATGACGTCACAAAATACATAACGTCACAAAAATAAATGACGTCACAAAATACATAACGTCACAAAAATTAATGACTTCACAATAATTAATTACGTCACAAAATACATAATGTCACAAAAATAAATGACCTCACAAAATACATAACGTCACAAAAATTAATTACGTCACAAAATACATAACGTCACAAAAATAAATGACGTCACAAAATACAAAACGTCACAAAATACATAACGTCACAAAAAGAAAATGACGTCACAATAATAAATGACGTCACAAAATACATAACGTCACAAAAATAAATGACGTCACAAAATACATAACGTCACAAAAATAAATGACGTCACAAAATACATAACATCACAAAAATAAATGACGTCACAAAATACATAACGTCACAAAAATAAATGACGTCACAAAATACATAACGTCACAAAAATTAATGACGTCACAATAATTAATTACGTCACAAAATACATAATGTCACAAAAATAAATGATGTCACAAAAATTAATTACGTCACAAAATACATAACGTCACAAAAATAAATGACGTCACAAAATACATAACGTTACAAAAATAAATAATTAATTCACAAAATAAATTACGTCACAAAATACATAACTTTACAAAAATCAATGACGTCACAAAATACAAAACGTCACAAAATACATAACGTCACAAAAAGAAAATGACGTCACAATAATAAATGACGTCACAAAATACATAAGGTCACAAAATACATAACGTCACAAAAAGAAAATGACGTCACAATAATAAATGACGTCACAAAATACATAACGTCACAAAAATAAATGACGTCACAAAAATTAATAACGTCACAAAAAACATAACGTCTAAAAAAGAAAATGACGTCACAATAATAAATGACGTCACAAAATACATAACGTCACAAAAAAAATGACGTCACAAAATACATAACATCACAAAAATAAATGACGTCACAAAATACATAACGTCACAAAAATAAATGACGTCACAAAATACATAACGTCACAAAAATTAATGACGTCACAATAATTAATTACGTCACAAAATACATAATGTCACAAAAATAAATGATGTCACAAAATTTAATTACGTCACAAAATACATAACGTCACAAAAATAAATGACGTCACAAAATACATAACGTCACAAAAATAAATAATGACTTCAAAAAAATTAATTACGTCACAAAATACATAATGTCACAAAAATAAATGACCTCACAAAATACATAACGTCAAAAAAATAAATGATGTCACAAAAATTAATTACGTCACAAAATACATAACGTCACAAAAATAAATAACGTCACAAATTTCATAACGTCACAAAAATAAATGACGTCACAAAAATTAATTACGTCACAAAATACATAATGTCACAAAGATAAATGACGTCAAAAAATACATAACATCACAAAATTAAATGACGTCACAAAATACATAACGTCACAAAAATAAATGACGTCACAAAATACATAACGTCACAAAAATTAATGACTTCACAAAAATTAATTACGTCACAAAATACATAACGTCACAAAAATAAATAACGTCACAAATTTCATAACGTCACAAAAATAAATGACGTCACAAAAATTAATTACGTCCCAAAATACATAACGTCACAAAAATAAATGACGTCACAAAATACAAAACGTCACAAAATACATAACGTCACAAAAAGAAAATGACGTCACAATAATAAATGACGTCACAAAATACATAACGTCACAAAAATAAATGACGTCACAAAATACATAACGTCACAAAAATAAATGACGTCACAAAATACATAACATCACAAAAATAAATGACGACACAAAATACATAACGTCACAAAAATAAATGACGTCACAAAATACATAACGTCACAAAAATTAATGACGTCACAATAATTAATTACGTCACAAAAAACATAATGTCACAAAAATAAATGATGTCACAAAAATTAATTACGTCACAAAATACATAACGTCACAAAAATAAATGACGTCACAAAATACATAACGTTACAAAAATAAATAATGAATTCACAAAAATTAATTACGTCACAAAATACATAACTTCACAAAAATCAATGACGTCACAAAATACAAAACGTCACAAAATACATAACGTCACAAATAGAAAATGACGTCACAATAATAAATGACGTCACAAAATACATAAGGTCACAAAAAGCATAACGTCACAAAAAGAAAATGACGTCACAATAATAAATGACGTCACAAAATACATAACGTCACAAAAATAAATGACGTCACAAAAATTAATAACGTCACAAAAAACATAACGTCTAAAAAAGAAATAGACGTCACAATAATAAATGACGTCACAAAATACATAACGTCACAAAAATAAATGACGTCACAAAAATTAATTACGTCACAAAATACATAACGTCACAAAAATAAATGACGTCACAAAATACATAACATCACAAAAATAAATGACGTCACAAAATACATAACGTCACAAAAATAAATGACGTCACAAAATACATAACGTCACAAAAATTAATGACGTCACAATAATTAATTACGTCAAAAAATACATAATGTCACAAAAATAAATGATGTCACAAAATTTAATTACGTCACAAAATACATAACGTCACATAATACATAACGTCACAAAAATAAATGACGTCACAAAATACATAACGTCACAAAAAAAAATAATGACTTCAAAAAAATTAATTACGTCACAAAATACATAACGTCACAAAAATCAATGACGTCACAAAATACAAAACGTCACAAAATACATAACGTCACAAAAAGAAAATGACGTCACAATAATAAATGACGTCACAAAATACATAACATCACAAAAATAAATGACGTCACAAAATACATAACATCACAAAAATAAATGACGTCACAAAATACATAACGTCACAAAAATTAATGACGTCACAATAATTAATTACGTCACAAAATACATGTCACAAAAATAAATGATGTCACAAAAATTAATTACGTCACAAAATACATAACGTCACAAATATTAATTACGTCACAAAATACATAACGTCACAAAAATAAATAATGACTTCACAAAAATTAATTACGTCACAAAATACATAACGTCACAAAAATCAATGACGTCACAAAATACAAAACGTCACAAAATACATAAAGTCACAAAAAGAAAATGACGTAATAATAATAAATGACGTCACAAAATACATAACGTCACAAAAATAAATGACGTTACAAAATACATAACGTCACAAAAATAAATGACGTCACAAAATACATAACATCACAAAAATAAATGACGTCACAAAATACATAACGTCACAAAAATAAATGACGTCACAAAATACATAACGTCACAAAAATTAATGACGTCACAATAATTAATTACGTAACAAAATACATTATGTCACAAAAATAAATGATGTCACAAAAATTAATTACGTCACAAAATACATAAAGTCACAAAAAAAATGACGTCACAAAATACATAACGTCACAAAAAAAATAATGACTTCACAAAAATTAATTACGTCACAAAATACATAACGTCACAAAAATCAATGACGTCACAAAATACAAAACGTCACAAAATACATAACGTCACAAAAAGAAAATGACGTCACAATAATAAATGACGTCACAAAATACATAACGTCACAAAAATAAATGACGTCACAAAAATTAATTACGTCACAAAATACATAACGTCTAAAAAAGAAAATGACGTCACAATAATAAATGACGTCACAAAATACATAACGTCACAAAAATAAATGACGTCACAAAAATTAATTACGTCACAAAATACATAACGTCACAAAAATAAATGACGTCACAAAATACATAACATCACAAAAATAAATGACATCACAAAATACATAACGTCACAAAAATAAATGACGTCACAAAATACATAACGTCACAAAAATAAATGACGTCACAAAATACATAACGTCACAAAAATAAATGACGTCACAAAATACATAAAGTTATAAAAATAAATAATGACTTCACAAAAATTAATTACGTCACAAAATACATAACGTCATAAAAATCAATGACGTCACAAAATACAAAACGTCACAAAATACATAACGTCACAAAAAGAAAATGACGTCACAATAATAAATGACGTCACAAAATACATAACGTCACAAAAATAAATGACGTCACAAAATACATAACGTCACAATAATTAATTACGTAACAAAATACATAATGTCACAAAAATAAATGTTGTCACAAAAATTAATTACGTCACAAAATACATAAAGTCACAAAAATAAATGACGTCACAAAATACATAACGTCACAAAAAAAATAATGACTTCACAAAAATTAATTACGTCACAAAATACATAACGTCACAAAAATCAATGACGTCACAAAATACAAAACGTCACAAAATACATAACGTCACAAAAAGAAAATGACGTCACAATAATAAATGACATCACAAAATACAAAACGTCACAAAATACATAACGTCACAAAAAGAAAATGACGTCACAATAATAAATGACGTCAAATAATACATAACGTCACAAAAATAAATGACGTCACAAAAATTAATTACGTCACAAAATGCATAACGTCACAAAAAGAAAATGACGTCACAATAATAAATGACGTCACAAAATACATAACGTCACAAAAATAAATGACGTCACAAAAATTAATTACGTCACAAAATACATAACGTCACAAAAAGAAAATGACGTCACATTAATAAATGACGTCACAAAATACATAACGTCACAAAAATAAATGACGTCACAAAAATTAATTACGTCACAAAATACATAACGTCACAAAAATAAATGACGTCACAAAATACATAACATCACAAAAATAAATGACATCACAAAATACATAACGTCACAAAAATAAATGACGTCACAAAATACATAACGTCACAAAAATAAATGACGTCACAAAATACATAACGTCACAAAAATAAATGACGTCACAAAATACATAAAGTTACAAAAATAAATAATGACTTCACAAAAATTAATTACGTCACAAAATACATAACGTCATAAAAATCAATGACGTCACAAAATACATAACGTCATAATAATTAATTACGTAACAAAATACATAATGTCACAAAAATAAATGTTGTCACAAAAATTAATTACGTCACAAAATACATAAAGTCACAAAAATAAATGACGTCACAAAATACATAACGTCACAAAAAAATATTGACTTCACAAAAATTAATTACGTCACAAAATACATAACGTCACAAAAATCAATGACGTCACAAAATACAAAACGTCACAAAATACATAACGTCACAAAAAGAAAATGACGTTCAATAATAAATGACATCACAAAATACAAAACGTCACAAAATACATAACGTCACAAAAAGAAAATGACGTCACAATAATAAATGACGTCAAATAATACATAACGTCACAAAAATAAATGACGTCACAAAAATTAATTACGTCACAAAATGCATAACGTCACAAAAAGAAAATGACGTCACAATAATAAATGACGTCACAAAATACATAACGTCACAAAAATAAATGACGTCACAAAAATTAATTACGTCACAAAATACATAACGTCACAAAAAGAAAATGACGTCACATTAATAAATGACGTCACAAAATACATAACGTCACAAAAATAAATGACGTCACAAAAATTAATTACGTCACAAAATACATAATGTCACAAAAATAAATGACGTCACAAAATACATAACGTCACAAAAATTAATGACGTCACAATAATTAATTACGTCACAAAATACATAACGTCACAAAAATAAATGACGTCAAAAAATACATAACATCACAAAATTAAATGACGTCACAAAATACATAACGTCACAAAAATAAATGACGTCACAAAATACATAACGTCACAAAAATTAATGACTTCACAATAATTAATTACGTCACAAAATACATAATGTCACAAAAATAAATGACCTCACAAAATACATAACGTCACAAAAATTAATTACGTCACAAAATACATAACGTCACAAAAATAAATGACGTCACAAAATACAAAACGTCACAAAATACATAACGTCACAAAAAGAAAATGACGTCACAATAATAAATGACGTCACAAAATACATAACGTCACAAAAATAAATGACGTCACAAAATACATAACGTCACAAAAATAAATGACGTCACAAAATACATAACATCACAAAAATAAATGACGTCACAAAATACATAACGTCACAAAAATAAATGACGTCACAAAATACATAACGTCACAAAAATTAATGACGTCACAATAATTAATTACGTCACAAAATACATAATGTCACAAAAATAAATGATGTCACAAAAATTAATTACGTCACAAAATACATAACGTCACAAAAATAAATGACGTCACAAAATACATAACGTTACAAAAATAAATAATTAATTCACAAAAATAAAATACGTCACAAAATATATAACTTCACAAAAATCAATGACGTCACAAAATACAAAACGTCACAAAATACATAACGTCACAAAAAGAAAATGACGTCACAATAATAAATGACGTCACAAAATACATAAGGTCACAAAATACATAACGTCACAAAAAGAAAATGACGTCACAATAATAAATGACGTCACAAAATACATAACGTCACAAAAATAAATGACGTCACAAAAATTAATAACGTCACAAAAAACATAACGTCTAAAAAAGAAAATGACGTCACAATAATAAATGACGTCACAAAATACATAACGTCACAAAAATAAATGACGTCACAAAAATTAATTACGTCACAAAATACATAACGTCACAAAAAAAATGACGTCACAAAATACATAACATCACAAAAATAAATGACGTCACAAAATACATAACGTCACAAAAATAAATGACGTCACAAAATACATAACGTCACAAAAATTAATGACGTCACAATAATTAATTACGTCACAAAATACATAATGTCACAAAAATAAATGATGTCACAAAATTTAATTACGTCACAAAATACATAACGTCACAAAAATAAATGACGTCACAAAATACATAACGTCACAAAAATAAATAATGACTTCAAAAAAATTAATTACGTCACAAAATACATAATGTCACAAAAATAAATGACCTCACAAAATACATAACGTCAAAAAAATAAATGATGTCACAAAAATTAATTACGTCACAAAATACATAACGTCACAAAAATAAATAACGTCACAAATTTCATAACGTCACAAAAATAAATGACGTCACAAAAATTAATTACGTCACAAAATACATAACGTCACAAAGATAAATGACGTCAAAAAATACATAACATCACAAAATTAAATGACGTCACAAAATACATAACGTCACAAAAATAAATGACGTCACAAAATACATAACGTCACAAAAATTAATGACTTCACAATAATTAATTACGTCACAAAATACATGATGTCACAAAAATAAATGACCTCACAAAATACATAACGTCACAAAAATTAATTACGTCCCAAAATACATAACGTCACAAAATATAAATGACGTCACAAAATACAAAACGTCACAAAATACATAACGTCACAAAAAGAAAATGACGTCACAATAATAAATGACGTCACAAAATACATAACGTCACAAAAATAAATGACGTCACAAAATACATAACGTCACAAAAATAAATGACGTCACAAAATACATAACATCACAAAAATAAATGACGACACAAAATACATAACGTCACAAAAATAAATGACGTCACAAAATACATAACGTCACAAAAATTAATGACGTCACAATAATTAATTACGTCACAAAATACATAATGTCACAAAAATAAATGATGTCACAAAAATTAATTACGTCACAAAATACATAACGTCACAAAAATAAATGACGTCACAAAATACATAACGTTACAAAAATAAATAATGAATTCACAAAAATTAATTACGTCACAAAATACATAACTTCACAAAAATCAATGACGTCACAAAATACAAAACGTCACAAAATACATAACGTCACAAATAGAAAATGACGTCACAATAATAAATGACGTCACAAAATACATAAGGTCACAAAAAGCATAACGTCACAAAAAGAAAATGACGTCACAATAATAAATGACGTCACAAAATACATAACGTCACAAAAATAAATGACGTCACAAAAATTAATAACGTCACAAAAAACATAACGTCTAAAAAAGAAATAGACGTCACAATAATAAATGAGGTCACAAAATACATAACGTCACAAAAATAAATGACGTCACAAAAATTAATTACGTCACAAAATACATAACGTCACAAAAATAAATGACGTCACAAAATACATAACATCACAAAAATAAATGACGTCACAAAATACATAACGTCACAAAAATAAATGACGTCACAAAATACATAACGTCACAAAAATTAATGACGTCACAATAATTAATTACGTCAAAAAATACATAATGTCACAAAAATAAATGAGGTCACAAAATTTAATTACGTCACAAAATACATAACGTCACATAATACATAACGTCACAAAAATAAATGACGTCACAAAATACATAACGTCACAAAAAAAAATAATGACTTCAAAAAAATTAATTACGTCACAAAATACATAACGTCACAAAAATCAATGACGTCACAAAATACAAAACGTCACAAAATACATAACGTCACAAAAAGAAAATGACGTCACAATAATAAATGACGTCACAAAATACATAACATCACAAAAATAAATGACGTCACAAAATACATAACATCACAAAAATAAATGACGTCACAAAATACGTAACGTCACAAAAATTAATGACGTCACAATAATTAATTACGTCACAAAATACATGTCACAAAAATAAATGATGTCACAAAAATTAATTACGTCACAAAATACATAACGTCACAAATATTAATTACGTCACAAAATACATAACGTCACAAAAATAAATAATGACTTCACAAAAATTAATTACGTCACAAAATACATAACGTCACAAAAATCAATGACGTCACAAAATACAAAACGTCACAAAATACATAAAGTCACAAAAAGAAAATGACGTAATAATAATAAATGACGTCACAAAATACATAACGTCACAAAAATAAATGACGTCACAAAATACATAACGTCACAAAAATAAATGACGTCACAAAATACATAACATCACAAAAATAAATGACGTCACAAAATACATAAAGTCACAAAAAAAATGACGTCACAAAATACATAACGTCACAAAAAAAATAATGACTTCACAAAAATTAATTACGTCACAAAATACATAACGTCACAAAAATCAATGACGTCACAAAATACAAAACGTCACAAAATACATAACGTCACAAAAAGAAAATGACGTCACAATAATAAATGACGTCACAAAATACATAACGTCACAAAAATAAATGACGTCACAAAAATTAATTACGTCACAAAATACATAACGTCTAAAAAAGAAAATGACGTCACAATAATAAATGACGTCACAAAATACATAACGTCACAAAAATAAATGACGTCACAAAAATTAATTACGTCACAAAATACATAACGTCACAAAAATAAATGACGTCACAAAATACATAACATCACAAAAATAAATGACATCACAAAATACATAACGTCACAAAAATAAATGACGTCACAAAATACATAACGTCACAAAAATAAATGACGTCACAAAATACATAACGTCACAAAAATAAATGACGTCACAAAATACATAAAGTTATAAAAATAAATAATGACTTCACAAAAATTAATTACGTCACAAAATACATAACGTCATAAAAATCAATGACGTCACAAAATACAAAACGTCACAAAATACATAACGTCACAAAAAGAAAATGACGTCACAATAATAAATGACGTCACAAAATACATAACGTCACAAAAATAAATGACGTCACAAAATACATAACGTCACAATAATTAATTACGTAACAAAATACATAATGTCACAAAAATAAATGTTGTCACAAAAATTAATTACGTCACAAAATACATAAAGTCACAAAAATAAATGACGTCACAAAATACATAACGTCACAAAAAAAATAATGACTTCACAAAAATTAATTACGTCACAAAATACATAACGTCACAAAAATCAATGACGTCACAAAATACAAAACGTCACAAAATACATAACGTCACAAAAAGAAAATGACGTCACAATAATAAATGACATCACAAAATACAAAACGTCACAAAATACATAACGTCACAAAAAGAAAATGACGTCACAATAATAAATGACGTCAAATAATACATAACGTCACAAAAATAAATGACGTCACAAAAATTAATTACGTCACAAAATGCATAACGTCACAAAAAGAAAATGACGTCACAATAATAAATGACGTCACAAAATACATAACGTCACAAAAATAAATGACGTCACAAAAATTAATTACGTCACAAAATACATAACGTCACAAAAAGAAAATGACGTCACATTAATAAATGACGTCACAAAATACATAACGTCACAAAAATAAATGACGTCACAAAAATTAATTACGTCACAAAATACATAATGTCACAAAAATAAATGACGTCACAAAATACATAACGTCACAAAAATTAATGACGTCACAATAATTAATTACGTCACAAAATACATAATGTCACAAAAATAAATGATGTCACAAAAATTAATTACGTCACAAAATACATAACTTCGCAAAAATAAATGACGTCACAAAATACATGACGTCACAAAAATAAATAATGACTTCACAAAAATTAATTACGTCACAAAATACATAACGTCACAAAAATCAATGACGTCACAAAATACAAAACGTCACAAAATACATAACGTCACAAAAAGAAAATGACGTCACAATAATAAATGACGTCACAAAGTACATAACGTTACAAAAATAAATGACGTAACAAAATACATAACGTCACAAAAATAAATGACGTCACAAAATACATAACATCACAAAAATAAATGACGTCACAAAATACATAACGTCACAAAAATTAATGACGTCACAATAATTAATTACGTCACAAAATACATAATGTCACAAAAATAAATGATGTCACAAAAATTAATTACGTCACAAAATACATAACGTCACAAAAATAAATGACGTCACAAAATACATAACGTCACAAAAATAAATAATGACTTCACAAAAATTAATTACGTTACAAAATACATAACTTCACAAAAATCAATGACGTCACAAAATAAAAAAAGTCACAAAATACATAACGTCACAAAAAGAACATGACGTCACAATAATAAATGACGTCACAAAATACATAACGTCACAAAAATAAATGACGTCACAAAATACATAACGTCACAAAAATAAATAACGTCACAAAATACATAACATCACAAAAATAAATGACGTCACAAAATACATAACGTCACAAAAATAAATGACGTCACAAAATACATAACGTCACAAAAATTAATGACGTCACAATAATTAATTACGTCACAAAATACATAATGTCACAAAAATAAATGATGTCACAAAAATTAATTACGTCACAAAATACATAACGTCACAAAAATAAATGACGTCACAAAATACATAACGTCACAAAAATAAATAATGACTTCACAAAAATTAATTACGTCACAAAATACATAACGTCACAAAAATCAATGACGTCAAAAATACAAAACGTCACAAAATACATAACGTCACAAAAAGAAAATGACGTCACAATAATAAATGACGTCACAAAATATAAAACGTCACAAAAATAAATGACGTCACAAAATACATAACGTCACAAAAATAAATAATGACGTCACAAAAATTAATTACGTCACAAAATACATAACGTCATAAAAATCAATGACGTCACAAAATACAAAACGTCACAAAATACATAACGTCACAAAAAGAAAATGACGTCACAATAATAAATGACGTCACAAAATACATAACGTCACAAAAATAAATGACGTCACAAAATACATAACGTCACAAAAATAAATGACGTCACAAAATACATAACATCACAAAAATAAATGACGTCACAAAATACATAACGTCACAAAAATAAATAATGACTTCACAAAAATTAATTACGTCACAAAATACATAACGTCACAAAAATCAATGACGTCACAAAATAGAAAACGTCACAAAATACATAACGTCACAAAAAGAAAATGACGTCACAATAATAAATGACGTCACAAAATACATAACGTCACAAAAATAAATGACGTCACAAAATACATAACGTCACAAAAATAAATGACGTCACAAAATACATAACATCACAAAAATAAATGACGTCACAAAATACATAACGTCACAAAAATTAATGACGTCACAATAATTAATTACGTCACAAAATACATAATGTCACAAAAATAAATGATGTCACAAAAATTAATTACGTCACAAAATACATAACGTCACAAAAATAAATGACGTCACAAAATACATAACGTCACAAAAATAAATAATGACTTCACAAAAATTAATTACGTCACAAAATACATAACGTCACAAAAATCAATGACGTCACAAAATAAAAACGTCACAAAATACATAACGTCACAAAAAGAACATGACGTCACAATAATAAATGACGTCACAAAATACATAACGTCACAAAAATAAATGACGTCACAAAATACATAACGTCACAAAAATAAATAACGTCACAAAATACATAACATCACAAAAATAAATGACGTCACAAAATACATAACGTCACAAAAATAAATGACGTCACAAAATACATAACGTCACAAAAATTAATGACGTCACAATAATTAATTACGTCACAAAATACATAATGTCACAAAAATAAATGATGTCACAAAAATTAATTACGTCACAAAATACATAACGTCACAAAAATAAATGACGTCACAAAATACATAACGTCACAAAAATAAATAATGACTTCACAAAAATTAATTACGTCACAAAATACATAACGTCACAAAAATCAATGACGTCAAAAATACAAAACGTCACAAAATACATAACGTCACAAAAAGAAAATGACGTCACAATAATAAATGACGTCACAAAATATAAAACGTCACAAAAATAAATGACGTCACAAAATACATAACGTCACAAAAATAAATAATGACTTCACAAAAATTAATTACGTCACAAAATACATAACGTCATAAAAATCAATGACGTCACAAAATACAAAACGTCACAAAATACATAACGTCACAAAAAGAAAATGACGTCACAATAATAAATGACGTCACAAAATACATAAGGTCACAAAATACATAACGTCACAAAAAGAAAATGACGTCACAATAATAAATGACGTCACAAAATACATAACGTCACAAAAATAAATGACGTCACAAAAATTAATAACGTCACAAAAAACATAACGTCTAAAAAAGAAAATGACGTCACAATAATAAATGACGTCACAAAATACATAACGTCACAAAAATAAATGACGTCACAAAATACATAACATCAAAAAAATAAATGACGTCACAAAATACATAACGTCACAAAAATAAATGACGTCACAAAATACATAACGTCACAAAAATTAATGACGTCACAATAATTAATTACGTCACAAAATACATAATGTCACAAAAATAAATGACGTCACAAAATAAAAACGTCACAAAATACATAACGTCACAAAAAGAACATGACGTCACAATAATAAATGACGTCACAAAATACATAACGTCACAAAAATAAATGACGTCACAAAATACATAACGTCACAAAAATAAATAACGTCACAAAATACATAACATCACAAAAATAAATGACGTCACAAAATACATAACGTCACAAAAATAAATGACGTCACAAAATACATAACGTCACAAAAATTAATGACGTCACAATAATTAATTACGTCACAAAATACATAATGTCACAAAAATAAATGATGTCACAAAAATTAATTACGTCACAAAATACATAACGTCACAAAAATAAATGACGTCACAAAATACATAACGTCACAAAAATAAATAATGACTTCACAAAAATTAATTACGTCACAAAATACATAACGTCACAAAAATCAATGACGTCAAAAATACAAAACGTCACAAAATACATAACGTCACAAAAAGAAAATGACGTCACAATAATAAATGACGTCACAAAATATAAAACGTCACAAAAATAAATGACGTCACAAAATACATAACGTCACAAAAATAAATAATGACTTCACAAAAATTAATTACGTCACAAAATACATAACGTCATAAAAATCAATGACGTCACAAAATACAAAACGTCACAAAATACATAACGTCACAAAAAGAAAATGACGTCACAATAATAAATGACGTCACAAAATACATAAGGTCACAAAATACATAACGTCACAAAAAGAAAATGACGTCACAATAATAAATGACGTCACAAAATACATAACGTCACAAAAATAAATGACGTCACAAAAATTAATAACGTCACAAAAAACATAACGTCTAAAAAAGAAAATGACGTCACAATAATAAATGACGTCACAAAATACATAACGTCACAAAAATAAATGACGTCACAAAATACATAACATCAAAAAAATAAATGACGTCACAAAATACATAACGTCACAAAAATAAATGACGTCACAAAATACATAACGTCACAAAAATTAATGACGTCACAATAATTAATTACGTCACAAAATACATAATGTCACAAAAATAAATGATGTCACAAAATTTAATTACGTCACAAAATACATAACGTCACAAAAATAAATGACGTCACAAAATACATAACGTCACAAAAATAAATAATGACTTCAAAAAAATTAATTACGTCACAAAATACATAATGTCACAAAAATAAATGACCTCACAAAATACATAACGTCAAAAAAATAAATGATGTCACAAAAATTAATTACGTCACAAAATACATAACGTCACAAAAATAAATAACGTCACAAATTTCATAACGTCACAAAAATAAATGACGTCACAAAAATTAATTACGTCACAAAATACATAACGTCACAAAAATAAATGACGTCAAAAAATACATAACATCACAAAATTAAATGATGTCACAAAATACATAACGTGACAAAAATAAATGACGTCACAAAATACATAACGTCACAAAAATTAATGACTTCACAATAATTAATTACGTCACAAAATACATGATGTCACAAAAATAAATGACCTCACAAAATACATAACGTCACAAAAATTAATTACGTCACAAAATACATAACGTCACAAAAATAAATGACGTCACAAAATACAAAACGTCACAAAATACATAACGTCACAAAAAGAAAATGACGTCACAATAATAAATGACGTCACAAAATACATAACGTCACAAAAATAAATGACGTCACAAAATACATAACGTCACAAAAATAAATGACGTCACAAAATACATAACGTCACAAAAATAAATGACGTCATAAAATGCATAACATCACAAAAATAAATGACGTCACAAAATACATAACGTCACAAAAATAAATGACGTCACAAAATACATAACGTCACAAAAATTAATGACGTCACAATAATTAATTACGTCACAAAATACATAATGTCACAAAAATAAATGATGTCACAAAAATTAATTACGTCACAAAATACATAACGTCACAAAAATAAATGACGTCACAAAATACATAACGTTACAAAAATAAATAATGAATTCACAAAAATTAATTACGTCACAAAATACATAACTTCACAAAAATCAATGACGTCACAAAATACAAAACGTCACAAAATACATAACGTCACAAATAGAAAATGACGTCACAATAATAAATGACGTCACAAAATACATAAGGTCACAAAAAGCATAACGTCACAAAAAGAAAATGACGTCACAATAATAAATGACGTCACAAAATTCATAACGTCACAAAAATAAATGACGTCACAAAAATTAATAACGTCACAAAAAACATAACGTCTAAAAAAGAAAATGACGTCACAAAATACAAAACGTCACAAAATACATAACGTCACAAAAAGAAAATGACGTCACAATAATAAATGACGTCACAAAATACATAACGTCACAAAAATAAATGACGTCACAAAATACATAACATCACAAAAATAAATGACGTCACAAAATACATAACGTCACAAAAATTAATGACGTCACAATAATTAATTACGTCACAAAATACATGTCACAAAAATAAATGATGTCACAAAAATTAATTACGTCACAAAATACATAATGTCACAAATATTAATTACGTCACAAAATACATAACGTCACAAAAATAAATAATGACTTCACAAAAATTAATTACGTCACAAAATACATAACGTCACAAAAATCAATGACGTCACAAAATACAAAACGTCACAAAATACATAAAGTCACAAAAAGAAAATGACGTAATAATAATAAATGACGTCACAAAATACATAACGTCACAAAAATAAATGACGTCACAAAATACATAACGTCACAAAAATAAATGACGTCACAAAACACATAACATCACAAAAATAAATGACGTCACAAAATACATAACGTCACAAAAATAAATGACGTCACAAAATACATAACGTCACAAAAATTAATGACGTCACAATAATTAATCACGTAACAAAATACATTATGTCACAAAAATTAATAATGTCACAAAAATTAATTACGTCACAAAATACATAAAGTCACAAAAAAAATGACGTCACAAAATACATAACGTCACAAAAAAAATAATGACTTCACAAAAATTAATTACGTCACAAAATACATAACGTCACAAAAATCAATGACGTCACAAAATACAAAACGTCACAAAATACACAACGTCACAAAAAGAAAATGACGTCACAATAATAAATGACGTCACAAAATACATAACGTCACAAAAATAAATGACGTCACAAAAATTAATTACGTCACAAAATACATAACGTCTAAAAAAGAAAATGACGTCACAATAATAAATGACGTCACAAAATACATAACGTCACAAAAATAAATGACGTCACAAAAATTAATTACGTCACAAAATACATAACGTCACAAAAATAAATGACGTCACAAAATACATAACATCACAAAAATAAATGACATCACAAAATACATAACGTCACAAAAATAAATGACGTCACAAAATACATAACGTCACAAAAATAAATGACGTCACAAAATACATAACGTCACAAAAATAAATGACGTCACAAAATACATAGTTACAAAAATAAATAATGACTTCACAAAAATTAATTACGTCACAAAATACATAACGTCATAAAAATCAATGACGTCACAAAATACAAAACGTCACAAAATACATAACGTCACAAAAAGAAAATGACGTCACAATAATAAATGACGTCACAAAATACATAACGTCACAAAAATAAATGACGTCACAAAATACATAACGTCACAATAATTAATTACTTAACAAAATACATAATGTCACAAAAATAAATGTTGTCACAAAAATTAATTACGTCACAAAATACATAAAGTCACAAAAATAAATGACGTCACAAAATACATAACGTCACAAAAAAAATAATGACTTCACAAAAATTAATTACGTCACAAAATACATAACGTCACAAAAATCAATGACGTCACAAAATACAAAACGTCACAAAATACATAACGTCACAAAAAGAAAATGACGTCACAATAATAAATGACATCACAAAATACAAAACGTCACAAAATACATAACGTCACAAAAAGAAAATGACGTCACAATAATAAATGACGTCAAATAATACATAACGTCACAAAAATAAATGACGTCACAAAAATTAATTACGTCACAAAATGCATAACGTCACAAAAAGAAAATGACGTCACAATAATAAATGACGTCACAAAATACATAACGTCACAAAAATAAATTACGTCACAAAAATTAATAACGTCACAAAAAACATAACGTCTAAAAAAGAAATAGACGTCACAATAATAAATGAGGTCACAAAATACATAACGTCACAAAAATAAATGACGTCACAAAAATTAATTACGTCACAAAATACATAACGTCACAAAAATAAATGACGTCACAAAATACATAACATCACAAAAATAAATGACGTCACAAAATACATAACGTCACAAAAATAAATGACGTCACAAAATACATAACGTCACAAAAATTAATGACGTCACAATAATAAATTACGTCAAAAAATACATAATGTCACAAAAATAAATGATGTCACAAAATTTAATTACGTCACAAAATACATAACGTCACATAATACATAACGTCACAAAAATAAATGACGTCACAAAATACATAACGTCACAAAAAAAAATAATGACTTCAAAAAAATTAATTACGTCACAAAATACATAACGTCACAAAAATCAATGACGTCACAAAATACAAAACGTCACAAAATACATAACGTCACAAAAAGAAAATGACGTCACAATAATAAATGACGTCACAAAATACATAACATCACAAAAATAAATGACGTCACAAAATACATAACATCACAAAAATAAATGACGTCACAAAATACGTAACGTCACAAAAATTAATGACGTCACAATAATTAATTACGTCACAAAATACATGTCACAAAAATAAATGATGTCACAAAAATTAATTACGTCACAAAATACATAACGTCACAAATATTAATTACGTCACAAAATACATAACGTCACAAAAATAAATAATGACTTCACAAAAATTAATTACGTCACAAAATACATAACGTCACAAAAATCAATGACGTCACAAAATACAAAACGTCACAAAATACATAAAGTCACAAAAAGAAAATGACGTAATAATAATAAATGACGTCACAAAATACATAACGTCACAAAAATAAATGACGTCACAAAATACATAACGTCACAAAAATAAATGACGTCACAAAATACATAACATCACAAAAATAAATGACGTCACAAAATACATAAAGTCACAAAAAAAATGACGTCACAAAATACATAACGTCACAAAAAAAATAATGACTTCACAAAAATTAATTACGTCACAAAATACATAACGTCACAAAAATCAATGACGTCACAAAATACAAAACGTCACAAAATACATAACGTCACAAAAAGAAAATGACGTCACAATAATAAATGACGTCACAAAATACATAACGTCACAAAAATAAATGACGTCACAAAAATTAATTACGTCACAAAATACATAACGTCTAAAAAAGAAAATGACGTCACAATAATAAATGACGTCACAAAATACATAACGTCACAAAAATAAATGACGTCACAAAAATTAATTACGTCACAAAATACATAACGTCACAAAAATAAATGACGTCACAAAATACATAACATCACAAAAATAAATGACATCACAAAATACATAACGTCACAAAAATAAATGACGTCACAAAATACATAACGTCACAAAAATAAATGACGTCACAAAATACATAACGTCACAAAAATAAATGACGTCACAAAATACATAAAGTTATAAAAATAAATAATGACTTCACAAAAATTAATTACGTCACAAAATACATAACGTCATAAAAATCAATGACGTCACAAAATACAAAACGTCACAAAATACATAACGTCACAAAAAGAAAATGACGTCACAATAATAAATGACGTCACAAAATACATAACGTCACAAAAATAAATGACGTCACAAAATACATAACGTCACAATAATTAATTACGTAACAAAATACATAATGTCACAAAAATAAATGTTGTCACAAAAATTAATTACGTCACAAAATACATAAAGTCACAAAAATAAATGACGTCACAAAATACATAACGTCACAAAAAAAATAATGACTTCACAAAAATTAATTACGTCACAAAATACATAACGTCACAAAAATCAATGACGTCACAAAATACAAAACGTCACAAAATACATAACGTCACAAAAAGAAAATGACGTCACAATAATAAATGACATCACAAAATACAAAACGTCACAAAATACATAACGTCACAAAAAGAAAATGACGTCACAATAATAAATGACGTCAAATAATACATAACGTCACAAAAATAAATGACGTCACAAAAATTAATTACGTCACAAAATGCATAACGTCACAAAAAGAAAATGACGTCACAATAATAAATGACGTCACAAAATACATAACGTCACAAAAATAAATGACGTCACAAAAATTAATTACGTCACAAAATACATAACGTCACAAAAAGAAAATGACGTCACATTAATAAATGACGTCACAAAATACATAACGTCACAAAAATAAATGACGTCACAAAAATTAATTACGTCACAAAATACATAATGTCACAAAAATAAATGACGTCACAAAATACATAACGTCACAAAAATTAATGACGTCACAATAATTAATTACGTCACAAAATACATAATGTCACAAAAATAAATGATGTCACAAAAATTAATTACGTCACAAAATACATAACTTCGCAAAAATAAATGACGTCACAAAATACATGACGTCACAAAAATAAATAATGACTTCACAAAAATTAATTACGTCACAAAATACATAACGTCACAAAAATCAATGACGTCACAAAATACAAAACGTCACAAAATACATAACGTCACAAAAAGAAAATGACGTCACAATAATAAATGACGTCACAAAGTACATAACGTTACAAAAATAAATGACGTAACAAAATACATAACGTCACAAAAATAAATGACGTCACAAAATACATAACATCACAAAAATAAATGACGTCACAAAATACATAACGTCACAAAAATTAATGACGTCACAATAATTAATTACGTCACAAAATACATAATGTCACAAAAATAAATGATGTCACAAAAATTAATTACGTCACAAAATACATAACGTCACAAAAATAAATAACGTCACAAAATACATAACGTCACAAAAATAAATAATGACTTCACAAAAATTAATTACGTTACAAAATACATAACTTCACAAAAATCAATGACGTCACAAAATAAAAAAAGTCACAAAATACATAACGTCACAAAAAGAACATGACGTCACAATAATAAATGACGTCACAAAATACATAACGTCACAAAAATAAATGACGTCACAAAATACATAACGTCACAAAAATAAATAACGTCACAAAATACATAACATCACAAAAATAAATGACGTCACAAAATACATAACGTCACAAAAATAAATGACGTCACAAAATACATAACGTCACAAAAATTAATGACGTCACAATAATTAATTACGTCACAAAATACATAATGTCACAAAAATAAATGATGTCACAAAAATTAATTACGTCACAAAATACATAACGTCACAAAAATAAATGACGTCACAAAATACATAACGTCACAAAAATAAATAATGACTTCACAAAAATTAATTACGTCACAAAATACATAACGTCACAAAAATCAATGACGTCAAAAATACAAAACGTCACAAAATACATAACGTCACAAAAAGAAAATGACGTCACAATAATAAATGACGTCACAAAATATAAAACGTCACAAAAATAAATGACGTCACAAAATACATAACGTCACAAAAATAAATAATGACGTCACAAAAATTAATTACGTCACAAAATACATAACGTCATAAAAATCAATGACGTCACAAAATACAAAACGTCACAAAATACATAACGTCACAAAAAGAAAATGACGTCACAATAATAAATGACGTCACAAAATACATAACGTCACAAAAATAAATGACGTCACAAAATACATAACGTCACAAAAATAAATGACGTCACAAAATACATAACATCACAAAAATAAATGACGTCACAAAATACATAACGTCACAAAAATAAATAATGACTTCACAAAAATTAATTACGTCACAAAATACATAACGTCACAAAAATCAATGACGTCACAAAATAGAAAACGTCACAAAATACATAACGTCACAAAAAGAAAATGACGTCACAATAATAAATGACGTCACAAAATACATAACGTCACAAAAATAAATGACGTCACAAAATACATAACGTCACAAAAATAAATGACGTCACAAAATACATAACATCACAAAAATAAATGACGTCACAAAATACATAACGTCACAAAAATTAATGACGTCACAATAATTAATTACGTCACAAAATACATAATGTCACAAAAATAAATGATGTCACAAAAATTAATTACGTCACAAAATACATAACGTCACAAAAATAAATGACGTCACAAAATACATAACGTCACAAAAATAAATAATGACTTCACAAAAATTAATTACGTCACAAAATACATAACGTCACAAAAATCAATGACGTCACAAAATAAAAACGTCACAAAATACATAACGTCACAAAAAGAACATGACGTCACAATAATAAATGACGTCACAAAATACATAACGTCACAAAAATAAATGACGTCACAAAATACATAACGTCACAAAAATAAATAACGTCACAAAATACATAACATCACAAAAATAAATGACGTCACAAAATACATAACGTCACAAAAATAAATGACGTCACAAAATACATAACGTCACAAAAATTAATGACGTCACAATAATTAATTACGTCACAAAATACATAATGTCACAAAAATAAATGATGTCACAAAAATTAATTACGTCACAAAATACATAACGTCACAAAAATAAATGACGTCACAAAATACATAACGTCACAAAAATAAATAATGACTTCACAAAAATTAATTACGTCACAAAATACATAACGTCACAAAAATCAATGACGTCAAAAATACAAAACGTCACAAAATACATAACGTCACAAAAAGAAAATGACGTCACAATAATAAATGACGTCACAAAATATAAAACGTCACAAAAATAAATGACGTCACAAAATACATAACGTCACAAAAATAAATAATGACTTCACAAAAATTAATTACGTCACAAAATACATAACGTCATAAAAATCAATGACGTCACAAAATACAAAACGTCACAAAATACATAACGTCACAAAAAGAAAATGACGTCACAATAATAAATGACGTCACAAAATACATAAGGTCACAAAATACATAACGTCACAAAAAGAAAATGACGTCACAATAATAAATGACGTCACAAAATACATAACGTCACAAAAATAAATGACGTCACAAAAATTAATAACGTCACAAAAAACATAACGTCTAAAAAAGAAAATGACGTCACAATAATAAATGACGTCACAAAATACATAACGTCACAAAAATAAATGACGTCACAAAATACATAACATCAAAAAAATAAATGACGTCACAAAATACATAACGTCACAAAAATAAATGACGTCACAAAATACATAACGTCACAAAAATTAATGACGTCACAATAATTAATTACGTCACAAAATACATAATGTCACAAAAATAAATGATGTCACAAAATTTAATTACGTCACAAAATACATAACGTCACAAAAATAAATGACGTCACAAAATACATAACGTCACAAAAATAAATAATGACTTCAAAAAAATTAATTACGTCACAAAATACATAATGTCACAAAAATAAATGACCTCACAAAATACATAACGTCAAAAAAATAAATGATGTCACAAAAATTAATTACGTCACAAAATACATAACGTCACAAAAATAAATAACGTCACAAATTTCATAACGTCACAAAAATAAATGACGTCACAAAAATTAATTACGTCACAAAATACATAACGTCACAAAAATAAATGACGTCAAAAAATACATAACATCACAAAATTAAATGATGTCACAAAATACATAACGTGACAAAAATAAATGACGTCACAAAATACATAACGTCACAAAAATTAATGACTTCACAATAATTAATTACGTCACAAAATACATGATGTCACAAAAATAAATGACCTCACAAAATACATAACGTCACAAAAATTAATTACGTCACAAAATACATAACGTCACAAAAATAAATGACGTCACAAAATACAAAACGTCACAAAATACATAACGTCACAAAAAGAAAATGACGTCACAATAATAAATGACGTCACAAAATACATAACGTCACAAAAATAAATGACGTCACAAAATACATAACGTCACAAAAATAAATGACGTCACAAAATACATAACGTCACAAAAATAAATGACGTCATAAAATGCATAACATCACAAAAATAAATGACGTCACAAAATACATAACGTCACAAAAATAAATGACGTCACAAAATACATAACGTCACAAAAATTAATGACGTCACAATAATTAATTACGTCACAAAATACATAATGTCACAAAAATAAATGATGTCACAAAAATTTATTACGTCACAAAATACATAACGTCACAAAAATAAATGACGTCACAAAATACATAACGTTACAAAAATAAATAATGAATTCACAAAAATTAATTACGTCACAAAATACATAACTTCACAAAAATCAATGACGTCACAAAATACAAAACGTCACAAAATACATAACGTCACAAATAGAAAATGACGTCACAATAATAAATGACGTCACAAAATACATAAGGTCACAAAAAGCATAACGTCACAAAAAGAAAATGACGTCACAATAATAAATGACGTCACAAAATTCATAACGTCACAAAAATAAATGACGTCACAAAAATTAATAACGTCACAAAAAACATAACGTCTAAAAAAGAAAATGACGTCACAAAATACAAAACGTCACAAAATACATAACGTCACAAAAAGAAAATGACGTCACAATAATAAATGACGTCACAAAATACATAACGTCACAAAAATAAATGACGTCACAAAATACATAACATCACAAAAATAAATGACGTCACAAAATACATAACGTCACAAAAATTAATGACGTCACAATAATTAATTACGTCACAAAATACATGTCACAAAAATAAATGATGTCACAAAAATTAATTACGTCACAAAATACATAATGTCACAAATATTAATTACGTCACAAAATACATAACGTCACAAAAATAAATAATGACTTCACAAAAATTAATTACGTCACAAAATACATAACGTCACAAAAATCAATGACGTCACAAAATACAAAACGTCACAAAATACATAAAGTCACAAAAAGAAAATGACGTAATAATAATAAATGACGTCACAAAATACATAACGTCACAAAAATAAATGACGTCACAAAATACATAACGTCACAAAAATAAATGACGTCACAAAACACATAACATCACAAAAATAAATGACGTCACAAAATACATAACGTCACAAAAATAAATGACGTCACAAAATACATAACGTCACAAAAATTAATGACGTCACAATAATTAATCACGTAACAAAATACATTATGTCACAAAAATTAATAATGTCACAAAAATTAATTACGTCACAAAATACATAAAGTCACAAAAAAAATGACGTCACAAAATACATAACGTCACAAAAAAAATAATGACTTCACAAAAATTAATTACGTCACAAAATACATAACGTCACAAAAATCAATGACGTCACAAAATACAAAACGTCACAAAATACACAACGTCACAAAAAGAAAATGACGTCACAATAATAAATGACGTCACAAAATACATAACGTCACAAAAATAAATGACGTCACAAAAATTAATTACGTCACAAAATACATAACGTCTAAAAAAGAAAATGACGTCACAATAATAAATGACGTCACAAAATACATAACGTCACAAAAATAAATGACGTCACAAAAATTAATTACGTCACAAAATACATAACGTCACAAAAATAAATGACGTCACAAAATACATAACATCACAAAAATAAATGACATCACAAAATACATAACGTCACAAAAATAAATGACGTCACAAAATACATAACGTCACAAAAATAAATGACGTCACAAAATACATAACGTCACAAAAATAAATGACGTCACAAAATACATAGTTACAAAAATAAATAATGACTTCACAAAAATTAATTACGTCACAAAATACATAACGTCATAAAAATCAATGACGTCACAAAATACAAAACGTCACAAAATACATAACGTCACAAAAAGAAAATGACGTCACAATAATAAATGACGTCACAAAATACATAACGTCACAAAAATAAATGACGTCACAAAATACATAACGTCACAATAATTAATTACTTAACAAAATACATAATGTCACAAAAATAAATGTTGTCACAAAAATTAATTACGTCACAAAATACATAAAGTCACAAAAATAAATGACGTCACAAAATACATAACGTCACAAAAAAAATAATGACTTCACAAAAATTAATTACGTCACAAAATACATAACGTCACAAAAATCAATGACGTCACAAAATACAAAACGTCACAAAATACATAACGTCACAAAAAGAAAATGACGTCACAATAATAAATGACATCACAAAATACAAAACGTCACAAAATACATAACGTCACAAAAAGAAAATGACGTCACAATAATAAATGACGTCAAATAATACATAACGTCACAAAAATAAATGACGTCACAAAAATTAATTACGTCACAAAATGCATAACGTCACAAAAAGAAAATGACGTCACAATAATAAATGACGTCACAAAATACATAACGTCACAAAAATAAATTACGTCACAAAAATTAATTACGTCACAAAATACATAACGTCACAAAAAGAAAATGACGTCACATTAATAAATGACGTCACAAAATACATAACGTCACAAAAATAAATGACGTCACAAAAATTAATTACGTCACAAAATACATAATGTCACAAAAATAAAAGACGTCACAAAATACATAACGTCACAAAAATTAATGACGTCACAATAATTAATTACGTCACAAAATACATAATGTCACAAAAATAAATGATGTCACAAAAATTAATTACGTCACAAAATACATAACTTCGCAAAAATAAATGACGTCACAAAATACATGACGTCACAAAAATAAATAATGACTTCACAAAAATTAATTACGTCACAAAATACATAACGTCACAAAAATCAATGACGTCACAAAATACAAAACGTCACAAAATACATAACGTCACAAAAAGAAAATGACGTCACAATAATAAATGACGTCACAAAGTACATAACGTTACAAAAATAAATGACGTAACAAAATACATAACGTCACAAAAATAAATGACGTCACAAAATACATAACATCACAAAAATAAATGACGTCACAAAATACATAACGTCACAAAAATTAATGACGTCACAATAATTAATTACGTCACAAAATACATAATGTCACAAAAATAAATGATGTCACAAAAATTAATTACGTCACAAAATACATAACGTCACAAAAATAAATGACGTCACAAAATACATAACGTCACAAAAATAAATAATGACTTCACAAAAATTAATTACGTTACAAAATACATAACTTCACAAAAATCAATGACGTCACAAAATAAAAAACGTCACAAAATACATAACGTCACAAAAAGAACATGACGTCACAATAATAAATGACGTCACAAAATACATAACGTCACAAAAATAAATGACGTCACAAAATACATAACGTCACAAAAATAAATAACGTCACAAAATACATAACATCACAAAAATAAATGACGTCACAAAATACATAACGTCACAAAAATAAATGACGTCACAAAATACATAACGTCACAAAAATTAATGACGTCACAATAATTAATTACGTCACAAAATACATAATGTCACAAAAATAAATGATGTCACAAAAATTAATTACGTCACAAAATACATAACGTCACAAAAATAAATGACGTCACAAAATACATAACGTCACAAAAATAAATAATGACTTCACAAAAATTAATTACGTCACAAAATACATAACGTCACAAAAATCAATGACGTCAAAAATACAAAACGTCACAAAATACATAACGTCACAAAAAGAAAATGACGTCACAATAATAAATGACGTCACAAAATATAAAACGTCACAAAAATAAATGACGTCACAAAATACATAACGTCACAAAAATAAATAATGACGTCACAAAAATTAATTACGTCACAAAATACATAACGTCATAAAAATCAATGACGTCACAAAATACAAAACGTCACAAAATACATAACGTCACAAAAAGAAAATGACGTCACAATAATAAATGACGTCACAAAATACATAACGTCACAAAAATAAATGACGTCACAAAATACATAACGTCACAAAAATAAATGACGTCACAAAATACATAACATCACAAAAATAAATGACGTCACAAAATACATAACGTCACAAAAATAAATAATGACTTCACAAAAATTAATTACGTCACAAAATACATAACGTCACAAAAATCAATGACGTCACAAAATAGAAAACGTCACAAAATACATAACGTCACAAAAAGAAAATGACGTCACAATAATAAATGACGTCACAAAATACATAACGTCACAAAAATAAATGACGTCACAAAATACATAACGTCACAAAAATAAATGACGTCACAAAATACATAACATCACAAAAATAAATGACGTCACAAAATACATAACGTCACAAAAATTAATGACGTCACAATAATTAATTACGTCACAAAATACATAATGTCACAAAAATAAATGATGTCACAAAAATTAATTACGTCACAAAATACATAACGTCACAAAAATATATGACGTCACAAAATACATAACGTCACAAAAATAAATAATGACTTCACAAAAATTAATTACGTCACAAAATACATAACGTCACAAAAATCAATGACGTCACAAAATAAAAAACGTCACAAAATACATAACGTCACAAAAAGAACATGACGTCACAATAATAAATGACGTCACAAAATACATAACGTCACAAAAATAAATGACGTCACAAAATACATAACGTCACAAAAATAAATAACGTCACAAAATACATAACATCACAAAAATAAATGACGTCACAAAATACATAACGTCACAAAAATAAATGACGTCACAAAATACATAACGTCACAAAAATTAATGACGTCACAATAATTAATTACGTCACAAAATACATAATGTCACAAAAATAAATGATGTCACAAAAATTAATTACGTCACAAAATACATAACGTCACAAAAATAAATGACGTCACAAAATACATAACGTCACAAAAATAAATAATGACTTCACAAAAATTAATTACGTCACAAAATACATAACGTCACAAAAATCAATGACGTCAAAAATACAAAACGTCACAAAATACATAACGTCACAAAAAGAAAATGACGTCACAATAATAAATGACGTCACAAAATATAAAACGTCACAAAAATAAATGACGTCACAAAATACATAACGTCACAAAAATAAATAATGACGTCACAAAAATTAATTACGTCACAAAATACATAACGTCATAAAAATCAATGACGTCACAAAATACAAAACGTCACAAAATACATAACGTCACAAAAAGAAAATGACGTCACAATAATAAATGACGTCAGAAAATACATAACGTCACAAAAATAAATGACGTCACAAAATACATAACGTCACAAAAATAAATGACGTCACAAAATACATAACATCACAAAAATAAATGACGTCACAAAATACATAACGTCACAAAAATAAATAATGACTTCACAAAAATTAATTACGTCACAAAATACATAACGTCACAAAAATCAATGACGTCACAAATTAGAAAACGTCACAAAATACATAACGTCACAAAAAGAAAATGACGTCACAATAATAAATGACGTCACAAAATACATAACGTCACAAAAATAAATGACGTCACAAAATACATAACGTCACAAAAATAAATGACGTCACAAAATAAATAACATCACAAAAATAAATGACGTCACAAAATACATAACGTCACAAAAATTAATGACGTCACAATAATTAATTACGTCACAAAATACATAATGTCACAAAAATAAATGATGTCACAAAAATTAATTACGTCACAAAATACATAACGTCACAAAAATAAATGACGTCACAAAATACATAACGTCACAAAAATAAATAATGACTTCACAAAAATTAATTACGTCACAAAATACATAACGTCACAAAAATCAATGACGTCACAAAATAAAAAACGTCACAAAATACATAACGTCACAAAAAGAACATGACGTCACAATAATAAATGACGTCACAAAATACATAACGTCACAAAAATAAATGACGTCACAAAATACATAACGTCACAAAAATAAATAACGTCACAAAATACATAACATCACAAAAATAAATGACGTCACAAAATACATAACGTCACAAAAATAAATGACGTCACAAAATACATAACGTCACAAAAATTAATGACGTCACAATAATTAATTACGTCACAAAATACATAATGTCACAAAAATAAATGATGTCACAAAAATTAATTACGTCACAAAATACATAACGTCACAAAAATAAATGACGTCACAAAATACATAACGTCACAAAAATAAATAATGACTTCACAAAAATTAATTACGTCACAAAATACATAACGTCACAAAAATCAATGACGTCAAAAATACAAAACGTCACAAAATACATAACGTCACAAAAAGAAAATGACGTCACAATAATAAATGACGTCACAAAATATAAAACGTCACAAAAATAAATGACGTCACAAAATACATAACGTCACAAAAATAAATAATGACTTCACAAAAATTAATTACGTCACAAAATACATAACGTCATAAAAATCAATGACGTCACAAAATACAAAACGTCACAAAATACATAACGTCACAAAAAGAAAATGACGTCACAATAATAAATGACGTCACAAAATACATAAGGTCACAAAATACATAACGTCACAAAAAGAAAATGACGTCACAATAATAAATGACGTCACAAAATACATAACGTCACAAAAATAAATGACGTCACAAAAATTAATAACGTCACAAAAAACATAACGTCTAAAAAAGAAAATGACGTCACAATAATAAATGACGTCACAAAATACATAACGTCACAAAAATAAATGACGTCACAAAATACATAACATCACAAAAATAAATGACGTCACAAAATACATAACGTCACAAAAATAAATGACGTCACAAAATACATAACGTCACAAAAATTAATGACGTCACAATAATTAATTACGTCACAAAATACATAATGTCACAAAAATAAATGATGTCACAAAATTTAATTACGTCACAAAATACATAACGTCACAAAAATAAATGACGTCACAAAATACATAACGTCACAAAAATAAATAATGACTTCAAAAAAATTAATTACGTCACAAAATACATAATGTCACAAAAATAAATGACCTCACAAAATACATAACGTCAAAAAAATAAATGATGTCACAAAAATTAATTACGTCACAAAATACATAACGTCACAAAAATAAATAACGTCACAAATTTCATAACGTCACAAAAATAAATGACGTCACAAAAATTAATTACGTCACAAAATACATAACGTCACAAAAATAAATGACGTCAAAAAATACATAACATCACAAAATTAAATGACGTCACAAAATACATAACGTCACAAAAATAAATGACGTCACAAAATACATAACGTCACAAAAATTAATGACTTCACTATAATTAATTACGTCACAAAATACATGATGTCACAAAAATAAATGACCTCACAAAATACATAACGTCACAAAAATTAATTACGTCACAAAATACATAACGTCACAAAAATAAATGACGTCACAAAATACAAAACGTCACAAAATACATAACGTCACAAAAAGAAAATGACGTCACAATAATAAATGACGTCACAAAATACATAACGTCACAAAAATAAATGACGTCACAAAATACATAACGTCACAAAAATAAATGACGTCACAAAATACATAACGTCACAAAAATAAATGACGTCACAAAATGCATAACGTCACAAAAATTAATGACGTCACAATAATAAATGACGTCACAAAATACATAACGTCACAAAAATAAATGACGTCACAAAATACATAACGTCACAAAAATAAATGACGTCACAAAAATTAATTACGTCACAAAATACATAACGTCACAAAAATAAATGACGTCACAAAATACATAACATCACAAAAATAAATGACATCACAAAATACATAACGTCACAAAAATAAATGACGTCACAAAATACATAACGTCACAAAAATAAATGACGTCACAAAATACATAACGTCACAAAAATAAATGACGTCACAAAATACATAGTTACAAAAATAAATAATGACTTCACAAAAATTAATTACGTCACAAAATACATAACGTCATAAAAATCAATGACGTCACAAAATACAAAACGTCACAAAATACATAACGTCACAAAAAGAAAATGACGTCACAATAATAAATGACGTCACAAAATACATAACGTCACAAAAATAAATGACGTCACAAAATACATAACGTCACAATAATTAATTACTTAACAAAATACATAATGTCACAAAAATAAATGTTGTCACAAAAATTAATTACGTCACAAAATACATAAAGTCACAAAAATAAATAACGTCACAAAATACATAACGTCACAAAAAAAATAATGACTTCACAAAAATTAATTACGTCACAAAATACATAACGTCACAAAAATCAATGACGTCACAAAATACAAAACGTCACAAAATACATAACGTCACAAAAAGAAAATGACGTCACAATAATAAATGACATCACAAAATACAAAACGTCACAAAATACATAACGTCACAAAAAGAAAATGACGTCACAATAATAAATGACGTCAAATAATACATAACGTCACAAAAATAAATGACGTCACAAAAATTAATTACGTCACAAAATGCATAACGTCACAAAAAGAAAATGACGTCACAATAATAAATGACGTCACAAAATACATAACGTCACAAAAATAAATTACGTCACAAAAATTAATTACGTCACAAAATACATAACGTCACAAAAAGAAAATGACGTCACATTAATAAATGACGTCACAAAATACATAACGTCACAAAAATAAATGACGTCACAAAAATTAATTACGTCACAAAATACATAATGTCACAAAAATAAAAGACGTCACAAAATACATAACGTCACAAAAATTAATGACGTCACAATAATTAATTACGTCACAAAATACATAATGTCACAAAAATAAATGATGTCACAAAAATTAATTACGTCACAAAATACATAACTTCGCAAAAATAAATGACGTCACAAAATACATGACGTCACAAAAATAAATAATGACTTCACAAAAATTAATTACGTCACAAAATACATAACGTCACAAAAATCAATGACGTCACAAAATACAAAACGTCACAAAATACATAACGTCACAAAAAGAAAATGACGTCACAATAATAAATGACGTCACAAAGTACATAACGTTACAAAAATAAATGACGTAACAAAATACATAACGTCACAAAAATAAATGACGTCACAAAATACATAACATCACAAAAATAAATGACGTCACAAAATACATAACGTCACAAAAATTAATGACGTCACAATAATTAATTACGTCACAAAATACATAATGTCACAAAAATAAATGATGTCACAAAAATTAATTACGTCACAAAATACATAACGTCACAAAAATAAATGACGTCACAAAATACATAACGTCACAAAAATAAATAATGACTTCACAAAAATTAATTACGTTACAAAATACATAACTTCACAAAAATCAATGACGTCACAAAATAAAAAACGTCACAAAATACATAACGTCACAAAAAGAACATGACGTCACAATAATAAATGACGTCACAAAATACATAACGTCACAAAAATAAATGACGTCACAAAATACATAACGTCACAAAAATAAATAACGTCACAAAATACATAACATCACAAAAATAAATGACGTCACAAAATACATAACGTCACAAAAATAAATGACGTCACAAAATACATAACGTCACAAAAATTAATGACGTCACAATAATTAATTACGTCACAAAATACATAATGTCACAAAAATAAATGATGTCACAAAAATTAATTACGTCACAAAATACATAACGTCACAAAAATAAATGACGTCACAAAATACATAACGTCACAAAAATAAATAATGACTTCACAAAAATTAATTACGTCACAAAATACATAACGTCACAAAAATCAATGACGTCAAAAATACAAAACGTCACAAAATACATAACGTCACAAAAAGAAAATGACGTCACAATAATAAATGACGTCACAAAATATAAAACGTCACAAAAATAAATGACGTCACAAAATACATAACGTCACAAAAATAAATAATGACGTCACAAAAATTAATTACGTCACAAAATACATAACGTCATAAAAATCAATGACGTCACAAAATACAAAACGTCACAAAATACATAACGTCACAAAAAGAAAATGACGTCACAATAATAAATGACGTCACAAAATACATAACGTCACAAAAATAAATGACGTCACAAAATACATAACGTCACAAAAATAAATGACGTCACAAAATACATAACATCACAAAAATAAATGACGTCACAAAATACATAACGTCACAAAAATAAATAATGACTTCACAAAAATTAATTACGTCACAAAATACATAACGTCACAAAAATCAATGACGTCACAAAATAGAAAACGTCACAAAATACATAACGTCACAAAAAGAAAATGACGTCACAATAATAAATGACGTCACAAAATACATAACGTCACAAAAATAAATGACGTCACAAAATACATAACGTCACAAAAATAAATGACGTCACAAAATACATAACATCACAAAAATAAATGACGTCACAAAATACATAACGTCACAAAAATTAATGACGTCACAATAATTAATTACGTCACAAAATACATAATGTCACAAAAATAAATGATGTCACAAAAATTAATTACGTCACAAAATACATAACGTCACAAAAATATATGACGTCACAAAATACATAACGTCACAAAAATAAATAATGACTTCACAAAAATTAATTACGTCACAAAATACATAACGTCACAAAAATCAATGACGTCACAAAATAAAAAACGTCACAAAATACATAACGTCACAAAAAGAACATGACGTCACAATAATAAATGACGTCACAAAATACATAACGTCACAAAAATAAATGACGTCACAAAATACATAACGTCACAAAAATAAATAACGTCACAAAATACATAACATCACAAAAATAAATGACGTCACAAAATACATAACGTCACAAAAATAAATGACGTCACAAAATACATAACGTCACAAAAATTAATGACGTCACAATAATTAATTACGTCACAAAATACATAATGTCACAAAAATAAATGATGTCACAAAAATTAATTACGTCACAAAATACATAACGTCACAAAAATAAATGACGTCACAAAATACATAACGTCACAAAAATAAATAATGACTTCACAAAAATTAATTACGTCACAAAATACATAACGTCACAAAAATCAATGACGTCAAAAATACAAAACGTCACAAAATACATAACGTCACAAAAAGAAAATGACGTCACAATAATAAATGACGTCACAAAATATAAAACGTCACAAAAATAAATGACGTCACAAAATACATAACGTCACAAAAATAAATAATGACGTCACAAAAATTAATTACGTCACAAAATACATAACGTCATAAAAATCAATGACGTCACAAAATACAAAACGTCACAAAATACATAACGTCACAAAAAGAAAATGACGTCACAATAATAAATGACGTCAGAAAATACATAACGTCACAAAAATAAATGACGTCACAAAATACATAACGTAACAAAAATAAATGACGTCACAAAATACATAACATCACAAAAATAAATGACGTCACAAAATACATAACGTCACAAAAATAAATAATGACTTCACAAAAATTAATTACGTCACAAAATACATAACGTCACAAAAATCAATGACGTCACAAATTAGAAAACGTCACAAAATACATAACGTCACAAAAAGAAAATGACGTCACAATAATAAATGACGTCACAAAATACATAACGTCACAAAAATAAATGACGTCACAAAATACATAACGTCACAAAAATAAATGACGTCACAAAATAAATAACATCACAAAAATAAATGACGTCACAAAATACATAACGTCACAAAAATTAATGACGTCACAATAATTAATTACGTCACAAAATACATAATGTCACAAAAATAAATGATGTCACAAAAATTAATTACGTCACAAAATACATAACGTCACAAAAATAAATGACGTCACAAAATACATAACGTCACAAAAATAAATAATGACTTCACAAAAATTAATTACGTCACAAAATACATAACGTCACAAAAATCAATGACGTCACAAAATAAAAAACGTCACAAAATAAAAAACGTCACAAAATACATAACGTCACAAAAAGAACATGACGTCACAATAATAAATGACGTCACAAAATACATAACGTCACAAAAATAAATGACGTCACAAAATACATAACGTCACAAAAATAAATAACGTCACAAAATACATAACATCACAAAAATAAATGACGTCACAAAATACATAACGTCACAAAAATAAATGACGTCACAAAATACATAACGTCACAAAAATTAATGACGTCACAATAATTAATTACGTCACAAAATACATAATGTCACAAATATAAATGATGTCACAAAAATTAATTACGTCACAAAATACATAACGTCACAAAAATAAATGACGTCACAAAATACATAACGTCACAAAAATAAATAATGACTTCACAAAAATTAATTACGTCACAAAATACATAACGTCACAAAAATCAATGACGTCAAAAATACAAAACGTCACAAAATACATAACGTCACAAAAAGAAAATGACGTCACAATAATAAATGACGTCACAAAATATAAAACGTCACAAAAATAAATGACGTCACAAAATACATAACGTCACAAAAATAAATAATGACTTCACAAAAATTAATTACGTCACAAAATACATAACGTCATAAAAATCAATGACGTCACAAAATACAAAACGTCACAAAATACATAACGTCACAAAAAGAAAATGACGTCACAATAATAAATGACGTCACAAAATACATAAGGTCACAAAATACATAACGTCACAAAAAGAAAATGACGTCACAATAATAAATGACGTCACAAAATACATAACGTCACAAAAATAAATGACGTCACAAAAATTAATAACGTCACAAAAAACATAACGTCTAAAAAAGAAAATGACGTCACAATAATAAATGACGTCACAAAATACATAACGTCACAAAAATAAATGACGTCACAAAATACATAACATCACAAAAATAAATGACGTCACAAAATACATAACGTCACAAAAATAAATGACGTCACAAAATACATAACGTCACAAAAATTAATGACGTCACAATAATTAATTACGTCACAAAATACATAATGTCACAAAAATAAATGATGTCACAAAATTTAATTACGTCACAAAATACATAACGTCACAAAAATAAATGACGTCACAAAATACATAACGTCACAAAAATAAATAATGACTTCAAAAAAATTAATTACGTCACAAAATACATAATGTCACAAAAATAAATGACCTCACAAAATACATAACGTCAAAAAAATAAATGATGTCACAAAAATTAATTACGTCACAAAATACATAACGTCACAAAAATAAATAACGTCACAAATTTCATAACGTCACAAAAATAAATGACGTCACAAAAATTAATTACGTCACAAAATACATAACGTCACAAAAATAAATGACGTCAAAAAATACATAACATCACAAAATTAAATGACGTCACAAAATACATAACGTCACAAAAATAAATGACGTCACAAAATACATAACGTCACAAAAATTAATGACTTCACTATAATTAATTACGTCACAAAATACATGATGTCACAAAAATAAATGACCTCACAAAATACATAACGTCACAAAAATTAATTACGTCACAAAATACATAACGTCACAAAAATAAATGACGTCACAAAATACAAAACGTCACAAAATACATAACGTCACAAAAAGAAAATGACGTCACAATAATAAATGACGTCACAAAATACATAACGTCACAAAAATAAATGACGTCACAAAATACATAACGTCACAAAAATAAATGACGTCACAAAATACATAACGTCACAAAAATAAATGACGTCACAAAATGCATAACGTCACAAAAATTAATGACGTCACAATAATTAATGACGTCACAAAATTCATAACGTCACAAAAATAAATGACGTCACAAAAATTAATAACGTCACAAAAAACATAACGTCTAAAAAAGAAAATGACGTCACAATAATAAATGACGTCACAAAATACATAACATCACAAAAATAAATGACGTCACAAAATACATAACGTCACAAAAATAAATGACGTCACAAAATACATAACGTCACAAAAATTAATGACGTCACAATAATTAATTACGTCAAAAAATACATAATGTCACAAAAATAAATGATGTCACAAAATTTAATTACGTCACAAAATACATAACGTCACATAATACATAACGTCACAAAAATAAATGACGTCACAAAATACATAACGTCACAAAAAAAAATAATGACTTCAAAAAAATTAATTACGTCACAAAATACATAACGTCACAAAAATCAATGACGTCACAAAATACAAAACGTCACAAAATACATAACGTCACAAAAAGAAAATGACGTCACAATAATAAATGACGTCACAAAATACATAACGTCACAAAAATAAATGACGTCACAAAATACATAACATCACAAAAATAAATGACGTCACAAATTACATAACGTCACAAAAATTAATGACGTCACAATAATTAATTACGTCACAAAATACATGTCACAAAAATAAATGATGTCACAAAAATTAATTACGTCACAAAATACATAATGTCACAAATATTAATTACGTCACAAAATACATAACGTCACAAAAATAAATAATGACTTCACAAAAATTAATTACGTCACAAAATACATAACGTCACAAAAATCAATGACGTCACAAAATACAAAACGTCACAAAATACATAAAGTCACAAAAAGAAAATGACGTAATAATAATAAATGACGTCACAAAATACATAACGTCACAAAAATAAATGACGTCACAAAATACATAACGTCACAAAAATAAATGACGTCACAAAACACATAACATCACAAAAATAAATGACGTCACAAAATACATAACGTCACAAAAATAAATGACGTCACAAAATACATAACGTCACAAAAATTAATGACGTCACAATAATTAATTACGTAACAAAATACATTATGTCACAAAAATTAATTACGTCACAAAATACATAAAGTCACAAAAAAAATGACGTCACAAAATACATAACGTCACAAAAAAAATAATGACTTCACAAAAATTAATTACGTCACAAAATACATAACGTCACAAAAATCAATGACGTCACAAAATACAAAACGTCACAAAATACACAACGTCACAAAAAGAAAATGACGTCACAATAATAAATGACGTCACAAAATACATAACGTCACAAAAATAAATGACGTCACAAAAATTAATTACGTCTCAAAATACATAACGTCTAAAAAAGAAAATGACGTCACAATAATAAATGACGTCACAAAATACATAACGTCACAAAAATAAATGACGTCACAAAAATTAATTACGTCACAAAATACATAACGTCACAAAAATAAATGACGTCACAAAATACATAACATCACAAAAATAAATGACATCACAAAATACATAACGTCACAAAAATAAATGACGTCACAAAATACATAACGTCACAAAAATAAATGACGTCACAAAATACATAACGTCACAAAAATAAATGACGTCACAAAATACATAGTTACAAAAATAAATAATGACTTCACAAAAATTAATTACGTCACAAAATACATAACGTCATAAAAATCAATGACGTCACAAAATACAAAACGTCACAAAATACATAACGTCACAAAAAGAAAATGACGTCACAATAATAAATGACGTCACAAAATACATAACGTCACAAAAATAAATGACGTCACAAAATACATAACGTCACAATAATTAATTACTTAACAAAATACATAATGTCACAAAAATAAATGTTGTCACAAAAATTAATTACGTCACAAAATACATAAAGTCACAAAAATAAATGACGTCACAAAATACATAACGTCACAAAAAAAATAATGACTTCACAAAAATTAATTACGTCACAAAATACATAACGTCACAAAAATCAATGACGTCACAAAATACAAAACGTCACAAAATACATAACGTCACAAAAAGAAAATGACGTCACAATAATAAATGACATCACAAAATACAAAACGTCACAAAATACATAACGTCACAAAAAGAAATAGACGTCACAATAATAAATGACGTCAAATAATACATAACGTCACAAAAATAAATGACGTCACAAAAATTAATTACGTCACAAAATGCATAACGTCACAAAAAGAAAATGACGTCACAATAATAAATGACGTCACAAAATACATAACGTCACAAAAATAAATGACGTCACAAAAATTAATTACGTCACAAAATACATAACGTCACAAAAAGAAAATGACGTCACATTAATAAATGACGTCACAAAATACATAACGTCACAAAAATAAATGACGTCACAAAAATTAATTACGTCACAAAATACATAATGTCACAAAAATAAATGACGTCACAAAATACATAACGTCACAAAAATTAATTACTTAACAAAATACATAATGTCACAAAAATAAATGTTGTCACAAAAATTAATTACGTCACAAAATACATAAAGTCACAAAAATAAATGACGTCACAAAATACATAACGTCACAAAAAAAATAATGACTTCACAAAAATTAATTACGTCACAAAATACATAACGTCACAAAAATCAATGACGTCACAAAATACAAAACGTCACAAAATACATAACGTCACAAAAAGAAAATGACGTCACAATAATAAATGACATCACAAAATACAAAACGTCACAAAATACATAACGTCACAAAAAGAAAATGACGTCACAATAATAAATGACGTCAAATAATACATAACGTCACAAAAATAAATGACGTCACAAAAATTAATTACGTCACAAAATGCATAACGTCACAAAAAGAAAATGACGTCACAATAATAAATGACGTCACAAAATACATAACGTCACAAAAATAAATGACGTCACAAAAATTAATTACGTCACAAAATACATAACGTCACAAAAAGAAAATGACGTCACATTAATAAATGACGTCACAAAATACATAACGTCACAAAAATCAATGACGTCACAATAATTAATTACGTCACAAAATACATAATGTCACAAAAATAAATGATGTCACAAAAATTAATTACGTCACAAAATACATAACTTCGCAAAAATAAATGACGTCACAAAATACATGACGTCACAAAAATAAATAATGACTTCACAAAAATTAATTACGTCACAAAATACATAACGTCACAAAAATCAAAGACGTCACAAAATACAAAACGTCACAAAATACATAACGTCACAAAAAGAAAATGACGTCACAATAATAAATGACGTCACAAAATACATAACGTCACAAAAATAAATGACGTCACAAAATACATAACGTCACAAAAATAAATGACGTCACAAAATACATAACATCACAAAAATAAATGACGTCACAAAATATATAACGTCACAAAAATTAATGACGTCACAAAATACATAACGTCACAAAAATAAATAATGACTTCACAAAAATTAATTACGTCACAAAATACATAATGTCACAAAAATAAATGATGTCACAAAAATTAATTACGTCACAAAATACATAACGTCACAAAAATAAATGACGTCACAAAATACATAACGTCACAAAAATAAATAATGACTTCACAAAAATTAATTACGTCACAAAATACATAACGTCACAAAAATCAATGACGTCAAAAATACAAAACGTCACAAAATACATAACGTCACAAAAAGAAAATGACGTCACAATAATAAATGACGTCACAAAATATAAAACGTCACAAAAATAAATGACGTCACAAAATACATAACGTCACAAAAATAAATAATGACGTCACAAAAATTAATTACGTCACAAAATACATAACGTCATAAAAATCAATGACGTCACAAAATACAAAACGTCACAAAATACATAACGTCACAAAAAGAAAATGACGTCACAATAATAAATGACGTCACAAAATACATAACGTCACAAAAATAAATGACGTCACAAAATACATAACGTCACAAAAATAAATGACGTCACAAAATACATAACATCACAAAAATAAATGACGTCACAAAATACATAACGTCACAAAAATAAATAATGACTTCACAAAAATTAATTACGTCACAAAATACATAACGTCACAAAAATCAATGACGTCACAAAATTGAAAACGTCACAAAATACATAACGTCACAAAAAGAAAATGACGTCACAATAATAAATGACGTCACAAAATACATAACGTCACAAAAATAAATGACGTCACAAAATACATAACGTCACAAAAATAAATGACGTCACAAAATACATAACATCACAAAAATAAATGACGTCACAAAATACATAACGTCACAAAAATTAATGACGTCACAATAATTAATTACGTCACAAAATACATAATGTCACAAAAAAAAATGATGTCACAAAAATTAATTACGTCACAAAATACATAACGTCACAAAAATAAATGACGTCAAAAAATACATAACGTCACAAAAATAAATATCGTCACAAAATACATAACATCACAAAAATAAATGACGTCACAAAATACATAACGTCACAAAAATAAATGACGTCACAAAATACATAACGTCACAAAAATTAATGACGTCACAATAATTAATTACGTCACAAAATACATAATGTCACAAAAATAAATGATGTCACAAAAATTAATTACGTCACAAAATACATAACGTCACAAAAATAAATGACGTCACAAAATACATAACGTCACAAAAATAAATAATGACTTCACAAAAATTAATTACGTCACAAAATACATAACGTCACAAAAATCAATGACGTCAAAAATACAAAACGTCACAAAATACATAACGTCACAAAAAGAAAATGACGTCACAATAATAAATGACGTCACAAAATATAAAACGTCACAAAAATAAATGACGTCACAAAATACATAACGTCACAAAAATAAATAATGACTTCACAAAAATTAATTACGTCACAAAATACATAACGTCATAAAAATCAATGACGTCACAAAATACAAAACGTCACAAAATACATAACGTCACAAAAAGAAAATGACGTCACAATAATAAATGACGTCACAAAATACATAACGTCACAAAAATAAATGACGTCACAAAATACATAACGTCACAAAAATAAATGACGTCACAAAATAAATAACATCACAAAAATAAATGACGTCACAAAATACATAACGTCACAAAAATAAATGACGTCACAAAATACATAACGTCACAAAAATTATGACGTCACAATAATTAATTACGTAACAAAATACATAATGTCACAAAAATAAATGATGTCACAAAAATTAATTACGTCACAAAATACATAAAGTCATAAAAATAAATGACGTCACAAAATACATAACGTCACAAAAAAAATAATGACTTCACAAAAATTAATTACGTCACAAAATACATAACGTCACAAAAATCAATGACGTCACAAAATACAAAACGTCACAAAATACATAACGTCACAAAAAGAAAATGACGTCACAATAATAAATGACGTCACAAAATACAAAACGTCACAAAATACATAACGTCACAAAAAGAAAATGACGTCACAATAATAAATGACGTCACAAAATACATAACGTCACAAAAATAAATGACGTCACAAAAATTAATTACGTCACAAAATACATAACGTCACAAAAAGAAAATGACGTCACAATAATAAATGACGTCACAAAATACATAACGTCACAAAAATAAATGACGTCACAAAATACATAACGTCACAAAAAGAATATGACGTCACAATAATAAATGACGTCACAAAATACATAACGTCACAAAAATAAATGACGTCACAAAAATTAATTACGTCACAAAATACATAACGTCACAAAAAGAAAATGACGTCACAATAATAAATGACGTCACAATAATAAATGACGTCACAAAATACATAACGTCACAAAAATAAATGACGTCACAATTATTAATTACGTCACAAAATACATAATGTCACAAAAATAAATGACGTCACAAAATACATAATGTCACAAAAATAAATAATGACTTCACAAAAATAAATGACGTCACAAAATACATAACGTCACAAATATAAATGACGTCACAATAATTAATTACGTCACAAAATACATAATGTCACAAATATAAATGATGTCACAAAAATTACTTACGTCACAAAATACATAACGTCACAAAAATAAATGACGTCACAAAATGCATAACGTCACAAAAGTAAATAATGACTTCACAAAAATTAATTACGTCTCAAAATACATAACGTCACAAATATCAATGACGTCACAAAATACAAAACGTCACAAAATACATATTGTCACAAAAAGAAAATGACGTCACAATAATAAATGACGTCACAAAATACATAACGTCACAAAAATAAATGACGTCACATTAATTAATTACGTCTCAAAATACATAACGTCACAAAAAGAAAATGACGTCACAATTTTAAATGACGTCACAAAATACATAACGTCACAAAAATAAATGACGTCACAAAAATTAATTACGTCACAAAATACATAACGTCACAAAAATAAATGACGTCACAAAATACATAACGTCACAAAAATAAATGACGTCACAAAATACATAACGTCACAAAAATTAATGACGTCACAATAATTAATTACGTCACAAAATACATAATGTCACAAAAATAATTGATGTCACAAAATTTAATTACGTCACAAAATACATAACGTCACAAAAATAAATGACGTCACAAAATACATGACGTCACAAAAATAAATAATGACTTCACAAAAATTAATTACGTCACAAAATACATAACGTCACAAAAATCAATGACGTCACAAAATACAAAACGTCACAAAATACATAACGTCACAAAAAGAAAATGACGTCACACTAATAAATGACGTCACAAAATACATAACGTCACAAAAATAAATGACGTCACAAAATACATAACGTCACAAAAATAAATGACGTCACAAAATACATAACATCACAAAAATAAATGACGTCACAAAATACATAACGTCACAAAAATTAATGACGTCACAATAATTAATTACGTCACAAAATACATAATGTCACAAAAATAAATGATGTCACAAAAATTAATTACGTCACAAAATACATAACGTCACAAAAATAAATGACGTCACAAAATACATAACGTCACAAAAATAAATAATGACTTCACAAAAATTAATTACGTCACAAAATACATAACGTCACAAAAATCAATGACGTAACAAAATAAAAAACGTCACAAAATACATAACGTCACAAAAAGAAAATGACGTCACAATAATTAATTACGTCACAAAATACATAACGTCACAAAAAAAATGACGTCACAATTTTAAATGACGTCACAAAATACATATTGTCACAAAAAGAAAAATGACGTCACAATAATAAATGACGTCACAAAATACATAACGTCACAAAAATAAATGACGTCACAATAATTAATTACGTCACAAAATACATAACGTCACAAAAAGAAAATGACGTCACAATTTTAAATGACGTCACAAAATACATAACGTCACAAAAATAAATGACGTCACAAAAATTAATTACGTCACAAAATACATAACGTCACAAAAATAAATGACGTTACAAAATACATAACGTCACAAAAATAAATGACGTCACAAAATACATAACGTCACAAAAATTAATGACGTCACAATAATTAATTACGTCACAAAATACATAATGTCACAAAAATAAATGATGTCACAAAATTTAATTACGTCACAAAATACATAACGTCACAAAAATAAATGACGTCACAAAATGCATGACGTCACAAAAATAAATAATGTCTTCACAAAAATTAATTACGTCACAAAATACATAACGTCACAAAAATCAATGACGTCACAAAATACAAAACGTCACAAAATACAGAACGTCACAAAAAGAAAATGACGTCACAATAATAAATGACGTAACAAAATACATAACGTCACAAAAATAAATGACGTCACAAAATACATAACGTCACAAAAATGAATGACGTCACAAAATACATAACATCACAAAAATAAATGACGTCACAAAATACATAACGTCACAAAAATTAATGACGTCACAATAATAAATTACGTCACAAAATACATAATGTCACAAAAATAAATGATGTCACAAAAATTAATTACGTCACAAAATACATAACGTCACAAAAATAAATGACGTCACAAAATACATAACGTCACAAAAATAAATAATGACTTCACAAAAATTAATTACGTCACAAAATACATAACGTCACAAAAATCAATGACGTAACGAAATAAAAAACGTCACAAAATACATAACGTCTCAAAAAGAAAACGTCGTCACAATAATAAATGACGTCACAAAATACATAACGTCACAAAAATAAATGACGTCACAAAATACATAACGTCACAAAAATAAATAACGTCACAAAATACAAAACATCACAAAAATAAATGACGTCACAAAATACATAACGTCACAAAAATAAATGACGTCACAAAATACATAACGTCACAAAAATCAATGACGTCACAATAATTAATTACGTCACAAAATACATAATGTCACAAAAATAAATGATGTCACAAAAATTAATTACGTCACAAAATACATAACGTCACAAAAATAAATGACGTCACAAAATACATAACGTCACAAAATAAATAATGACTTCACAAAAATTAATTACGTCACAAAATACATAACGTCACAAAAATCAATGACGTCACAAAATACAAAACGTCACAAAATACATAACGTCACAAAAAGAAAATGACGTCACAATAATAAATGACGTCACAAAATACATAACGTCACAAAAATAAATGACGTCACAAAATACATAACGTCACAAAAATAAATGACGTCACAAAATACATAACATCACAAAAATAAATGACGTCACAAAATACATAACGTCAGAAAAATTAATGACGTCACAATAATTAATTACGTCACAAAATACATAATGTCACAAAAATAAATGATGTCACAAAAATTAATTACGTCACAAAATACATAACGTCACAAAAATAAATGACGTCACAAAATACATAACGTCACAAAAATAAATAATGACTTCACAAAAATTAATTACGTCACAAAATACATAACATCACAAAAATCAATGACGTCACAAAATAAAAAACGTCACAAAATACATAACGTCACAAAAAGAACATGACGTCACAATAATAAATGACGTCACAAAATACATAACGTCACAAAAATAAATGACGTCACAAAATACATAACGTCACAAAAATAAATAACGTCACAAAATACATAACATCACAAAAATAAATGACGTCACAAAATACATAACGTCACAAAAATAAATGACGTCACAAAATACATAACGTCACAAAAATTAATGACGTCACAATAATTAATTACGTCACAAAATACATAATGTCACAAAAATAAATGATGTCACAAAAATTAATTACGTCACAAAATACATAACGTCACAAAAATAAATGACGTCACAAAATACATAACGTCACAAAAATAAATAATGACTTCACAAAAATTAATTACGTCACAAAATACATAACGTCACAAAAATCAATGACGTCAAAAATACAAAACGTCACAAAATACATAACGTCACAAAAAGAAAATGACGTCACAATAATAAATGACGTCACAAAATATAAAACGTCACAAAAATAAATGACGTCACAAAATACATAACGTCACAAAAATAAATAATGACGTCACAAAAATTAATTACGTCACAAAATACATAACGTCATAAAAATCAATGACGTCACAAAATAGAAAACGTCACAAAATACTTAACGTCACAAAAAGAAAATGACGTCACAATAATAAATGACGTCACAAAATACATAACGTCACAAAAATAAATGACGTCACAAAATACATAACATCACAAAAATAAATGACGTCACAAAATACATAACGTCACAAAAATTAATGACGTCACAATAATTAATTACGTCACAAAATACATAATGTCACAAAAATAAATGATGTCACAAAAATTAATTACGTCACAAAATACATAACGTCACAAAAATAAATGACGTCACAAAATACATAACGTCACAAAAATAAATAATGACTTCACAAAAATTAATTACGTCACAAAATACATAACGTCACAAAAATCAATGACGTCACAAAATAAAAAACGTCACAAAATACATAACGTCACAAAAAGAACATGACGTCACAATAATAAATGACGTCACAAAATACATAACGTCACAAAAATAAATGACGTCACAAAATACATAACGTCACAAAAATAAATAACGTCACAAAATACATAACATCACAAAAATAAATGACGTCACAAAATACATAACGTCACAAAAATAAATGACGTCACAAAATACATAACGTCACAAAAATCAATGACGTCACAATAATTAATAACGTCACAAAATACATAATGTCACAAAAATAAATGATGTCACAAAAATTAATTACGTCACAAAATACATAACGTCACAAAAATAAATGACGTCACAAAATACATAACGTCACAAAAATAAATAATGACTTCACAAAAATTAATTACGTCACAAAATACATAACGTCACAAAAATCAATGACGTCAAAAATACAAAACGTCACAAAATACATAACGTCACAAAAAGAAAATGACGTCACAATAATAAATGACGTCACAAAATATAAAACGTCACAAAAATAAATGACGTCACAAAATACATAACGTCACAAAAATAAATAATGACTTCACAAAAATTAATTACGTCACAAAATACATAACGTCATAAAAATCAATGACGTCACAAAATACAAAACGTCACAAAATACATAACGTCACAAAAAGAAAATGACGTCACAATAATAAATGACGTCACAAAATACATAACGTCACAAAAATAAATGACGTCACAAAAATTAATTACGTCACAAAATACATAACGTCACAAAAAGAAAATGACGTCACAATAATAAATGACGTCACAAAATACATAACGTCACAAAAATAAATGACGTCACAAAATACATAACGTCACAAAAAGAATATGACGTCACAATAATAAATGACGTCACAAAATACATAACGTCACAAAAATAAATGACGTCACAAAAATTAATTACGTCACAAAATACATAACGTCACAAAAAGAAAATGACGTCACAATAATAAATGACGTCACAATAATAAATGACGTCACAAAATACATAACGTCACAAAAATAAATGACGTCACAATAATTAATTTCGTCACAAAATACATAATGTCACAAAAATAAATGACGTCACAAAATACATAATGTCACAAAAATAAATAATGACTTCACAAAAATAAATGACGTCACAAAATACATAACGTCACAAATATAAATGACGTCACAATAATTAATTACGTCACAAAATACATAATGTCACAAAAATAAATGATGTCACAAAAATTACTTACGTCACAAAATACATAACGTCACAAAAATAAATGACGTCACAAAATACATAACGTCACAAAAGTAAATAATGACTTCACAAAAATTAATTATGTCACAAAATACATAACGTCACAAATATCAATGACGTCACAAAATACAAAACGTCACAAAATACATATTGTCACAAAAAGAAAATGACGTCACAATAATAAATGACGTCACAAAATGCATAACGTCACAAAAATAAATGACGTCACATTAATTAATTACGTCACAAAATACATAACGTCACAAAAAGAAAATGACGTCACAATTTTAAATGACGTCACAAAATACATAACGTCACAAAAATAAATGACGTCACAAAAATTAATTACGTCACAAAATACATAACGTCACAAAAATAAATGACGTTACAAAATACATAACGTCACAAAAATAAATGACGTCACAAAATACATAACGTCACAAAAATTAATGACGTCACAATAATTAATTACGTCACAAAATACATAATGTCACAAAAATAAATGATGTCACAAAATTTAATTACGTCACAAAATACATAACGTCACAAAAATAAATGACGCCACAAAATACATGACGTCACAAAAATAAATAATGACTTCACAAAAATTAATTACGTCACAAAATACATAACGTCACAAAAAGAAAATGACGTCACAATAATAAATGACGTCACAAAATACATAACGTCACAAAAATAAATGACGTCACAAAATACATAACGTCACAAAAATAAATGACGTCACAAAATACATAACATCACAAAAATAAATGACGTCACAAAATACATAACGTCAGAAAAATTAATGACGTCACAATAATTAATTACGTCACAAAATACATAATGTCACAAAAATAAATGATGTCACAAAAATTAATTACGTCACAAAATACATAACGTCACAAAAATAAATGACGTCACAAAATACATAACGTCACAAAAATAAATAATGACTTCACAAAAATTAATTACGTCACAAAATACATAACATCACAAAAATCAATGACGTCACAAAATAAAAAACGTCACAAAATACATAACGTCACAAAAAGAACATGACGTCACAATAATAAATGACGTCACAAAATACATAACGTCACAAAAATAAATGACGTCACAAAATACATAACGTCACAAAAATAAATAACGTCACAAAATACATAACATCACAAAAATAAATGACGTCACAAAATACATAACGTCACAAAAATAAATGACGTCACAAAATACATAACGTCACAAAAATTAATGACGTCACAATAATTAATTACGTCACAAAATACATAATGTCACAAAAATAAATGATGTCACAAAAATTAATTACGTCACAAAATACATAACGTCACAAAAATAAATGACGTCACAAAATACATAACGTCACAAAAATAAATAATGACTTCACAAAAATTAATTACGTCACAAAATACATAACGTCACAAAAATCAATGACGTCAAAAATACAAAACGTCACAAAATACATAACGTCACAAAAAGAAAATGACGTCACAATAATAAATGACGTCACAAAATATAAAACGTCACAAAAATAAATGACGTCACAAAATACATAACGTCACAAAAATAAATAATGACGTCACAAAAATTAATTACGTCACAAAATACATAACGTCATAAAAATCAATGACGTCACAAAATAGAAAACGTCACAAAATACTTAACGTCACAAAAAGAAAATGACGTCACAATAATAAATGACGTCACAAAATACATAACGTCACAAAAATAAATGACGTCACAAAATACATAACATCACAAAAATAAATGACGTCACAAAATACATAACGTCACAAAAATTAATGACGTCACAATAATTAATTACGTCACAAAATACATAATGTCACAAAAATAAATGATGTCACAAAAATTAATTACGTCACAAAATACATAACGTCACAAAAATAAATGACGTCACAAAATACATAACGTCACAAAAATAAATAATGACTTCACAAAAATTAATTACGTCACAAAATACATAACGTCACAAAAATCAATGACGTCACAAAATAAAAAACGTCACAAAATACATAACGTCACAAAAAGAACATGACGTCACAATAATAAATGACGTCACAAAATACATAACGTCACAAAAATAAATGACGTCACAAAATACATAACGTCACAAAAATAAATAACGTCACAAAATACATAACATCACAAAAATAAATGACGTCACAAAATACATAACGTCACAAAAATAAATGACGTCACAAAATACATAACGTCACAAAAATCAATGACGTCACAATAATTAATAACGTCACAAAATACATAATGTCACAAAAATAAATGATGTCACAAAAATTAATTACGTCACAAAATACATAACGTCACAAAAATAAATGACGTCACAAAATACATAACGTCACAAAAATAAATAATGACTTCACAAAAATTAATTACGTCACAAAATACATAACGTCACAAAAATCAATGACGTCAAAAATACAAAACGTCACAAAATACATAACGTCACAAAAAGAAAATGACGTCACAATAATAAATGACGTCACAAAATATAAAACGTCACAAAAATAAATGACGTCACAAAATACATAACGTCACAAAAATAAATAATGACTTCACAAAAATTAATTACGTCACAAAATACATAACGTCATAAAAATCAATGACGTCACAAAATACAAAACGTCACAAAATACATAACGTCACAAAAAGAAAATGACGTCACAATAATAAATGACGTCACAAAATACATAACGTCACAAAAATAAATGACGTCACAAAAATTAATTACGTCACAAAATACATAACGTCACAAAAAGAAAATGACGTCACAATAATAAATGACGTCACAAAATACATAACGTCACAAAAATAAATGACGTCACAAAATACATAACGTCACAAAAAGAATATGACGTCACAATAATAAATGACGTCACAAAATACATAACGTCACAAAAATAAATGACGTCACAAAAATTAATTACGTCACAAAATACATAACGTCACAAAAAGAAAATGACGTCACAATAATAAATGACGTCACAATAATAAATGACGTCACAAAATACATAACGTCACAAAAATAAATGACGTCACAATAATTAATTACGTCACAAAATATATAATGTCACAAAAATAAATGACGTCACAAAATACATAATGTCACAAAAATAAATAATGACTTCACAAAAATAAATGACGTCACAAAATACATAACGTCACAAATATAAATGACGTCACAATAATTAATTACGTCACAAAATACATAATGTCACAAAAATAAATGATGTCACAAAAATTACTTACGTCACAAAATACATAACGTCACAAAAATAAATGACGTCACAAAATACATAACGTCACAAAAGTAAATAATGACTTCACAAAAATTAATTATGTCACAAAATACATAACGTCACAAATATCAATGACGTCACAAAATACAAAACGTCACAAAATACATATTGTCACAAAAAGAAAATGACGTCACAATAATAAATGACGTCACAAAATGCATAACGTCACAAAAATAAATGACGTCACATTAATTAATTACGTCACAAAATACATAACGTCACAAAAAGAAAATGACGTCACAATTTTAAATGACGTCACAAAATACATAACGTCACAAAAATAAATGACGTCACAAAAATTAATTACGTCACAAAATACATAACGTCACAAAAATAAATGACGTTACAAAATACATAACGTCACAAAAATAAATGACGTCACAAAATACATAACGTCACAAAAATTAATGACGTCACAATAATTAATTACGTCACAAAATACATAATGTCACAAAAATAAATGATGTCACAAAATTTAATTACGTCACAAAATACATAACGTCACAAAAATAAATGACGCCACAAAATACATGACGTCACAAAAATAAATAATGACTTCACAAAAATTAATTACGTCACAAAATACATAACGTCACAAAAAGAAAATGACGTCACAATAATAAATGACGTCACAAAATACATAACGTCACAAAAATAAATGACGTCACAAAATACATAACGTCACAAAAATAAATGACGTCACAAAATACATAACATCACAAAAATAAATGACGTCACAAAATACATAACGTCACAAAAATTAATGACGTCACAATAATTAATTACGTCACAAAATACAAAATGTCACAAAAATAAATGATGTCACAAAAATTAATTACGTCACAAAATACATAACGTCACAAAAATAAATGACGTCACAAAATACATAACGTCACAAAAATAAATAATGACTTCACAAAAATTAATTACGTCACAAAATACATAACGTCACAAAAATCAATGACGTAACAAAATAAAAAACGTCACAAAATACATAACGTCACAAAAAGAAAATGACGTCACAATAATTAATTACGTCACAAAATACATAACGTCACAAAAAAAAATGACGTCACAATTTTAAATGACGTCACAAAATACATATTGTCACAAAAAGAAAATGACGTCACAATAATAAATGACGTCACAAAATACATAACGTCACAAAAATAAATGACGTCACAATAATTAATTACGTCACAAAATACATAACGTCACAAAAAGAAAATGACGTCTCAATTTTAAATGACGTCACAAAATACATAACGTCACAAAAATAAATGACGTCACAAAAATTAATTACGTCACAAAATACATAACGTCACAAAAATAAATGACGTCACAAAATACATAACGTCACAAAAATAAATGACGTCACAAAATACATAACGTCACAAAAATTAATGACGTCACAATAATTAATTACGTCACAAAATACATAATGTCACAAAAATAAATGATGTCACAAAATTTAATTACGTCACAAAATACATAACGTCACAAAAATAAATGACGTCACAAAATACATGACGTCACAAAAATAAATAATGTCTTCACAAAAATTAATTACGTCACAAAATACATAACGTCACAAAAATCAATGACGTCACAAAATACAAAACGTCACAAAATACAGAACGTCACAAAAAGAAAATGACGTCACAATAATAAATGACGTCACAAAATACATAACGTCACAAAAATAAATGACGTCACAAAATACATAACGTCACAAAAATGAATGACGTCACAAAATACATAACATCACAAAAATAAATGACGTCACAAAATACATAACGTCACAAAAATTAATGACGTCACAATAATAAATTACGTCACAAAATACATAATGTCACAAAAATAAATGATGTCACAAAAATTAATTACGTCACAAAATACATAACGTCACAAAAATAAATGACGTCACAAAATACATAACGTCACAAAAATAAATAATGACTTCACAAAAATTAATTACGTCACAAAATACATAACGTCACAAAAATCAATGACGTAACGAAATAAAAAACGTCACAAAATACATAACGTCTCAAAAAGAAAACGTCGTCACAATAATAAATGACGTCACAAAATACATAACGTTACAAAAATAAATGACGTCACAAAATACATAACGTCACAAAAATAAATAACGTCACAAAATACATAACATCACAAAAATAAATGACGTCACAAAATACATAACGTCACAAAAATAAATGACGTCACAAAATACATAACGTCACAAAAATCAATGACGTCACAATAATTAATTACGTCACAAAATACATAATGTCACAAAAATAAATGATGTCACAAAAATTAATTACGTCACAAAATACATAACGTCACAAAAATAAATGACGTCACAAAATACATAACGTCACAAAATAAATAATGACTTCACAAAAATTAATTACGTCGCAAAATACATAACGTCACAAAAATCAATGACGTCAAAAATACAAATCGTAACAAAATACATAACGTCACAAAAAGAAAATGACGTCAAAATAATAAATGACGTCACAAAATACAAAACGTCACAAAATACATAACGTCACAAAAAGAAAATGACGTCACAATAATAAATGACGTCACAAAATACATAACGTCACAAAAATAATTGACGTCACAAAAATTAATTACGTCACAAAATACATAACGTCACAAAAAGAAAATGACGTCACAATAATAAATGACGTCACAAAATACATAACGTCACAAAAATAAATGACGTCACAAAAATTAATTACGTCACAAAATACATAACGTCACAAAAATAAATGACGTCACAAAATACATAACATCACAAAAATAAATGACGTCACAAAATACATAACGTCACAAAAATAAATGACGTCACAAAATACGTAACGTCACAAAAATTAATGACGTCACAATAATTCATTACGTCACAAAATACATAATGTCACAAAAATAAATGATGTCACAAAAATTAATTACGTCACAAAATACATAACGTCACAAAAATAAATGACGTCACAAAATACATAACGTCACAAAAATAAATAATGACTTCACAAAAATTAATTACGTCACAAAATACATAACGTCACAAAAATCAATGACGTCACAAAATACAAAACGTCACAAAATACATAACGTCACAAAAAGAAAATGACGTCACAATAATAAATGACGTCACAAAATACATAACGTCACAAAAATAAATGACGTCACAAAATAAATGACGTCACAAAATACATAACGTCACAAAAATTAATGACGTCACAATAATTAATTACGTCACAAAATACATAACGTCACAAAAATAAATGACGTCACAAAATACATAACGTCACAAAAATAAATAATGACTTCACAAAAATTAATTACGTCACAAAATACATAACGTCACAAAAAGAAAATGACGTCACAATAATAAATGACGTCACAAAATACATAAGGTCACAAAATACATAACGTCACAAAAAGAAAATTACGTCACAATAATAAATGACGTCACAAAATACATAACGTCACAAAAATAAATGACGTTACAAAAATTAATTACGTCACAAAATACATAACGTCTAAAAAAGAAAATGACGTCACAATAATAAATGACGTCACAAAATATATAACGTCACGTTACGTACGTGACGTTATGTATTTTGTGACGTCATTTATTTTTGTGACGTTATGTATTTTGTGACGTAATTAATTTTTGTGACGTCATTTATTTTTGTGACGTTATGTATTTTGTGACGTCATTTATTATTGTGACGTCATTTTCTTTTTTAGACGTTATGTATTTTGTGACGTAATTAATTTTTGTGACGTCATTTATTTTTGTGACGTTATGTATTTTGTGACGTCATTTATTATTGTGACGTCATTTTCTTTTTGTGACGTTATGTATTTTGTGACCTTATGTATTTTGTGACGTCATTTATTATTGTGACGTCATTTTCTTTTTGTGACGTTATGTATTTTGTGACGTTTTGTATTTTGTGACGTCATTGTTTTTTGTGACGTTATGTATTTTGTGATGTAAATAATTTTTGTGAATTCATTATTTATTTTTGTGACGTTATGTATTTTGTGACGTCATTTATTTTTGTGACGTTATGTATTTTGTGACGTAATTAATTTTTGTGACATCATTTATTTTTGTGACATTATGTATTTTGTGACGTAATTATTTATTGTGACGTCATTAATTTTTGTGATGTTATGTATTTTGTGACGTCATTTATTTTTGTGACGTTATGTATTTTGTGACGTCATTTATTTTTGTGACGTTATGTATTTTGTGACGTCATTTATTATTGTGACGTTATGTATTTTGTGACGTCATTTATTTTTGTGACGTTATGTATTTTGTGACGTCATTTAATTTTGTGATGTTATGTATTTTGTGACGTCATTTATTTTTGTGACGTTATGTATTTTGTGACGTAATTAATTTTTGTGACGTCATTTATTTTTGTGACGTTATGTATTTTGTGACGTCATTTATTTTTGTGACGTTATGTATTTTGTGACGTCATTTAATTTTGTGATGTTATGTATTTTGTGACGTCATTTATTTTTGTGACGTTATGTATTTTGTGACGTAAATAATTTTTGTGACGTCATTTATTTTTGTGACGTTATGTATTTTGTGACGTCAATTATTTTTGTGACGTTATGTATTTTGTTACGTCATTTATTTTTGTGACGTTATGTATTTTGTGACGTCATTTTTTTGACGTTATGTATTTTGTGACGTCATTTATTTTTGTGACGTTATGTATATTGTTAGGTAATTATTTTTTGTGACGTTATGTATTTTGTGACGTCATTTTTTTGAAGTTATGTATTTTGTGACGTCATTTATTTTTGTGACGTTATGTACTTTTTGACGTTATGTATTTTGTGACGTCATTTATTTTTGTGACGTTATGTATATTGTGAGGTAATTATTTTTTGTGACGTCATTTATTTTTGTGACGTTATGTATTTAGTGACGTCATTAATTTTTGTGACGTTATGTTTTTTGTGACGTCATTTATTTTTGTGACGTTATGTATTTTTCGACGTCATTTTTTTGACGTTATGTATTTTGTGACGTCATTTTTTTTGTGACGTTATGTATTTTGTGACGTCATTTATTATTGTGACGTCATTTATTTCAGTGACGTTATGTATTTTGTGACGTCATTTATTTTTGTGACGTTATGTATTTTGTGACGTCATTTTTTTTGACGTTATGTATTTTTTGACGTCATTTATTTTTGTGACGTTATGTATTTTGTGACGTCATTTATTTTTGTGCCGTTATGTATTTTGTGACGTTATGTATTTTGTGACGTTATTTATTTTTGTGACGTAATAAATTTTTGTGACGTCATTTATTTTTCTGACGTTATGTATTTTATGACGTTATTTATTTTTGTGACGTTATGTATTTTGTGACATCATTTATTGTTGTGACGTTATGCATTTTGTGACGCCATTTATTTTTTGTGACGTTTTGTATTTTGTGACGTCATTTATTTTTGTGAAATTATGTATTATGTGACGTCATTTATTTTTGTGACGTTATGTATTTTGTGACGTTATGTATTTTGTGACGTCATTTATTATTGTGACGTCATTTATTTCAGTGACGTTATGTATTTTGTGACGTCATTTATTTTTGTGCCGTTATGTATTTTGTGACGTTATTTATTTTTGTGACGTAATAAATTTTTGTGACGTCATTTATTTTTCTGACGTTATGTATTTTATGACGTTATTTATTTTTGTGACGTTATGTATTTTGTGACATCATTTATTGTTGTGACGTTATGCATTTTGTGACGTTATTTATTTTTTGTGACGTTTTGTATTTTGTGACGTCATTTATTTTTGTGAAATTATGTATTATGTGACGTCATTTATTTTTGTGACGTTATGTATTTTGTGACGTTATGTATTTTGTGACGTCATTTATTTTTGTGACGTTATGTATTTTGTGACGTAATTAATTTTTGTGACGTCATTTATTTTTGTGACGTTATGAATTTTCTGACGTCATGTATTTTTGTGACGTTATGTATTTTGTTACGTCATTTATTTTTGTGACGTAATGTATTTTGTGACGTTATGTATTTTGTGACGTCATTTATTTTTGTGACGTTATGTATTTGTGAAGTAACTAATTTTTGTGACGTCATTTATTTTTATGACGTTATGTATTTTGTGACGTCATTTATTTTTGTGACGTTATGTATTTTGTGACGTCATTTATTTTTGTGCCGTTATGTATTTCGTGACGTCATTTATTATTGTGACGTCATTTTCTTTTTGTGACGTTATATATTTTGTGACGTCATTTATTTTTGTGACGTTATGTATTTTGTGACGTCATTTATTTTTGTGCCGTTATGTATTTCGTGACGTCATTTATTATTGTGACGTCATTTTCTTTTTGTGACGTTATGTATTTTGTAACGTCATTTATTTTTGTGACGTAATGTATTTTGTAACGTTATTTATTTTGTGACGTCATTTATTTTTGTGACGTTATGTATTTTGTGACGTAATTCATTTTGTGACCTAATTAATTTTTATGACGTTATGTATTTTGTGACGTCATTTATTTTGTGACGTTATGTATTTTGTAATGTAATTTATTTTTGTGACGTTATATATTTCGTGACGTCATTTATTTTCGTGACGTTATGTATTTAGTGACGTCATTTATTTTTATGACGTTATGTATTTTGTGACGTAATTAATTTTTGTGACGTCATTTATTTTTGTGACGTTATGTATTTTGTGACGTCATGTATTTTTGTGACGTTATGTATTTTGTGACGTCATTTATTTTTGTGACGTTATGTATTTTGTTAGGTAATTAATGTTTGTGACGTCATTTATTTTTGTGACGTTATGTATTTTGTGACGTCATTTATTTTTGTGACGTCATTTATTTTTTTGACGTTATGTATTTTGTGATGTAATTAAATTTTGTGACGTCATTTATTTTTGTGACGTTATTTATTTTGTGACGTCATTTATTTTTGTGACGTTGCGTATTTTGTGACGTCATTTAATTTTGTGACGTTATGTATTTTGTGACGTCATTTATTTTTGTGACGTTATGTATTTTGTGACGTAACACATTTTTGTGAGGTAATTTATTTTTGTGACGTTATGTATTTTGTGATGTCATTTATTTTTGTGACCTTATGTATTTTGTAATGTCATTTATTTTTGTGACGTTATGTATTTTGTGACGTCATTTATTTTTGTGACGTTATGTATTTTGTGACGTCATTTTTTTGTGACGTTATGTATTTTGTGACGTTATGAATTTTGTGACGTCATTTATTTTTGTGACGTTATGTATTTTGTGACGTAATTAATTTTTGTGACGTTATGAATTTTGTGACGTCATTTATTTTGGTGACGTTATGTATTTTGTGACGTCATTTATTTTTGGGACGTCATTTATTTTTTTGACGTTATGTATTTTGTGTCGTTATGTATTTTGTGACGTTATGTTTTTGTGACGTCATTTATTTTTGTAACGTTATGTATTTTGTGATGTAATTAAATTTTGTGACGTCATTTATTTTTGTGACGTTATGTATTTTGTGACGTCATTTATTTTTGTGACGTTGCGTATTTTGTGACGTCATTTAATTTTGTGACGTTATGTATTTTGTGACGTCATTTATTTTTGTGACGTTATGTATTTTGTGACGTAACACATTTTTGTGACGTAATTTATTTTTGTGACGTTATGTATTTTGTGATGTCATTTATTTTTGTGACCTTATGTATTTTGTAATGTCATTTATTTTTGTGACGTTATGTATTTTGTGACGTCATTTATTTTTGTGACGTTATGTATTTTGTGACGTCATTTTTTTGTGACGTTATGTATTTTGTGACGTTATGAATTTTGTGACGTCATTTATTTTTGTGACGTTATGTATTTTGTGACGTAATTAATTTTTGTGACGTCATTTATGTTTGTGACGTTATGTATTTTGTGTTGTCATTAATTTTTGTGACGTTATGTATTTTGTGACGTCATTTATTTTTTTGACGTTATGTATTTTGTGACGTAATTAATTTTTGTGACGTCATTAATTTTTGTGAAGTTATGTATTTTGTGACGTCATGTATTTTTGTGACGTTATGTATTTTGTGACGTCATTTATTTTTGTGACGTTATGTATTTTGTTACGTAATTAATGTTTGTGACGTCATTTATTTTTGTGACGTTATGTATTTTGTGACGTCATTTATTTTTGTGACGTTATATATTTTGTGACGTCATTTATTTTTGTGACGTTATGTATTTTGTGACGTTATGTATTTTGTGACGTAATTAATTTTTGTGACGTTATGTATTTTGTGACGTCATTTAATTTTGGGACGTTATGTATTTTGTGATGTAATTAATTTTTGTGACGTCATTTATTTTTTTGACGTTATGTATTTTGTGACATCATTTATTTTTGTGACGTTATGTATTTTGTGACGTCATTTATTTTTGTGACGTTATGTATTTTGTGACGTTATGTATTTTGTGACGTCATTGATTTTTGTGACGTTATGTATTTTGTGACGTAATTAATTTTTGTGACGTCATTTATTTTTGTGACGTTATGTATTTTGTGATGTCATTTATGTTTGTGACCTTATGTATTTTGTAATGTCATTTATTTTTGTGACGTTATGTATTTTGTGACGTCATTTATTTTTGTAACGTTATGTATTTTGTGACGTCATTTTTTTGTGATGTTATGTATTTTGTGACGTTATGAATTTTGTGACGTCATTTATTTTTGTGACGTTATGTATTTTGTGACGTAATTAATTTTTGTGACGTTATGAATTTTGTGACGTCATTTATTTTGGTGACGTTATGTATTTTGTGACGTCATTTATTTTTGTGACGTCATTTATTTTTTTGACGTTATGTATTTTGTGACGTTATGAATTTTGTGACGTCATTTATTTTTGTGACGTTATGTATTTTGTAACGTCATTTATTTTTGTGACGTTATGTATTTTGTGACGTCATTAATTTTTGTGACGCTATGTTTTTTGTGACGTCATTTATTTTTGTGACGTTATGTATTTTGTGACGTCATTTTTTTGACGTTATGTATTTTGTGACGTCATTTTTTTTGTGACGTTATGTATTTTGTGACGTCATTTATTATTGTGACGTCATTTATTTCAGTGACGTTATGTATTTTGTGACGTCATTTATTTTTGTGACGTTATGTATTTTGTGACGTCATTTATTTTTTTTTGACGTTACGTATTTTGTGATGTCATTTATTTCAGTGACGTTATGTATTTTGTGACGTCATTTATTTTTGTGCCGTTATGTATTTTGTGACGTTATGTATTTTGTGACGTTATTTATTTTTGTGACGTAATAAATTTTTGTGACGTCATTTATTTTTCTGACGTTATGTATTTTATGACGTTATTTATTTTTGTGACGTTATGTATTTTGTGACATCATTTATTGTTGTGACGTTATGCATTTTGTGACGTTATTTATTTTTTGTGACGTTTTGTATTTTGTGACGTCATTTATTTTTGTGAAATTATGTATTATGTGACGTCATTTATTTTTGTGACGTTATGTATTTTGTGACGTTATGTATTTTGTGACGTCATTTATTTTTGTGACGTTATGTATTTTGTGACGTAATTAATTTTTGTGACGTCATTTATTTTTGTGACGTTATGAATTTTCTGACGTCATGTATTTTTGTGACGTTATGTATTTTGTTACGTCATTTATTTTTGTGACGTAATGTATTTTGTGACGTTATGTATTTTGTGACGTCATTTATTTTTGTGACGTTATGTATTTGTGAAGTAACTAATTTTTGTGACGTCATTTATTTTTATGACGTTATGTATTTTGTGACGTCATTTATTTTTGTGACGTTATGTATTTTGTGACGTCATTTATTTTTGTGCCGTTATGTATTTCGTGACGTCATTTATTATTATGACGTCATTTTCTTTTTGTGACGTTATATATTTTGTGACGTCATTTATTTTTGTGACGTTATGTATTTTGTGACGTCATTTATTTTTGTGCCGTTATGTATTTCGTGACGTCATTTATTATTGTGACGTCATTTTCTTTTTGTGACGTTATGTATTTTGTAACGTCATTTATTTTTGTGACGTAATGTATTTTGTAACGTTATGTATTTTGTGACGTCATTTATTTTTGTGACGTTATGTATTTTGTGACGTAATTCATTTTGTGACCTAATTAATTTTTATGACGTTATGTATTTTGTGACGTCATTTATTTTGTGACGTTATGTATTTTGTAATGTAATTTATTTTTGTGACGTTATATATTTCGTGACGTCATTTATTTTCGTGACGTTATGTATTTAGTGACGTCATTTATTTTTATGACGTTATGTATTTTGTGACGTAATTAATTTTTGTGACGTCATTTATTTTTGTGACGTTATGTATTTTGTGACGTCATTTATTTTGGTGACGTTATGTATTTTGTGACGTCATTTATTTTTGGGACGTCATTTATTTTTTTGACGTTATGTATTTTGTGTCGTTATGTATTTTGTGACGTTATGTTTTTGTGACGTCATTTATTTTTGTAACGTTATGTATTTTGTGATGTAATTAAATTTTGTGACGTCATTTATTTTTGTGACGTTATGTATTTTGTGACGTCATTTATTTTTGTGACGTTGCGTATTTTGTGACGTCATTTAATTTTGTGAAGTTATGTATTTTGTGACGTCATTTATTTTTGTGACGTTATGTATTTTGTGACGTAACACATTTTTGTGACGTAATTTATTTTTGTGACGTTATGTATTTTGTGATGTCATTTATTTTTGTGACCTTATGTATTTTGTAATGTCATTTATTTTTGTGACGTTATGTATTTTGTGACGTCATTTATTTTTGTGACGTTATGTATTTTGTGACGTCATTTTTATGTGACGTTATGTATTTTCTGACGTTATGAATTTTCTGACGTCATTTATTTTTGTGACGTTATGTATTTTGTGACGTAATTAATTTTTGTGACGTCATTTATGTTTGTGACGTTATGTATTTTGTGTTGTCATTAATTTTTGTGACGTTATGTATTTTGTGACGTCATTTAATTTTGGGACGTTATGCATTTTGTGACGTAATTAATTTTTGTGACGTCATTTATTTTTTTGACGTTATGTATTTTGTGACATCATTTATTTTTGTGACGTTATGTATTTTGTGACGTCATTTATTTTTGTGACGTTATGTATTTTGTGACGTTATGTATTTTGTGACGTCATTGATTTTTGTGACGTTATGTATTTTGTGACGTAATTAATTTTTGTGACGTCATTTATTTTTGTGACGTTATGTATTTTGTGATGTCATTTATGTTTGTGACCTTATGTATTTTGTAATGTCATTTATTTTTGTAACGTTATGTATTTTGTGACGTCATTTATTTTTGTGACGTTATGTATTTTGTGACGTCATTTTTTGTGATGTTATGTATTTTGTGACGTTATGAATTTTGTGACGTCATTTATTTTTGTGACGTTATGTATTTTGTGACGTAATTAATTTTTGTGACGTTATGAATTTTGTGACGTCATTTATTTTGGTGACGTTATGTATTTTGTGACGTCATTTATTTTTGTGACGTCATTTATTTTTTTGACGTTATGTATTTTGTGTCGTTATGTATTTTGTGACGTTATGTTTTTGTGACGTCATTTATTTTTGTAACGTTATGTATTTTGTGATGTAATTAAATTTTGTGACGTCATTTATTTTTGTGACGTTATGTATTTTGTGACGTCATTTATTTTTGTGACGTTGCGTATTTTGTGACGTCATTTAATTTTGTGACGTTATGTATTTTGTGACGTCATTTATTTTTGTGACGTTATGTATTTTGTGACGTAACCCATTTTTGTGACGTAACCCATTTTTGTGACGTAATTTATTTTTGTGACGTTATGTATTTTGTGATCTCATTTATTTTTGTGACCTTATGTATTTTGTAATGTCATTTATTTTTGTGACGTTATGTATTTTGTGACGTCATTTATTTTTGTGACGTTATGTATTTTGTGACGTCATTTTTTTGTGACGTTATATATTTTGTGACGTTATGAATTTTGTGACGTCATTTATTTTTGTGACGTTATGTATTTTGTGACGTAATTAATTTTTGTGACGTCATTTATGTTTGTGACGTTATGTATTTTGTGTTGTCATTAATTTTTGTGACGTTATGTATTTTGTGACGTCATTTATTTTTTTGACGTTATGTATTTTGTGACGTAATTAATTTTTGTGACGTCATTAATTTTTGTGACGTTATGTATTTTGTGACGTCATGTATTTTTGTGACGTTATGTATTTTGTGACGTCATTTTTTTTTGTGACGTTATGTATTTTGTTACGTAATTAATGTTTGTGACGTCATTTATTTTTGTGACGTTATGTATTTTGTGACGTAATTAATTTTTTTACGTCATTTATTTTTGTGACGTTATGTATTTTGTGGCGTCATTAATTTTTGTGACGTCATGTATTTTGTGACGTCATTTACTTTTGTGACGTTATATATTTTGTGACTTCATTTATTTTTGTGACGTTATGTATTTTGTGACGTTGTGTATTTTGTGACGTAATTAATTTTTGTGACGTTATGTATTTTGTGACGTCATTTAATTTTGGGACGTTATGTATTTTGTGACGTCATTAATTTTTGTGACGTCATTTATTTTTTTGACGTTATGTATTTTGTGACATCATTTATTTTTGTGACGTTATGTATTTTGTGACGTCATTTATTTTTGTGACGTTATGTATTTTGTGACGTTATGTATTTTGTGACGTCATTGATTTTTGTGACGTTATGTATTTTGTGACGTAATTAATTTTTGTGACGTCATTTATTTTTGTGACGTTATATATTTTGTGACGTCATTTATTTTTGTGACGTTATGTATTTTGTGACGTCATTTATTTTTGTGACGTTATGTATTTTGTGACGTTATATATTTTGTCACGTCATTTATTTTTGTGACGTTATGTATTTTGTGAAGTCATTTATTTTTTTGATGTCATTTATTTTTGTGACGTTATGAATTTTGTCACGTCATTTATTTTTGTGACGTTATGTATTTTGTCACGTCATTTTTTTTGACGTTATGTATTTTGTGACGTCATTCATTTTTGTGACGTTATGTATTTTGTGACGTTATTTATTTTTGTGACGTAATAAATTTTTGTGACGTCATTTATTTTTGTAACGTTATGTATTTTATGACGTCATTTATTTTTGTAACGTTATGTATTTTGTGATGTAATTAAATTTTGTGACGTCATTTATTTTTGTGACGTTATGTATTTTGTGACGTCATTTATTTTTGTGACGTTGCGTATTTTGTGACGTCATTTAATTTTGTGACGTTATGTATTTTGTGACGTCATTTATTTTTGTGACGTTATGTATTTTGTGACGTAACACATTTTTGTGAGGTAATTTATTTTTGTGACGTTATGTATTTTGTGATGTCATTTATTTTTGTGACCTTATGTATTTTGTAATGTCATTTATTTTTGTGACGTTATGTATTTTGTGACGTCATTTATGTTTGTGACGTTATGTATTTTGTGACGTCATTTTTTTGTGACGTTATGTATTTTGTGACGTTATGAATTTTGTGACGTCATTTATTTTTGTGACGTTATGTATTTTGTGACGTAATTAATTTTTGTGACGTTATGAATTTTGTGACGTCATTTATTTTGGTGACGTTATGTATTTTGTGACGTCATTTATTTTTGTGACGTCATTTATTTTTTTGACGTTATGTATTTTGTGTCGTTATGTATTTTGTGACGTTATGTTTTTGTGACGTCATTTATTTTTGTAACGTTATGTATTTTGTGATGTAATTAAATTTTGTGACGTCATTTATTTTTGTGACGTTATGTATTTTGTGACGTCATTTATTTTTGTGACGTTGCGTATTTTGTGACGTCATTTAATTTTGTGACGTTATGTATTTTGTGATGTCATTTATTTTTGTGACCTTATGTATTTTGTAATGTCATTTATTTTTGTGACGTTATGTATTTTGTGACGTCATTTATTTTTGTGACGTTATGTATTTTGTGACGTCATTTTTTTGTGACGTTATGTATTTTGTGACGTTATGAATTTTGTGACGTCATTTATTTTTGTGACGTTATGTATTTTGTGACGTAATTAATTTTTGTGACGTCATTTATGTTTGTGACGTTATGTATTTTGTGTTGTCATTAATTTTTGTGACGTTATGTATTTTGTGACGTCATTTATTTTTTTGACGTTATGTATTTTGTGACGTAATTAATTTTTGTGACGTCATTAATTTTTGTGACGTTATGTATTTTGTGACGTCATGTATTTTTGTGACGTTATGTATTTTGTGACGTCATTTATTTTTGTGACGTTATGTATTTTGTTAGGTAATTAATGTTTGTGACGTCATTTATCTTTGTGACGTTATGTATTTTGTGACGTAATTAATTTTTTTACGTCATTTATTTTTGTGACGTTATTTATTTTGTGACGTCATTAATTTTTGTGACGTCATTTATTTTGTGACGTCATTTATTTTTGTGACGTTATATATTTTGTGACGTCATTTATTTTTGTGACGTTATGTATTTTGTGACGTTATGTATTTTGTGACGTAATTAATTTTTGTGACGTTATGTATTTTGTGACGTCATTTAATTTTGGGACGTTATGTATTTTGTGACGTAATTAATTTTTGTGACGTCATTTATTTTTGTGACGTTATGTATTTTGTGACATCATTTATTTTTGTGACGTTATGTATTTTGTGACGTCATTTATTTTTGTGACGTAATGTATTTTGTGACGTTATGAATTTTGTGACGTCATTTATTTTTGTGACGTTATGTATTTTGTGACGTAATTAATTTTTGTGACGTTATGAATTTTGTGACGTCATTTATTTTGGTGATGTTATGTATTTTGTGACGTCATTTATTTTTGTGACGTCATTTATTTTTTTGACGTTATGTATTTTGTGTCGTTATGTATTTTGTGACGTTATGTTTTTGTGACGTCATTTATTTTTGTAACGTTATGTATTTTGTGATGTAATTAAATTTTGTGACGTCATTTATTTTTGTGACGTTATGTATTTTGTGACGTCATTTATTTTTGTGACGTTGCGTATTTTGAGACGTCATTTAATTTTGTGACGTTATGTATTTTGTGACGTCATTTATTTTTGTGACGTTATGTATTTTGTGACGTAACACATTTTTGGGACGTAATTTATTTTTGTGACGTTATGTATTTTGTGATCTCATTTATTTTTGTGACCTCATGTATTTTGTAATGTCATTTATTTTTGTGACGTTATGTATTTTGTGACGTTATGTATTTTGTGACGTAATTAATTTTTATGACGTTATGTATTTTGTGACGTCATTTAATTTTGGGACGTTATGTATTTTGTGACGTAATTAATTTTTGTGACGTCATTTATTTTTTTGACGTTATGTATTTTGTGACATCATTTATTTTTGTGACGTTATGTATTTTGTGACGTCATTTATTTTTGTGACGTTATGTATTTTGTGACGTTATGTATTTTGTGACGTCATTGATTTTTGTGACGTTATGTATTTTGTGACGTAATTAATTTTTGTGACGTCATTTATTTTTGTGACGTAATGTATTTTGTGACGTCATTTATTTTTGTGACGTTATGTATTTTGTGACGTCATTTATTTTTGTGATGTTATGTATTTTGTGACGTTATATATTTTGTCACGTCATTTATTTTTGTGACGTTATGTATTTTGTGAAGTCATTTATTTTTTTGATGTCATTTATTTTTGTGACGTTATGAATTTTGTCACGTCATTTATTTTTGTGACGTTATGTATTTTGTCACGTCATTTTTTTTGACGTTATGTATTTTGTGACGTCATTCATTTTTGTGACGTTATGCATTTTGTGACGCCATTTATGTTTTGTGACGTTATGTATTTTGTGAGGTAATTAATTTTTGTGACGTCATTAATTTTTGTGACGTTATGTATTTTGTGACGTCATTTATTTTTGTGACGTTATGTTTTATGTGACGTCATTTATTCTTGTAACGTTATGTATTTTGTGACGTCATTTATTTTTGTGACGTTATGTATTTTGTGACGTCATTTATTATTGTGACGTCATTTATTTCTGTGACGTTATGTATTTTGTGACGTCATTTATTTTTGTGACGTTATGTATTTTTAGACGTCATTTATTTTTTTACGTTATGTATTTTGTGACGTCATTTATTTTTGTGACGTTATGTATTTTGTGACGTAATAAACTTTTGTGACGTCATTTATTTTCGTGACGTTATGTATTTTATGACGTCATTTATTTTTGTGACGTGATGTATTTTGTGACATCATTTATTTTTGTGACGTTATGCATTTTGTGACGCCATTTATTTTTTGTGACGTTATGTATTTTGTGAGGTAATTAATTTTTGTGACGTCATTAATTTTTGTGACGTTATGTATTTTGTGACGTCATTTATTTTTGTGACGTTATGTATTTTGTTACGTTATGTATTTTGTGACGTCATTTATTTTTGTGACGTTATGTATTTTGTGACGTAATTAATTTTTGTGACGTCATTTATTTTTGTGACGTTATGAATTTTGTGACGTCATTTATTTTTGTGACGTTATGTATTTTGTGACGTCATTTATTTTTGTGACGTTATGTATTTTGTGACGTTATGTATTTTGTGACGTCATTTATTTTTGTGCCGTTATGTATTTTGTGACGTCATTTATTTTTGTGACGTTATGTATTTTGTGACGTCATTTATTTTTGTGACGTTATGCATTTTGTGAAGCCATTTATTTTTTATGACGTTATGTATTTTGTGACGTCATTTATTTTTGTGACGTTATGTATTTTGTGACGTCATTTATTTTTGTGACGTTATGTATTTTTGTGACGTTATGTATTTTGTGACGTCATTTAATTTTGGAACGTTATGTATTTTGTGACGTAATTAATTTTTGTGACGTCATTTATTTTTGTGACGTTATGTATTTTGTGACGTCATTTATTTTTGTGACCTTATGTATTTTGTAATGTCATTTATTTTTGTGACGTTATGTATTTTGTGACGTCATTTATTTTTGTGACGTTATGTATTTTGTGACGTCATTTTTTTGTGACGTTATATATTTTGTGACGTTATGAATTTTGTGACGTCATTTATTTTTGTGACGTTATGTATTTTGTGACGTAATTAATTTTTGTGACGTCATTTATGTTTGTGACGTTATGTATTTTGTGTTGTCATTAATTTTTGTGACGTTATGTATTTTGTGACGTCATTTATTTTTTTGACGTTATGTATTTTGTGACGTAATTAATTTTTGTGACGTCATTAATTTTTGTGACGTTATGTATTTTGTGACGTCATGTATTTTTGTGACGTTATGTATTTTGTGACGTCATTTTTTTTTGTGACGTTATGTATTTTGTTACGTAATTAATGTTTGTGACGTCATTTATTTTTGTGACGTTATGTATTTTGTGACGTAATTAATTTTTTTACGTCATTTATTTTTGTGACGTTATGTATTTTGTGGCGTCATTAATTTTTGTGACGTCATGTATTTTGTGACGTCATTTACTTTTGTGACGTTATATATTTTGTGACTTCATTTATTTTTGTGACGTTATGTATTTTGTGACGTTGTGTATTTTGTGACGTAATTAATTTTTGTGACGTTATGTATTTTGTGACGTCATTTAATTTTGGGACGTTATGTATTTTGTGACGTCATTAATTTTTGTGACGTCATTTATTTTTTTGACGTTATGTATTTTGTGACATCATTTATTTTTGTGACGTTATGTATTTTGTGACGTCATTTATTTTTGTGACGTTATGTATTTTGTGACGTTATGTATTTTGTGACGTCATTGATTTTTGTGACGTTATGTATTTTGTGACGTAATTAATTTTTGTGACGTCATTTATTTTTGTGACGTTATATATTTTGTGACGTCATTTATTTTTGTGACGTTATGTATTTTGTGACGTCATTTATTTTTGTGACGTTATGTATTTTGTGACGTTATATATTTTGTCACGTCATTTATTTTTGTGACGTTATGTATTTTGTGAAGTCATTTATTTTTTTGATGTCATTTATTTTTGTGACGTTATGAATTTTGTCACGTCATTTATTTTTGTGACGTTATGTATTTTGTCACGTCATTTTTTTTTGACGTTATGTATTTTGTGACGTCATTCATTTTTGTGACGTAATGTATTTTGTGACGTTATTTATTTTTGTGACGTAATAAATTTTTGTGACGTCATTTATTTTTGTAACGTTATGTATTTTATGACGTCATTTATTTTTGTAACGTTATGTATTTTGTGATGTAATTAAATTTTGTGACGTCATTTATTTTTGTGACGTTATGTATTTTGTGACGTCATTTATTTTTGTGACGTTGCGTATTTTGTGACGTCATTTAATTTTGTGACGTTATGTATTTTGTGACGTCATTTATTTTTGTGACGTTATGTATTTTGTGACGTAACACATTTTTGTGAGGTAATTTATTTTTGTGACGTTATGTATTTTGTGATGTCATTTATTTTTGTGACCTTATGTATTTTGTAATGTCATTTATTTTTGTGACGTTATGTATTTTGTGACGTCATTTATGTTTGTGACGTTATGTATTTTGTGACGTCATTTTTTTGTGACGTTATGTATTTTGTGACGTTATGAATTTTGTGACGTCATTTATTTTTGTGACGTTATGTATTTTGTGACGTAATTAATTTTTGTGACGTTATGAATTTTGTGACGTCATTTATTTTGGTGACGTTATGTATTTTGTGACGTCATTTATTTTTGTGACGTCATTTATTTTTTTGACGTTATGTATTTTGTGTCGTTATGTATTTTGTGACGTTATGTTTTTGTGACGTCATTTATTTTTGTAACGTTATGTATTTTGTGATGTAATTAAATTTTGTGACGTCATTTATTTTTGTGACGTTATGTATTTTGTGACGTCATTTATTTTTGTGACGTTGCGTATTTTGTGACGTCATTTAATTTTGTGACGTTATGTATTTTGTGATGTCATTTATTTTTGTGACCTTATGTATTTTGTAATGTCATTTATTTTTGTGACGTTATGTATTTTGTGACGTCATTTATTTTTGTGACGTTATGTATTTTGTGACGTCATTTTTTTGTGACGTTATGTATTTTGTGACGTTATGAATTTTGTGACGTCATTTATTTTTGTGACGTTATGTATTTTGTGACGTAATTAATTTTTGTGACGTCATTTATGTTTGTGACGTTATGTATTTTGTGTTGTCATTAATTTTTGTGACGTTATGTATTTTGTGACGTCATTTTTTTTTTGACGTTATGTATTTTGTGACGTAATTAATTTTTGTGACGTCATTAATTTTTGTGACGTTATGTATTTTGTGACGTCATGTATTTTTGTGACGTTATGTATTTTGTGACGTCATTTATTTTTGTGACGTTATGTATTTTGTTAGGTAATTAATGTTTGTGACGTCATTTATCTTTGTGACGTTATGTATTTTGTGACGTAATTAATTTTTTTACGTCATTTATTTTTGTGACGTTATTTATTTTGTGACGTCATTAATTTTTGTGACGTCATTTATTTTGTGACGTCATTTATTTTTGTGACGTTATATATTTTGTGACGTCATTTATTTTTGTGACGTTATGTATTTTGTGACGTTATGTATTTTGTGACGTAATTAATTTTTGTGACGTTATGTATTTTGTGACGTCATTTAATTTTGGGACGTTATGTATTTTGTGACGTAATTAATTTTTGTGACGTCATTTATTTTTGTGACGTTATGTATTTTGTGACATCATTTATTTTTGTGACGTTATGTATTTTGTGACGTCATTTATTTTTGTGACGTAATGTATTTTGTGACGTTATGAATTTTGTGACGTCATTTATTTTTGTGACGTTATGTATTTTGTGACGTAATTAATTTTTGTGACGTTATGAATTTTGTGACGTCATTTATTTTGGTGATGTTATGTATTTTGTGACGTCATTTATTTTTGTGACGTCATTTATTTTTTTGACGTTATGTATTTTGTGTCGTTATGTATTTTGTGACGTTATGTTTTTGTGACGTCATTTATTTTTGTAACGTTATGTATTTTGTGATGTAATTAAATTTTGTGACGTCATTTATTTTTGTGACGTTATGTATTTTGTGACGTCATTTATTTTTGTGACGTTGCGTATTTTGAGACGTCATTTAATTTTGTGACGTTATGTATTTTGTGACGTCATTTATTTTTGTGACGTTATGTATTTTGTGACGTAACACATTTTTGGGACGTAATTTATTTTTGTGACGTTATGTATTTTGTGATCTCATTTATTTTTGTGACCTCATGTATTTTGTAATGTCATTTATTTTTGTGACGTTATGTATTTTGTGACGTTATGTATTTTGTGACGTAATTAATTTTTATGACGTTATGTATTTTGTGACGTCATTTAATTTTGGGACGTTATGTATTTTGTGACGTAATTAATTTTTGTGACGTCATTTATTTTTTTGACGTTATGTATTTTGTGACATCATTTATTTTTGTGACGTTATGTATTTTGTGACGTCATTTATTTTTGTGACGTTATGTATTTTGTGACGTTATGTATTTTGTGACGTCATTGATTTTTGTGACGTTATGTATTTTGTGACGTAATTAATTTTTGTGACGTCATTTATTTTTGTGACGTAATGTATTTTGTGACGTCATTTATTTTTGTGACGTTATGTATTTTGTGACGTCATTTATTTTTGTGATGTTATGTATTTTGTGACGTTATATATTTTGTCACGTCATTTATTTTTGTGACGTTATGTATTTTGTGAAGTCATTTATTTTTTTGATGTCATTTATTTTTGTGACGTTATGAATTTTGTCACGTCATTTATTTTTGTGACGTTATGTATTTTGTCACGTCATTTTTTTTGACGTTATGTATTTTGTGACGTCATTCATTTTTGTGACGTTATGCATTTTGTGACGCCATTTATGTTTTGTGACGTTATGTATTTTGTGAGGTAATTAATTTTTGTGACGTCATTAATTTTTGTGACGTTATGTATTTTGTGACGTCATTTATTTTTGTGACGTTATGTTTTATGTGACGTCATTTATTCTTGTAACGTTATGTATTTTGTGACGTCATTTATTTTTGTGACGTTATGTATTTTGTGACGTCATTTATTATTGTGACGTCATTTATTTCTGTGACGTTATGTATTTTGTGACGTCATTTATTTTTGTGACGTTATGTATTTTTAGACGTCATTTATTTTTTTACGTTATGTATTTTGTGACGTCATTTATTTTTGTGACGTTATGTATTTTGTGACGTAATAAACTTTTGTGACGTCATTTATTTTCGTGACGTTATGTATTTTATGACGTCATTTATTTTTGTGACGTGATGTATTTTGTGACATCATTTATTTTTGTGACGTTATGCATTTTGTGACGCCATTTATTTTTTGTGACGTTATGTATTTTGTGAGGTAATTAATTTTTGTGACGTCATTAATTTTTGTGACGTTATGTATTTTGTGACGTCATTTATTTTTGTGACGTTATGTATTTTGTGACGTCATTTATTTTTCTGACGTTATGTATTTTGTTACGTTATGTATTTTGTGACGTCATTTATTTTTGTGACGTTATGTATTTTGTGACGTAATTAATTTTTGTGACGTCATTTATTTTTGTGACGTTATGAATTTTGTGACGTCATTTATTTTTGTGACGTTATGTATTTTGTGACGTCATTTATTTTTGTGACGTTATGTATTTTGTGACGTTATGTATTTTGTGACGTCATTTATTTTTGTGCCGTTATGTATTTTGTGACGTCATTTATTTTTGTGACGTTATGTATTTTGTGACGTCATTTATTTTTGTGACGTTATGCATTTTGTGAAGCCATTTATTTTTTATGACGTTATGTATTTTGTGACGTCATTTATTTTTGTGACGTTATGTATTTTGTGACGTCATTTATTTTTGTGACGTTATGTATTTTTGTGACGTTATGTATTTTGTGACGTCATTTAATTTTGGAACGTTATGTATTTTGTGACGTAATTAATTTTTGTGACGTCATTTATTTTTGTGACGTTATGTATTTTGTGACGTCATTTATTTTTGTGACGTTATGTATTTTGTGACGTCATTTATTTTTTTGACGTTATGTATTTTGTGACGTAATTAATTTTTGTGACGTCATTAATTTTTGTGACGTTATGTATTTTGTGACGTCATTTATTTTTGTAACGTTATGTATTTTGTGATGTAATTAAATTTTGTGACGTCATTTATTTTTGTGACGTTATGTATTTTGTGACGTCATTTATTTTTGTGACGTTGCGTATTTTGTGACGTCATTTATTTTTGTGACGTTATGTATTTTGTGACGTCATTTATTTTTGTGACGTTATGTATTTTGTGACGTAATTAATTTTTGTGACGTCATTTATTTTTGTGACGTTATGTATTTTGTGACGTCATTTATTTTTGTGACGTTATGTATTTTGTCACGTCATTTTTTTTTTGACGTTATGTATTTTGTGACGTCATTCATTTTTGTGACGTTATGTATTTTGTGACGTTATTTATTTTTGTGACGTAATAAATTTTTGTGACGTCATTTATTTTTGTAACGTTATGTATTTTATGACGTCATTTATTTTTGTGACGTCATTTATTTTTTTGACGTTATGTATTTTGTGTCGTTATGTATTTTGTGACGTTATGTTTTTGTGACGTCATTTATTTTTGTAACGTTATGTATTTTGTGATGTAATTAAATTTTGTGACGTCATTTATTTTTGTGACGTTATGTATTTTGTGACGTCATTTATTTTTGTGACGTTGCGTATTTTGTGACGTCATTTAATTTTGTGACGTTATGTATTTTGTGACGTCATTTATTTTTGTGACGTTATGTATTTTGTGACGTAACACATTTTTGTGACGTTATGTATTTTGTGATGTCATTTATTTTTGTGACCTTATGTATTTTGTAATGTCATTTATTTTTGTGACGTTATGTATTTTGTGACGTCATTTATTTTTGTGACGTTATGTATTTTGTGACGTCATTTTTTTGTGACGTTATGTATTTTGTGACGTTATGAATTTTGTGACGTCATTTATTTTTGTGACGTTATGTATTTTGTGACGTAATTAAATTTTGTGACGTCATTTATGTTTGTGACGTTATGTATTTTGTGTTGTCATTAATTTTTGTGACGTTATGTATTTTGTGACGTCATTTATTTTTTTGACGTTATGTATTTTGTGACGTAATTAATTTTTGTGACGTCATTAATTTTTGTGACGTTATGTATTTTGTGACGTCATGTATTTTTGTAACGTTATGTATTTTGTGACGTCATTTATTTTTGTGACGTTATGTATTTTGTTAGGTAATTAATGTTTGTGACGTCATTTATTTTTGTGACGTTATGTATTTTGTGACGTAATTAATTTTTTTACGTCATTTATTTTTGTGACGTTATTTATTTTGTGACGTCATTAATTTTTGTGACGTCATTTATTTTGTGACGTCATTTATTTTTGTGACGTTATATATTTTGTGACGTCATTTATTTTTGTGACGTTATGTATTTTGTGACGTTATGTATTTTGTGACGTAATTAATTTTTGTGACGTTATGTATTTTGTGACGTCATTTAATTTTGGGACGTTATGTATTTTGTGACGTAATTAATTTTTGTGACGTCATTTATTTTTGTGACGTTATGTATTTTGTGACATCATTTATTTTTGTGACGTTATGTATTTTGTGACGTCATTTATTTTTGTGACGTTATGTATTTTGTGACGTTATGAATTTTGTGACGTCATTTATTTTTGTGACGTTATGTATTTTGTGACGTAATTAATTTTTGTGACGTTATGAATTTTGTGACGTCATTTATTTTGGTGATGTTATGTATTTTGTGACGTCATTTATTTTTGTGACGTCATTTATTTTTTTGACGTTATGTATTTTGTGTCGTTATGTATTTTGTGACGTTATGTTTTTGTGACGTCATTTATTTTTGTAACGTTATGTATTTTGTGATGTAATTAAATTTTGTGACGTCATTTATTTTTGTGACGTTATGTATTTTGTGACGTCATTTATTTTTGTGACGTTGCTTATTTTGAGACGTCATTTAATTTTGTGACGTTATGTATTTTGTGACGTCATTTATTTTTGTGACGTTATGTATTTTGTGACGTAACACATTTTTGGGACGTAATTTATTTTTGTGACGTTATGTATTTTGTGATCTCATTTATTTTTGTGACCTCATGTATTTTGTAATGTCATTTATTTTTGTGACGTTATGTATTTTGTGACGTTATGTATTTTGTGACGTAATTAATTTTTATGACGTTATGTATTTTGTGACGTCATTTAATTTTGGGACGTTATGTATTTTGTGACGTAATTAATTTTTGTGACGTCATTTATTTTTTTGACGTTATGTATTTTGTGACATCATTTATTTTTGTGACGTTATGTATTTTGTGACGTCATTTATTTTTGTGAAGTTATGTATTTTGTGACGTTATGTATTTTGTGACGTCATTGATTTTTGTGACGTTATGTATTTTGTGACGTAATTAATTTTTGTGACGTCATTTATTTTTGTGACGTAATGTATTTTGTGACGTCATTTATTTTTGTGACGTTATGTATTTTGTGACGTCATTTATTTTTGTGATGTTATGTATTTTGTGACGTTATATATTTTGTCACGTCATTTATTTTTGTGACGTTATGTATTTTGTGAAGTCATTTATTTTTTTGATGTCATTTATTTTTGTGACGTTATGAATTTTGTCACGTCATTTATTTTTGTGACGTTATGTATTTTGTCACGTCATTTTTTTTGACGTTATGTATTTTGTGACGTCATTCATTTTTGTGACGTTATGCATTTTGTGACGCCATTTATGTTTTGTGACGTTATGTATTTTGTGAGGTAATTAATTTTTGTGACGTCATTAATTTTTGTGACGTTATGTATTTTGTGACGTCATTTATTTTTGTGACGTTATGTTTTATGTGACGTCATTTATTCTTGTAACGTTATGTATTTTGTGACGTCATTTATTTTTGTGACGTTATGTATTTTGTGACGTCATTTATTATTGTGACGTCATTTATTTCTGTGACGTTATGTATTTTGTGACGTCATTTATTTTTGTGACGTTATGTATTTTTAGACGTCATTTATTTTTTTACGTTATGTATTTTGTGACGTCATTTATTTTTGTGACGTTATGTATTTTGTGACGTAATAAACTTTTGTGACGTCATTTATTTTCGTGACGTTATGTATTTTATGACGTCATTTATTTTTGTGACGTGATGTATTTTGTGACATCATTTATTTTTGTGACGTTATGCATTTTGTGACGCCATTTATTTTTTGTGACGTTATGTATTTTGTGAGGTAATTAATTTTTGTGACGTCATTAATTTTTGTGACGTTATGTATTTTGTGACGTCATTTATTTTTGTGACGTTATGTATTTTGTGACGTCATTTATTTTTGTGACGTTATGTATTTTGTGACGTTATGTATTTTGTGACGTCATTTATTTTTGTGACGTTATGTATTTTGTGACGTAATTAATTTTTGTGACGTCATTTATTTTTGTGACGTTATGAATTTTGTGACGTCATTTATTTTTGTGACGTTATGTATTTTGTGACGTCATTTATTTTTGTGACGTTATGTATTTTGTGATGTAATTAAATTTTGTGACGTCATTTATTTTTGTGCCGTTATGTATTTTGTGACGTCATTTATTTTTGTGACGTTATGTATTTTGTGACGTCATTTATTTTTGTGACGTTATGCATTTTGTGAAGCCATTTATTTTTTATGACGTTATGTATTTTGTGACGTCATTTATTTTTGTGACGTTATGTATTTTGTGACGTCATTTATTTTTGTGACGTTATGTATTTTTGTGACGTTATGTATTTTGTGACGTCATTTAATTTTGGAACGTTATGTATTTTGTGACGTAATTAATTTTTGTGACGTCATTTATTTTTGTGACGTTATGTATTTTGTGACGTCATTTATTTTTGTGACGTTATGTATTTTGTGACGTCATTTATTTTTTTGACGTTATGTATTTTGTGACGTAATTAATTTTTGTGACGTCATTAATTTTTGTGACGTTATGTATTTTGTGACGTCATTTATTTTTGTAACGTTATGTATTTTGTGATGTAATTAAATTTTGTGACGTCATTTATTTTTGTGACGTTATGTATTTTGTGACGTCATTTATTTTTGTGACGTTGCGTATTTTGTGACGTCATTTATTTTTGTGACGTTATGTATTTTGTGACGTCATTTATTTTTGTGACGTTATGTATTTTGTGACGTAATTAATTTTTGTGACGTCATTTATTTTTGTGACGTTATGTATTTTGTGACGTCATTTATTTTTGTGACGTTATGTATTTTGTCACGTCATTTTTTTTTTGACGTTATGTATTTTGTGACGTCATTCATTTTTGTGACGTTATGTATTTTGTGACGTTATTTATTTTTGTGACGTAATAAATTTTTGTGACGTCATTTATTTTTGTAACGTTATGTATTTTATGACGTCATTTATTTTTGTAACGTTATGTATTTTGTGATGTAATTAAATTTTGTGACGTCATTTATTTTTGTGACGTTATGTATTTTGTGACGTCATTTATTTTTGTGACGTTGCGTATTTTGTGACGTCATTTAATTTTGTGACGTTATGTATTTTGTGACGTCATTTATTTTTGTGACGTTATGTATTTTGTGACGTAACACATTTTTGTGAGGTAATTTATTTTTGTGACGTTATGTATTTTGTGATGTCACAAAATACATCACGTCACAAAAATAAATGACGTCACAAAAGTTTATTACGTCACAAAATACATAACGTCACAAAAATAAATGACGTCACAAAATACATAACGTAAAAAAATAAATGACGTCTAAAAATACATATTGTCACAAAAATAAATGACGTCACAAAATACATAACGTCACAGAAATAAATGACGTCACAATAATAAATGACGTCACAAAATACATAACGTTACAAGAATAAATGACGTCACATAAAACATAACGTCACAAAAATAAATGACGTCACAAAATACATAACGTCACAAAAATTAATGACGTCACAAAAATTAATTACCTCACAAAATACATAACGTCACAAAACATAAATGGCGTCACAAAATGCATAACGTCACAAAAATAAATGATGTCACGTAATACATCACGTCACAAAAATAAATGACGTCATAAAATACATAACGTTACAAAAATAAATGACGTCACAAAAATTTATAACGTCACAAAAATAAATAACGTCACAAAATACATAACGTCACAAAAATGAATGACGTCACAAAATACATAACGTCAAAAAAAATGACGTGACAAAATACATAACGTCACAAAAATAAATGACGTGACAAAATTCATAACGTCACAAAAATAAATGACATCAAAAAAATAAATGACTTCACAAAATACATAACGTCACAAAAATAAATGACGTGACAAAATATATAACGTCACAAAATACATAACATCACAAAAATAAATGACGTCACAAAATACATAACGTCACAAAAATAAATGACGTCACAAAATACATTACGTCACAAAAATAAATGACGTCACAAAAATTAATTACGTCACAAAATACATAACGTCACAAAAATCAATGACGTCACAAAATACATAACGTCACAAAATACATAACGTCACAAAATACATAACGTCACAAAAATAAATGACGTCACAAAATACATAACGTCACAAAAATAAATGATGTCACAAAATACATAACGTCAAAAAAATAAATGACGTCACAAAAATTAATTACGTCACAAAATACATAACGTCCCAAAATTAAATGACGTCACAAAATACATAACGTCATAAAAATTAATTACGTCACAAAATACATAACGTCACAAAATACATAACGTCACTAAAATAAATGACGTCACAAAATATATAACGTCACAAAAATAAATGACGTCACAAAATACATGACGTCACAAAAATAAATGAAATCACAAAATACATAACGTCACAAAAATAAATGACATTACAAAATACATGAGGTCACAAAAATAAATGAGATCACAAAATACATAACGTCACAAAAATAAATTACGTCCCAAAAATGTGTTACGTCACAAAATACATAACGTCACAAAAATAAATGACGTCACAAAATACATAACGTCACAAAATAAAATGACGTCTCAAAATACGCAACGTCACAAAAATAAATGACGTCACAAAATACATAACGTCACAAAAATAAATGACGTCACAAAATTTAATTACATCACAAAGTACATAACGTTACAAAAATAAATGACGTCACAAAAACATAAAGTCACAAAATACATAACGACACAAAATACATAACGTCAAAAAAATAAATGACGTCACAAAAATAAATGACGTCACAAAATACATAACATCACCAAAATAAATGACGTCACAAAATTCATAACGTCACAAAAATTAATTACGTCACAAAATACATAACGTCACAAAAATAAATGACGTCACAAAATTCATAACGTCACAAAATACATAACGTCACAAAAAAATGACGTCACAAAATACATAACGTCACAAAAATAAATGACGTCACAAAATACATAACGTCACAAAAATAAATGACATTACAAAATACATAAGGTCACAAAAATAAATGACATCACAAAATACATAACGTCACAAAAATAAATGACGTCACAAAAATTAATTACGTCACAAAATACATAACGTCACAAAAATCAATGACGTCACAAAATACATAACGTCACAAAATACATAACGTCACAAAAATAAATGACGTCACAAAATACATAACGTCACAAAAATAAATGATGTCACAAAATACATAACGTCAAAAAAATAAATGACGTCACAAAAATTAATTACGTCACAAAATACATAACGTCCCAAAATTAAATGACGTCACAAAATACATAACGTCACAAAAATTAATTACGTCACAAAATACATAACGTCACAAAATACATAACGTCACAAAAATAAATGACGTCACAAAATATATAACGTCACAAAAATAAATGACGTCACAAAATAAATGACGTCACAAAAATTAATGACGTCACAAAATAAATAACGTCACAAAAATAAATGACGTAAAAAAATTAATTACGTCACAAAATACATAACGTCACAAAAATTAATGACGTCACAAAAATTAATTACGTCACAAAATACATAACGTCAAAAAAATAAATGACGTCACAAAATACATAACGTCACAAAAATTAATGACAACACAAAATACATAACGTCACAAACATAAATGACGTCACAAAAATTAATTACGTCACAAAATACATAACGTCACAAAAATAAATGACGTCACAAAATTCATAACGTCACAAAATACATAACGTCACAAAAAAATGACGTCACAGAATACATAACGTCACAAAAATAAATGACGTCACAAAATACATAACGTCACAAAAATAAATGACATTACAAAATACATAAGGTCACAAAAATAAATGACATCACAAAATACATAACGTCACAAAAATGTGTTACGTCACAAAATACATAACGTCACAAAAATAAATGACGTCACAAAATACATAACGTCACAAAATTAAATGACGTCACAAAATACGCAACGTCACAAAAATAAATGACGTCACAAAATACATAACGTCACAAAAATAAATGACGTCACAAAATTTAATAACATCACAAAATACATAACGTTACAAAAATAAATGACGTCACAAAAACATAACGTCACAAAATACATAACGACACAAAATACATAACGTCAAAAAAATAAATGACGTCACAAAAATAAATGACGTCACAAAATACATAACGTCACCTAAATAAATGACGTCACAAAATTCATAACGTCACAAAAATTAATTACGTCACAAAATACATAACGTCACAAAAATAAATGACGTCACAAAATTCATAACGTCACAAAATACATAACGTCACAAAAAAATGACGTCACAAAATACATAACGTCACAAACATAAATGACGTCACAAAATACATAACGTCACAAAAATAAATGACATTACAAAATACATAAGGTCACAAAAATAAATGACATCACAAAATACATAACGTCACAAAAATAAATTACCTCACAAAAATGTGTTACGTCACAAAATACATAACGTCACAAAAATAAATGACGTCACAAAATACATAACGTCACAAAATTAAATGACGTCACAAAATACGCAACGTCACAAAAATAAATGACGTCACAAAATACATAACGTCACAAAAATAAATGACGTCACAAAATTTAATTACATCACAAAATACATAACGTTACAAAAATAAATGACGTCATAAAATACATAACGTTACAAAAATAAATGACGTCACAAAAATTTATTACGTCACAAAAATAAATAACGTCACAAAATACATAACGTCACAAAAATGAATGACGTCACAAAATACATAACGTCAAAAAAAAAATGACGTGACAAAATACATAACGTCACAAAAATAAATGACGTCACAAAATACATAACGTCACAAAAATAAATGACGTCACAAAAATTAATTACGTCACAAAATACATAACGTCACAAAAATAAATGACGTCACAAAATACATAACGTCACAAAAATAAATGACGTCACAAAATACGCAACGTCACAAAAATAAATGACGTCACAAAATACATAACGTCACAAAAATAAATGACGTCACAAAATTTAATTACATCACAAAATACATAACGTTACAAAAATAAATGACGTCACAAAATACATAACGTCACAAAAATTAATGACGTCACAAAAATTAATTACGTCACAAAATACATAACGTCAAAAAAATAAATGACGTCACAAAATACATAACGTCACAAAAATAAATGACGTCACAAAATACATAACGTCACAAAAATAAATGACGTCACAAAAATTAATTACGTCACAAAATACATAACGTTCCAAAATTAAATGACGTCACAAAATACATAACGTCACAAAAATACATAACGTCACAAAAATAAATGACGTCACAAAATACATAACGTCACAAAAATAAATGACGTCACAAAATACATAACGTCATAAAAAATAAATGGCTTCACAAAATGCATAACGTCACAAAAATAAATGACGTCACAAAATACATAACGTCACAAAAATAAATGACGTCACAAAATACATAACGGCACAAAAATAAATGACGTCACAAAATACATAACGTCACAAAATACATAACGTCACAAAAATAAATGACGTCACAAAATACATAACGTCACAAAAATAAATGACGTCACAAAATTCATAACGTCACAAAAATAAATGACGTCACAAAAATTAATTACGTCACAAAATACATAACGTCACAAAAATAAATGACGTCACAAAATACATAACGTCACAAAATACATAACGTCACAAAAATAAATGACGTCACAAAATACATAACGTCACAAAAATAAATGACGTCACAAAATACATAACGTCACAAAAATTAATGACGTCACAAAAATTAATTACCTCACAAAATACATAACGTCACAAAAAATAAATGGCGTCACAAAATGCATAACGTCACAAAAATAAATGATGTCACAAAATACATCACGTCACAAAAATAAATGACGTCATAAAATACATAACGTCACGAAAATAAATGACGTCACAAAAGTTTATTACGTCACAAAATACATAACGTCACAAAAATAAATGACGTCACAAAATACATAACGTAAAAAAATAAATGACGTCTAAAAATACATAACGTCACAAAAATAAATGACGTCACAAAATACATAACGTCACAGAAATAAATGACGTCACAATAATAAATGACGTCACAAAATACATAACGTCACAAAAATAAATGACGTCACAAAATACATAACGTTACAAGAATAAATGACGTCACATAAAACATAACGTCACAAAAATAAATGACGTCACAAAATACATAACGTCACAAAAATTAATGACGTCACAAAAATTAATTACCTCACAAAATACATAACGTCACAAAACATAAATGGCGTCACAAAATGCATAACGTCACAAAAATGAATGACGTCACAAAATACATAACGTCAAAAAAAAATGACGTGACAAAATACATAACGTCACAAAAATAAATGACGTGACAAAATTCATAACGTCACAAAAATAAATGACATCAAAAAAATAAATGACTTCACAAAATACATAACGTCACAAAAATAAATGACGTGACAAAATATATAACGTCACAAAATACATAACATCACAAAAATAAATGACGTCACAAAATACATAACGTCACAAAAATAAATGACGTCACAAAATACATTACGTCACAAAAATAAATGACGTCACAAAAATTAATTACGTCACAAAATACATAACGTCACAAAAATCAATGACGTCACAAAATACATAACGTCACAAAATACATAACTTCACAAAAATAAATGACGTCACAAAATACATAACGTCACAAAAATAAATGATGTCACAAAATACATAACGTCAAAAAAATAAATGACGTCACAAAAATTAATTACGTCACAAAATACATAACGTCCCAAAATTAAATGACGTCACAAAATACATAACGTCATAAAAATTAATTACGTCACAAAATACATAACGTCACAAAATACATAACGTCACAAAAATAAATGACATTACAAAATACATGAGGTCACAAAAATAAATGAGATCACAAAATACATAACGTCACAAAAATAAATTACGTCCCAAAAATGTGTTACGTCACAAAATACATAACGTCACAAAAATAAATGACGTCACAAAATACATAACGTCACAAAATTAAATGACGTCTCAAAATAAGCAACGTCACAAAAATAAATGACGTCACAAAATACATAACGTCACAAAAATAAATGACGTCACAAAATTTAATTACATCACAAAATACATAACGTTACAAAAATAAATGACGTCACAAAAACATAACGTCACAAAATACATAACGACACAAAATACATAACGTCAAAAAAATAAATGACGTCACAAAAATAAATGACGTCACAAAATACATAACATCACCAAAATAAATGACGTCACAAAATTCATAACGTCACAAAAATTAATTACGTCACAAAATACATAACGTCACAAAAATAAATGACGTCACAAAATTCATAACGTCACAAAATACATAACGTCACAAAAATAAATGACGTCACAAAATACATAACGTCACAAAAATAAATGATGTCACAAAATACATAACGTCACAAAAATAAATGACGTCACAAAAATTAATTACGTCACAAAATACATAACGTCCCAAAATGAAATGACGTCACAAAATACATAACGTCACAAAAATTAATTACGTCACAAAATACATAACGTCACAAAATACATAACGTCACAAAAATAAATGACGTCACAAAATATATAACGTCACAAAAATAAATGACGTCACAAAATAAATGACGTCACAAAAATTAATGACGTCACAAAATAAATAACGTCACAAAAATAAATGACGTAAAAAAATTAATTACGTCACAAAATACATAACGTCACAAAAATAAATGACGTCACAAACATTAATTACCTAACAAAATACATAACGTCACAAAAATAAATGATGTCACAAAATACATAACGTCACAAAAATACATGACGTCACAAAATACATAACGTCACAAAAATTAATGACGTCACAAAAATTAATTACGTCACAAAATACATAACGTCAAAAAAATAAATGACGTCACAAAATACATAACGTCACAAAAATTAATGACAACACAAAATACATAACGTCACAAACATAAATGACGTCACAAAAATTAATTACGTCACAAAATACATAACGTCACAAAAATAAATGACGTCACAAAATTCATAACGTCACAAAATACATAACGTCACAAAAAAATGACGTCACAAAATACATAACGTCACAAAAATAAATGACGTCACAAAATACATAACGTCACAAAAATAAATGACATTACAAAATACATAAGGTCACAAAAATAAATGACATCACAAAATACATAACGTCACAAAAATGTGTTACGTCACAAAATACATAACGTCACAAAAATAAATGACGTCACAAAATACATAACGTCACAAAATTAAATGACGTCACAAAATACGCAACGTCACAAAAATAAATGACGTCACAAAATACATAACGTCACAAAAATAAATGACGTCACAAAATTTAATTACATCACAAAATACATAACGTTACAAAAATAAATGACGTCACAAAAACATAACGTCACAAAATACATAACGACACAAAATACATAACGTCAAAAAAATAAATGACGTCACAAAAATAAATGACGTCATAAAATACATAACGTTACAAAAATAAATGACGTCACAAAAATTTATTACGTCACAAAAATAAATAACGTCACAAAATACATAACGTCACAAAAATGAATGACGTCACAAAATACATAACGTCAAAAAAAAAAATGACGTGACAAAATACATAACGTCACAAAAATAAATGACGTCACAAAATACATAACGTCACAAAAATAAATGACGTCACAAAAATTAATTACGTCACAAAATACATAACGTCACAAAAATAAATGACGTCACAAAATACATAACGTCACAAAAATAAATGACGTCACAAAATACGCAACGTCACAAAAATAAATGACGTCACAAAATACATAACGTCACAAAAATTAATGACGTCACAAAAATTAATTACGTCACAAAATACATAACGTCAAAAAAATAAATGACGTCACAAAATACATAACGTCACAAAAATAAATGACGTCACAAAATACATAACGTCACAAAAATAAATGACGTCACAAAAATTAATTACGTCACAAAATACATAACGTTCCAAAATTAAATGACGTCACAAAATACATAACGTCACAAAAATACATAACGTCACAAAAATAAATGACGTCACAAAATACATAACGTCACAAAAATAAATGACGTCACAAAATACATAACGTCATAAAAAATAAATGGCTTCACAAAATGCATAACGTCACAAAAATAAATGACGTCACAAAATACATAACGTCACAAAAATAAATGACGTCACAAAATACATAACGGCACAAAAATAAATGACGTCACAAAATACATAACGTCACAAAATACATAACGTCACAAAAATAAATGACGTCACAAAATACATAACGTCACAAAAATAAATGACGTCACAAAATTCATAACGTCACAAAAATAAATGACGTCACAAAAATTAATTACGTCACAAAATACATAACGTCACAAAAATAAATGACGTCACAAAATACATAACGTAACAAAATACATAACGTCACAAAAATAAATGACGTCACAAAATACATAACGTCACAAAAATAAATGACGTCACAAAATACATAACGTCACAAAAATTAATGACGTCACAAAAATTTATAACGTCACAAAAATAAATAACGTCACAAAATACATAACGTCACAAAAATGAATGACGTCACAAAATACATAACGTCAAAAAAATGACGTGACAAAATACATAACGTCACAAAAATAAATGACGTGACTAAATTCATAACGTCACAAAAATAAATGACAACAAAAAAATATATGACTTCACAAAATACATAACGTCACATAAATAAATGACGTGACAAAATATATAACGTCACAAAATACATAACATCACAAAAATAAATGACGTCACAAAATACATAACGTCACAAAAATAAATGACGTCACAAAATACATTACGTCACAAAAATAAATGACGTCACAAAAATTAATTACGTCACAAAATACATAACGTCACAAAAATCAATGACGTCACAAAATACATAACGTCACAAAATACATAACGTCACAAAAATAAATGACGTCACAAAATACATAACGTCACAAAAATAAATGATGTCACAAAATACATAACGTCAAAAAAATAAATGACGTCACAAAAATTAATTACGTCACAAAATACATAACGTCCCAAAATTAAATGACGTCACAAAATACATAACGTCATAAAAATTAATTACGTCACAAAATACATAACGTCACAAAATACATAACGTCACAAAATACATAACGTCACAAAAATAAATGACGTCACAAAATATATAACGTCACAAAAATAAATGACGTCACAAAATACATGACGTCACAAAAATAAATGAAATCACAAAATACATAACGTCACAAAAATAAATGACATTACAAAATACATGAGGTCACAAAAATAAATGAGATCACAAAATACATAACGTCACAAAAATAAATTACTTCCCAAAAATGTGTTACGTCACAAAATACATAACGTCACAAAAATAAATGACGTCACAAAATACATAACGTCACAAAATTAAATGACGTCTCAAAATACGCAACGTCACAAAAATAAATGACGTCACAAAATACATAACGTCACAAAAATAAATGACGTCACAAAATTTAATTACATCACAAAATACATAACGTTACAAAAATAAATGACGTCACAAAAACATAACGTCACAAAATACATAACGACACAAAAATAAATGACGTCAGAAAATATATAACGTCACAAAATACATAACGTCACAAAAATAAATGACGTCACAAAATACATAACGTCACAAAAATAAATGACGTCACAAAATACATAACGTCACAAAAATAAATGACGTCACAAAAATTAATTACGTCACAAAATACATAACGTCACAAAAATCAATGACGTCACAAAATACATAACGTCACAAAATACATAACGTCAAAAAAATAAATGACGTCACAAAATACATAACGTCACAAAAATAAATGACGTCACAAAATACATAACGTCACAAAAATAAATGACGTCACAAAAATTAATTACGTCACAAAATACATAACGTTCCAAAATTAAATGACGTCACAAAATACATAACGTCACAAAAATACATAACGTCACAAAAATAAATGACGTCACAAAATACATAACGTCACAAAAATAAATGACGTCACAAAATACATAACGTCACAAAAAATAAATGGCTTCACAAAATGCATAACGTCACAAAAATAAATGACGTCACAAAATACATAACGTCACAAAAATAAATGACGTCACAAAATACATAACGGCACAAAAATAAATGACGTCACAAAATACATAACGTCACAAAAAACATAACGTCACAAAAATAAATGACGTCACAAAATACATAACGTCACAAAAAACATAACGTCACAAAAATAAATGACGTCACAAAATACATAACGTCACAAAAATAAATGACGTCACAAAATTCATAACGTCACAAAAATAAATGACGTCACAAAAATTAATTACGTCACAAAATACATAACGTCACAAAAATAAATGACGTCACAAAATACATAACGTCACAAAATACATAACGTCACAAAAATAAATGACGTCACAAAATACATAACGTCACAAAAATAAATGACGTCACAAAATACATAACGTCACAAAAATTAATGACGTCACAAAAATTAATTACCTCACAAAATACATAACGTCACAAAAAATAAATGGCGTCACATAATTCATAACGTCACAAAAATAAATGATGTCACAAAATACATCACGTCACAAAAATAAATGACGTCACAAAAGTTTATTACGTCACAAAATACATAACGTCACAAAAATAAATGACGTCACAAATTACATAACGTAAAAAAATAAATGACGTCTAAAAATACATATTGTCACAAAAATAAATGACGTCACAAAATACATAACGTCACAGAAATAAATGACGTCACAATAATAAATGACGTCACAAAATACATAACGTTACAAGAATAAATGACGTCACATAAAACATAACGTCACAAAAATAAATGACGTCACAAAATACATAACGTCACAAAAATTAATGACGTCACAAAAATTAATTACCTCACAAAATACATAACGTCACAAAACATAAATGGCGTCACAAAATGCATAACGTCACAAAAATAAATGATGTCACGTAATACATCACGTCACAAAAATAAATGACGTCATAAAATACATAACGTTACAAAAATAAATGACGTCACAAAAATTTATAACGTCACAAAAATAAATAACGTCACAAAATACATAACGTCACAAAAATGAATGACGTCACAAAATACATAACGTCAAAAAAAATGACGTGACAAAATACATAACGTCACAAAAATAAATGACGTGACAAAATTCATAACGTCACAAAAATAAATGACATCAAAAAAATAAATGACTTCACAAAATACATAACGTCACAAAAATAAATGACGTGACAAAATATATAACGTCACAAAATACATAACATCACAAAAATAAATGACGTCACAAAATACATAACGTCACAAAAATAAATGACGTCACAAAATACATTACGTCACAAAAATAAATGACGTCACAAAAATTAATTACGTCACAAAATACATAACGTCACAAAAATCAATGACGTCACAAAATACATAACGTCACAAAATACATAACGTCACAAAAATAAATGACGTCACAAAATACATAACGTCACAAAAATAAATGATGTCACAAAATACATAACGTCAAAAAAATAAATGACGTCACAAAAATTAATTACGTCACAAAATACATAACGTCCCAAAATTAAATGACGTCACAAAATACATAACGTCATAAAAATTAATTACGTCACAAAATACATAACGTCACAAAATACATAACGTCACAAAAATAAATGACGTCACAAAATATATAACGTCACAAAAATAAATGACGTCACAAAATACATGACGTCACAAAAATAAATGAAATCACAAAATACATAACGTCACAAAAATAAATGACATTACAAAATACATGAGGTCACAAAAATAAATGAGATCACAAAATACATAACGTCACAAAAATAAATTACGTCCCAAAAATGTGTTAAGTCACAAAATACATAACGTCACAAAAATAAATGACGTCACAAAATACATAACGTCACAAAATAAAATGACGTCTCAAAATACGCAACGTCACAAAAATAAATGACGTCACAAAATACATAACGTCACAAAAATAAATGACGTCACAAAATTTAATTACATCACAAAATACATAACGTTACAAAAATAAATGACGTCACAAAAACATAAAGTCACAAAATACATAACGACACAAAATACATAACGTCAAAAAAATAAATGACGTCACAAAAATAAATGACGTCACAAAATACATAACATCACCAAAATAAATGACGTCACAAAATTCATAACGTCACAAAAATTAATTACGTCACAAAATACATAACGTCACAAAAATAAATGACGTCACAAAATTCATAACGTCACAAAATACATAACGTCACAAAAAAATGACGTCACAAAATACATAACGTCACAAAAATAAATGACGTCACAAAATACATAACGTCACAAAAATAAATGACATTACAAAATACATAAGGTCACAAAAATAAATGACATCACAAAATACATAACGTCACAAAAATAAATGACGTCACAAAAATTAATTACGTCACAAAATACATAACGTCACAAAAATCAATGACGTCACAAAATACATAACGTCACAAAATACATAACGTCACAAAAATAAATGACGTCACAAAATACATAACGTCACAAAAATAAATGATGTCACAAAATACATAACGTCAAAAAAATAAATGACGTCACAAAAATTAATTACGTCACAAAATACATAACGTCCCAAAATTAAATGACGTCACAAAATACATAACGTCACAAAAATTAATTACGTCACAAAATACATAACGTCACAAAATACATAACGTCACAAAAATAAATGACGTCACAAAATATATAACGTCACAAAAATAAATGACGTCACAAAATAAATGACGTCACAAAAATTAATGACGTCACAAAATAAATAACGTCACAAAAATAAATGACGTAAAAAAATTAATTACGTCACAAAATACATAACGTCACAAAAATAAATGACGTCACAAACATTAATTACCTAACAAAATACATAACGTCACAAAAATAAATGACGTCACAAAATACATAACGTCACAAAAATACATGACGTCACAAAATACATAACGTCACAAAAATTAATGACGTCACAAAAATTAATTACGTCACAAAATACATAACGTCAAAAAAATAAATGACGTCACAAAATACATAACGTCACAAAAATTAATGACAACACAAAATACATAACGTCACAAACATAAATGACGTCACAAAAATTAATTACGTCACAAAATACATAACGTCACAAAAATAAATGACGTCACAAAATTCATAACGTCACAAAATACATAACGTCACAAAAAAATGACGTCACAGAATACATAACGTCACAAAAATAAATGACGTCACAAAATACATAACGTCACAAAAATAAATGACATTACAAAATACATAAGGTCACAAAAATAAATGACATCACAAAATACATAACGTCACAAAAATGTGTTACGTCACAAAATACATAACGTCACAAAAATAAATGACGTCACAAAATACATAACGTCACAAAATTAAATGACGTCACAAAATACGCAACGTCACAAAAATAAATGACGTCACAAAATACATAACGTCACAAAAATAAATGACGTCACAAAATTTAATAACATCACAAAATACATAACGTTACAAAAATAAATGACGTCACAAAAACATAACGTCACAAAATACATAACGACACAAAATACATAACGTCAAAAAAATAAATGACGTCACAAAAATAAATGACGTCACAAAATACATAACGTCACCTAAATAAATGACGTCACAAAATTCATAACGTCACAAAAATTAATTACGTCACAAAATACATAACGTCACAAAAATAAATGACGTCACAAAATTCATAACGTCACAAAATACATAACGTCACAAAAAAATGACGTCACAAAATACATAACGTCACAAACATAAATGACGTCACAAAATACATAACGTCACCAAAATAAATGAGGTCACAAAATACATAACGTCACAAAAATAAATGACGTCACAAAATACATAACGACACAAAAATAAATGACGTCACAAAATACATAACGTCACAAAAATAAATGACGTCACAAAAATTAATTACTTCACAAAATACATAACGTCACAAAAATAAATGACGTCACAAAATACATAACGTCAAAAAAATAAATGACGTCACAAAATGCATAACGTCACAAAATACATAACGGCACAAAAATAAATGACGTCACAAAATACATAACGTCACAAAAAGAAATGACGTCACAAAATACATATCGTCACAAAAATAATTGACGTCACAAAATACGTAACGTCACAAAAATAAATGACGCCGCAAAATACATAACGTTACAAAATACATAACGTCATAAAAATAAATGACGTCACAAAATACATAACGTCACAAAAATAAATGACGTCACAAAATACATAACGTCACAAAAATAAATGACGTCACAAAATACATAACGTCACAAAATACATAACGTCACAAAAATAAATGAGGTCACAAAATACATAACGTCACAAAAATAAATGACGCCACAATATACATAACGTCACAAAAATAAATGACGTCACAAAATACAAAACGTCACAAAAACAAATGACGTCACAAAATACATAACGTCACAAAAATAAATGACGTAACAATAATAAATGACGTCACAAAATACATAACGTCACAAAAATAAATGACGTCACAAAATACATAACGTCACAAAATACATAACGTCACAAAAATAAATGACGTCACAAAAGACATAACGTCACAAATATAAATGACGTCACAAAGATAAATGACGTCACAAAATACATAACGTCACAAAAATAAATAACGTCACAAAATACATAACGTCACAAAAATAAATGAAGTCACAAAATACATAACGTCACAAATATAAATGACGTCACAAATATTAATACATAACGTCACAAAAATAAATGACGTCACAAAATACATAACGTCACAAAAATAAATGACGTCAAAAAATACATAACGTAACAAAACACATAACGTCACAAAAATAATGACGTCACAAAATACATAACGTCACAAAAATGAATGACGTCACAATAATAAATGACGTCACAAAATACTAAACGTCGCAAAAAAATGACGTCACAAAATCCATAACGTCACAAAAATAAATGAAGTCACAAAATACATAACGTCACAAAAATAAATGACGTCACAAAATACATAACGTCACAAAAATAAATGACGTCACAAAATACATAACGTCACAAAATAAATGACGTCACAAAAATTAATTACGTCACAAAATACATAACGTCACAAAAAAAAATGACGTCACAAAATACATAACGGCACAAAAATAAATGACGTCACAAAATACCTAACGTCACAATAAGAAATGACGTCACAAAATACATAACGTCACAAAAATAATTGACGTCACAAAATACATAACGTCACAAAAATAAATGACGTCACAAAATACATAACGTAACAAATATAAATGACGTCACAAAAATAAATGACGTCACAAAATACATAACGTCACAAAAATAAATAACGTTACAAAATACATAACGTCACAAAAAATCAATGAGGTCACAAAATACATAACGTCACAAATATAAATGACGTCACAAATATTAATACATAACGTCACAAAAATAAATGCCGTCACAAAATACATAACGTCACAAATATAAATGACGTCACAATAATAAATGAGGTCACAAAATTCATAACGTCACAAAAATAAATGACGTCACAAAATACATAACGTCACAAAAATAAATGACGTCACAAAATACATAACGTCACAAAAATAAATGACGTCACAAAATACATATTGTCACAAAAATAAATGACGTCACAAAATACATAACGTCACAAAAATAAATGACGTCAAAAAATACATAACGTCACAAAATACATAACGGCAAAAAATAAATGACGTCACAAAATACATAACGTCACAAAAATAAATGACGTCACAAAATACATAACATCACAAAAATAAATGCCGTCACAAAATACATAACGTCACAAAAATAAATGACGTCACAAAATACATAACGTCACAAAAATAAATGACGTCACAAAATACATAACGTCACGAAAATAAATGACGTCACAAAATACATAACGTCACAAAAATAAATGACGTCACAATAATAAATGACGTCGCAAAATACTTAACGTCACAAAAATAAATGACGTCACAAAATACATAACGTCACAAAAAATAAATGACGTCACAAAATACATAACGTCACAAAAATAAATGACGTCACAAAATACATAACGTCACAAAATACATAACGTCACAAAAATAAATGACGTCACAATAATAAATGACGTCGCAAAATACTTAACGTCACAAAAATAAATAACGTCACAAAATACATAACGTCACAAAAAATAAATGACGTCACAAAATACATAATTTCAAAAAAATAAATGACGTCACAAAATACATAACGTCACAAAAATAAATGACGTCACCAAATACATAACATCACAAAAATAAATGACGTCACAAAATACATAACGTCACAAAAATAAATGACGTCACAAAATACATAACGTCACAAAAATTAATGACGTCACAAAATACATAACGGCACAAAAATAAATGACGTCACAAAATACCTAACGTTACAAAAAGAAATGACGTCACAAAATACATAACGTCACAAAAATAATTGACGTCACAAAATACATAACGTCACAAAAATAAATGACGTCACAAAATACATAACGTCACAAAAATAAATGACGTCACAATAATAAATGACGTCACAAAATACTAAACGTCACAAAAAAATGACGTCACAAAATACATAACGTCACAAAAATAAATGACGTCACAAAATACATAACGTCACAAAAATAAATGACGTCACAATAATAAATGACGTCACAAAATACATAACGTCACAAAAATAAATGACGTCACAAAATACATAACGTCACAAAAATAAATGACGTCACAAAATACATAACGTCACAAAAATAAATGACGTCAAAAAATACATTACGTCACAAAACACATAACGTCACAAAAATAAATGACGTCACAAAATACATAACGTCACAAAAATAAATGACGTCACAATAATAAATGACGTCAAAAAAATAAATGACGTCACAAAATACATAACGTCACAAAAATAAATGACGTCACAAAATACATAACGTCACAAAAATAAATGACGTCACAAAATACATAACGTCACAAAAATAAATGACGTCACACAAATAAATGACGTCACAAAATACATAACGTCACAATAATAAATGACGTCACAAAATACATTACGTCACAAAAATAAATGACGTCACAAAAATTAATTACGTCACAAAATACTAAACGTCACAAAAAAATGACGTCACAAAATACATAACGTCACAAAAATAAATGACGTCACAAAATACATAACGTCACAAAAATAAATGACGTCACAATAATAAATGACGTCACAAAATACATAACGTCACAAAAATAAATGACGTCACAAAATACATAACGTCACAAAAATAAATGACGTCACAAAATACATAACGTCACAAAAATAAATGACGTCAAAAAATACATTACGTCACAAAACACATAACGTCACAAAAATAAATGACGTCACAAAATACATAACGTCACAAAAATAAATGACGTCACAATAATAAATGACGTCAAAAAAATAAATGACGTCACAAAATACATAACGTCACAAAAATAAATGACGTCACAAAATACATAACGTCACAAAAATAAATGACGTCACAAAATACATAACGTCACAAAAATAAATGACGTCACACAAATAAATGACGTCACAAAATACATAACGTCACAAAAATAAATGACGTCACAAAATACATAACGTCACAAAAATAAATGACGTCACAAAATACATAACGTCACAAAAATAAATGACGTCACAAAATACATAACGGCACAAAAATAAATGACGTCACAAAATACCTAACGTCAAGAAAAGAAATGACGTCACAAAATACATAACGTCACAAAAATAATTGACGTCACAAAATACATAACGTCACAAAAACAAATGACGTCACAATAATAAATGACGTCACAAAATACATAACGTCACAAAAATAAATGACGTCACAAAATACATAACGTCACAAAAATAAATGACGTCACAAAATACATAACGTCACAAAAATAAATGACGTCAAAAATACATAACGTCACAAAACACATAACGTCACAAAAATAAATAACGTCACAAAATACATAACGTCACAAAAAATAAATGACGTCACAAAATACATAATTTCAAAAAAATAAATGACGTCACAAAATACATAACGTCACAAAAATAAATGACGTCACCAAATACATAACATCACAAAAATAAATGACGTCACAAAATACATAACGTCACAAAAATAAATGACGTCACAAAATACATAACGTCACAAAAATTAATGACGTCACAAAATACATAACGGCACAAAAATAAATGACGTCACAAAATACCTAACGTTACAAAAAGAAATGACGTCACAAAATACATAACGTCACAAAAATAATTGACGTCACAAAATACATAACGTCACAAAAATAAATGACGTCACAAAATACATAACGTCACAAAAATAAATGACGTCACAATAATAAATGACGTCACAAAATACTAAACGTCACAAAAAAATGACGTCACAAAATACATAACGTCACAAAAATAAATGACGTCACAAAATACATAACGTCACAAAAATAAATGACGTCACAATAATAAATGACGTCACAAAATACATAACGTCACAAAAATAAATGACGTCACAAAATACATAACGTCACAAAAATAAATGACGTCACAAAATACATAACGTCACAAAAATAAATGACGTCAAAAAATACATTACGTCACAAAACACATAACGTCACAAAAATAAATGACGTCACAAAATACATAACGTCACAAAAATAAATGACGTCACAATAATAAATGACGTCAAAAAAATAAATGACGTCACAAAATACATAACGTCACAAAAATAAATGACGTCACAAAATACATAACGTCACAAAAATAAATGACGTCACAAAATACATAACGTCACAAAAATAAATGACGTCACACAAATAAATGACGTCACAAAATACATAACGTCACAAAAATAAATGACGTCACAAAATACATAACGTCACAAAAATAAATGACGTCACAAAATCCATAACGTCACAAAAATAAATGACGTCACAAAATACATAACGGCACAAAAATAAATGACGTCACAAAATACCTAACGTCAAGAAAAGAAATGACGTCACAAAATACATAACGTCACAAAAATAATTGACGTCACAAAATACATAACGTCACAAAAACAAATGACGTCACAATAATAAATGACGTCACAAAATACATAACGTCACAAAAATAAATGACGTCACAAAATACATAACGTCACAAAAATAAATGACGTCACAAAATACATAACGTCACAAAAATAAATGACGTCAAAAATACATAACGTCACAAAACACATAACGTCACAAAAATAAATGACGTCACAAAATACATAACGTCACAAAAATAAATGACGTCACAAAATACATAACGGCACAAAAATAAATGACGTCAAAAAATACCTAACGTCACAAAAATAAATGACGTCACAAAATACATAACGTCACAAAAATAAATGACGTCACAAAATACATAACGTCACAAAAATAAATGACGTCACAAAATACATAACGTCACAAAAATAAATGACGTCACAAAATACATAACGGCGCAAAAATAAATGACGTCACAAAATACCTAACGTCAAGAAAAGAAATGACGTCACAAAATACATAACGTCACAAAAATAATTGACGTCACAAAATACATAACGTCACAAAAACAAATGACGTCACAATAATAAATGACGTCACAAAATACATAACGTCACAAAAATAAATGACGTCACAAAATACATAACGTCACAAAAATAAATGACGTCACAAAATACATAACGTCACAAAAATAAATGACGTCAAAAATACATAACGTCACAAAACACATAACGTCACAAAAATAAATGACGTCACAAAATACATAACGTCACAAAAATAAATGACGTCACAGTAAAAAATGACGTCAAAAAAATAAATGACGTCACAAAATACATAACGTCACAAAAATAAATGACGTCACAAAATACATAACGTCACAAAAATAAATGAAGTCACAAAATACATAACGGTACAAAAATAAATGACGTCACAAAATACCTAACGTCACAAAAATAAATGACGTCACAAAATACATAACGTCACAAAAATAAATGACGTCACAAAATACATAACATCACAAAAATAAATGACGTCACAAAATACATAACGTCACAAAAATAAATGACGTCACAAAATACATAACGTCACAAAAATAAATGACGTCACAAAATACCTAACGTCAAGAAAAGAAATGACGTCACAAAATACATAACGTCACAAAAATAATTGACGTCACAAAATACATAACGTCACAAAAACAAATGACGTCACAATAATAAATGACGTCACAAAATACATAACGTCACAAAAATAAATGACGTCACAAAATACATAACGTCACAAAAATAAATGACGTCACAAAATACATAATGTCAAAAAAATAAATGACGTCACAATAATAAATGACGTCACAAAATACTAAACGTCACAAAAAAATGACGTCACAAAATACATAACGTCACAAAAATAAATGACGTCACAAAATACATAACGTCATAAAAATAAATGACGTCACAAAATACATAACGTCACAAAAATAAATGACGTCACAAAATACTTAACGTCACAAAAATAAATGACGTCACAAAATACATAACGGCACAAAAATAAATGACGTCACAAAATACCTAATGTCACAAAAAGAAATGACGTCACAAAATACATAACGTCACAAAAATAATTGACGTCACAAAATACATAACGTCACAAAAATAAATGACATCACAAAGTACATAACGTCACAAATATAAATGACGTCACAAAAATAAATAACGTCACAAAATGTATAACGTCACAAAATACATAACGTCACAAAAATAAATGACGTTACAATAATAAATGACGTCACAAAATACATAATGTCAAAAAAAAAATGACGTCACAAAATACATAACGTCACAAAAATAAATGACGTCACAAAATACATAACATCACAAAAATAAATGCCGTCATAAAATACATAACGTCACAAAAATAAATGACGTCACAAAATACTTAACGTCACAAAAATAAATGACGTCACAAAATACATAACGTCACGAAAATAAATGACGTCACAAAATACATAACGTCACAAAAATAAATGACGTCACAATAATAAATGACGTCGCAAAATACTTAACGTCACAAAAATAAATGACGTCACAAAATACATAACGTCACAAAAAATAAATGACGTCACAAAATACATAACGTCACAAAAATAAATGACGTCACAAAATACATAACGTCACAAAATACATAACGTCACCAAAATAAATGAGGTCACAAAATACATAACGTCACATAAATAAATGACGTCACAAAATACATAACGACACAAAAATAAATGACGTCACAAAATACATAACGTCACAAAAATAAATGACGTCACAAAAATTAATTACTTCACAAAATACATAACGTCACAAAAATAAATGACGTCACAAAATACATAACGTCAAAAAAATAAATGACGTCACAAAATGCATAACGTCACAAAATACATAACGGCACAAAAATAAATGACGTCACAAAATACATAACGTCACAAAAAGAAATGACGTCACAAAATACATATCGTCACAAAAATAATTGACGTCACAAAATACATAACGTCACAAAAATAAATGACGCCGCAAAATACATAACGTTACAAAATACATAACGTCATAAAAATAAATGACGTCACAAAATACATAACGTCACAAAAATAAATGACGTCACAAAATACATAACGTCACAAAAATAAATGACGTCACAAAATACATAACGTCACAAAATACATAACGTCACAAAAATAAATGAGGTCACAAAATACATAACGTCACAAAAATAAATGACGCCACAATATACATAACGTCACAAAAATAAATGACGTCACAAAATACAAAACGTCACAAAAACAAATGACGTCACAAAATACATAACGTCACAAAAATAAATGACGTAACAATAATAAATGACGTCACAAAATACATAACGTCACAAAAATAAATGACGTCACAAAATACATAACGTCACAAAATACATAACGTCACAAAAATAAATGACGTCACAAAAGACATAACGTCACAAATATAAATGACGTCACAAAAATAAATGACGTCACAAAATACATAACGTCACAAAAATAAATAACGTCACAAAATACATAACGTCACAAAAATAAATGAAGTCACAAAATACATGACGTCACAAATATAAATGACGTCACAAATATTAATACATAACGTCACAAAAATAAATGACGTCACAAAATACATAACGTCACAAAAATAAATGACGTCAAAAAATACATAACGTCACAAAACACATAACGTCACAAAAATAATGACGTCACAAAATACATAACGTCACAAAAATAAATGACGTCACAATAATAAATGACGTCACAAAATACTAAACGTCGCAAAAAAATGACGTCACAAAATCCATAACGTCACAAAAATAAATGAAGTCACAAAATACATAACGTCACAAAAATAAATGACGTCACAAAATACATAACGTCACAAAAATAAATGACGTCACAAAATACATAACGTCACAAAAATAAATGACGTCACAAAATACATAACGTCACAAAAATAAATGACGTCACAAAATACATAACGTCACAAAAATAAATGACGTCACAATAATAAATGACGTCACAAAATGCATAACGTCACAAAAATAAATGACGTCACAAAATACATAACGTCAAAAAAATAAATGACGTCACAAAATACATAACGTCACATAAATAAATGACGTCACAAAATACATAACGTCACAAAAATAAAAGACGTCACAAAATACAATAACGTCACAATAATAAATGACGTCACAAAATACAAAACGTCACAAAAACAAATGACGTCACAAAAAACATAACGTCACAAAAATAAATGACGTCACAAAATACATAACGTCACAAAAATAAATGACGTCAAAAAATTAACTACGTCACAAAATACCTAACGTCACAAAAATAAATGACGTCACATAATACATAACGTCACAAAAATAAATGACGTCACAATAATAAATGACGTGACAAAATACATAACGTCACAAAAATAAATTACGTCACAAAATACATAACGTCACAAAAATAAATGACGTCACAAAATACATAACGTCAAAAAAATAAATGACGTCACAAAATACATAACGTCACAAAAATAAATGACGTCACAAAATTAATAACGTCACAAAATACATAACTTCACAAAATTAAATGACGTCACAAAATACATAACGTCACAAAAATAAATGACGTCACAAAATACATAACGTCACAAAATACATAACGTCACAAAAATAAATGACGTCACAAAATACATAACGTCACAAAAATAAATGACGTCACAAAATACATAACGTCACATAAATAAATGACGTCAAAAAATACATAACGGCACAAAATAAATGACGTCACAAAAATTAATTACGTCACAAAATACATAACGTCACAAAAAGAAATGACGTCACAAAATACATAACGGCACAAAAATAAATGACGTCACAAAATACCTAACGTCACAAAAAGAAATGACGTCCCAAAATACATAACGTCACAAAAATAAATGACGTCACAAAAATTAATTACGTCACAAAATACATAACGTCACAAAAATAAACGACGTCACAAAATACATAACGTCACCAAAATAAATGACGTTACAAAATACATAACGTCACAAAATACATAACGTCACAAAAATAAATGACGTCATAATAATAAATGACGTCGCAAAATACTTAACGTCACAAAAATAAATGACGTCACAAAATACATAACGTCACAAAAAATAAACGACGGCACAAAATACATAACGTCGAAAAAATAAATGACGTCACAAAATACATAACGTCACAAAAATAAATTACGTCACAAAATACATAACGTCACAAAAATAAATGACGTCACAAAATACATAACGTCACAAAAATAAATGACGTCACAAAATACATAACGTCACAAAAATAAATGACGTCACAAAATTAATAACGTCACAAAATACATAACTTCACAAAATTAAATGAAGTCACAAAATACATAACGTCACAAAAATAAATGACGTCACAAAATACATAACGTCACAAAATACACAACGTCACAAAAATAAATGACGTCACAAAATACATAACGTCACAAAATACATAACGTCACAAAAATAAATGACGTCACAAAATACATAACGTCACATAAATAAATGACGTCACAAAATACATAACGGCACAAAATAAATGACGTCACAAAAATTAATTACGTCACAAAATACATAACGTCACAAAAAGAAATGACGTCACAAAATACATAACGGCACAAAAATAAATGACGTCACAAAATACCTAACGTCACAAAAAGAAATGACGTCACAAAATACATAATGTCACAAAAATAATTGACGTCACAAAATACATAACGTCACAAAAATAATTGACGTCACAAAATGCATAACGTCACAAAAATAAATGACGTCACAAAATACATAACGTCACAAATATAAATGACGTCACAAAAATAAATGACGTCACAAAATACATAACGTCACAAAAATAAATAATGTCACAAAATACATAACGTCACAAAAATAAATGACGTCACAAAATACATAACGTCACAAAAATAAATGACGTCACAAAATACATAACGTCACAAAAATAAATGACGTCACAAAATACATAACGTCACAAAATACATAACGTCACAAAAATAAATGACATCACAATAATAAATGACGTCGCAAAATACTTAACGTAACAAAAATAAATGACGTCACAAAATACATAACGTCAAAAAAATAAATGACGTCACAAAATACATAACGTCACAAAAATAAATGACGTCACAAAATACATAACGTCACAAAGATAAATGACGTCACAAAAATTAATTACGTCACAAAATACATAACGTCACAAAAATAAACGACGTCACAAAATACATAACGTCACAAAAATAAATGACGTCACAATATACATAACGGCACAAAATAAATGACGTCACAAAAATTAATTACGTCACAAAATACATAACGTCACAAAAAGAAATGACGTCACAAAATACATAACGGCACAAAAATAAATGACGTCACAAAATACCTAACGTCACAAAAAGAAATGACGTCCCAAAATACATAACGTCACAAAAATAAATGACGTCACAAAAATTAATTACGTCACAAAATACATAACGTCACAAAAATAAACGACGTCACAAAATACATAACGTCACAAAAATAAATGACGTTACAAAATACATAACGTCACAAAATACATAACGTCACAAAAATAAATGACGTCATAATAATAAATGACGTCGCAAAATACTTAACGTCACAAAAATAAATGACGTCACAAAATACATAACGTCACAAAAAATAAACGACGGCACAAAATACATAACGTCGAAAAAATAAATGACGTCACAAAATACATAACGTCACAAAAATAAATTACGTCACAAAATACATAACGTCACAAAAATAAATGACGTCACAAAATACATAACGTCACAAAAATAAATGACGTCACAAAATACATAACGTCACAAAAATAAATGACGTCACAAAATTAATAACGTCACAAAATACATAACTTCACAAAATTAAATGAAGTCACAAAATACATAACGTCACAAAATACATAACGTCACAAAATACATAACGTCACAAAAATAAATGACGTCACAAAATACATAACGTCACAAAAATAAATGACGTCACAAAATACATAACGTCACATAAATAAATGACGTCACAAAATACATAACGGCACAAAATAAATGACGTCACAAAAATTAATTACGTCACAAAATACATAACGTCACAAAAAGAAATGACGTCACAAAATACATAACGGCACAAAAATAAATGACGTCACAAAATACCTAACGTCACAAAAAGAAATGACGTCACAAAATACATAATGTCACAAAAATAATTGACGTCACAAAATACATAACGTCACAAAAATAATTGACGTCACAAAATGCATAACGTCACAAAAATATATGACGTCACAAAATACATAACGTCACAAATATAAATGACGTCACAAAAATAAATGACGTCACAAAATACATAACGTCACAAAAATAAATAATGTCACAAAATACATAACGTCACAAAAATAAATGACGTCACAAAATACATAACGTCACAAAAATAAATGACGTCACAAAATACATAACGTCACAAAAATAAATGACGTCACAAAATACATAACGTCACAAAATACATAACGTCACAAAAATAAATGACATCACAATAATAAATGACGTCGCAAAATACTTAACGTAACAAAAATAAATGACGTCACAAAATACATAACGTCAAAAAAATAAATGACGTCACAAAATACATAACGTCACAAAAATAAATGACGTCACAAAATACATAACGTCACAAAAATAAATGACGTCACAAAAATTAATTACGTCACAAAATACATAACGTCACAAAAATAAACGACGTCACAAAATACATAACGTCACAAAAATAAATGACGTCACAATATACATAACGTCACAAAAATAAATGACGTCAGAAAATACATAACGTCACAAAAATAAATGACGTCACAAAATACATAACGTCAAAAAAGTAAATGACGTCACAAAATGCATAACGTCACAAAATACATAACGGCACAAAAATAAATGACGTCACAAAATACATAACGTCACAAAAAGAAATGACGTCACAAAATACATATCGTCACAAAAATAATTGACGTCACAAAATACATAACGTCACAAAAATAAATGACGTCACAAAATACATAATGTCACAAATATAAATGACGTCACAAAAATAAATGACGTCACAAAATGTATAACGTCACAAAATACATAACGTCACAAAAATAAATGACGCCACAATAATAAATGACGTCACAAAATACATAACGTCAAAAAAATAAATGACGTCACAAAAATAAATGACGTCAGAAAATACATAACGTCACAAAAATAAATGACGTCACAAAATACATAACGTCACAAAAATAAATGACGTCACAAAATACATAACGTCACAAAAATAAATGACGTCACAAAATACATAACGTCACAAAAATAAATGACGTCACAAAATACATAACTTCACAAAAATAAATGACGTCACAAAATACATAACGTCACAAAATACATAACGTCACAAAAATAAATGACGTCACTATATTAAATGACGTCGCAAAATAGTTAACGTCACAAAAATAAATGACGTCACAAAATACATATCGTCACAAAAAATAAATGACGTCACAAAATACATAACGTCACAAAAATAAATGACGTCACAATAATAAATGACGTCACAAAATACATAACGTCACAAAAATAAATGACGTCACAAAATACCTAACGTCACAAAAAGAAATGACGTCACAAAATACATAACGTCACAAAAATAATTGACGTCACAAAATACATAACGTCACAAAAATAATTGACGTCACAAAATGCATAACGTCACAAAAATAAATGACGTCACAAAATACATAACGTCACAAATATAAATGACGTCACAAAAATAAATGACGTCACAAAATACATAACGTCACAAAAATAAATAATGTCACAAAATACAAAACGTCACAAAAATAAATGAGGTCACAAAATACATAACGTCACAAATATAAATGACGTCACAAATATTAATACATAACGTCACAAAAATAAATGACGTCACAAAATACATAACGTCACAAATATAAATGACGTCACAAAAATAAATGACGTCACAAAATACATAACGTCACAAAAATAAATAACGTCACAAAATACATAACGTCACAAAAATAAATGAGGTCACAAAATACATAACGTCACAAAAATTAATGACGCCACAATATACATAACGTCACAAAAATAAATGACATCACAAAATACAAAACGTCACAAAAACAAATGACGTCACAAAATACATAACGTCACAAAAATAAATGACGTCACAAAATACATAACGTCACAAAAATAAATGACGTCACAAAATACATAACGTCACAAAATACATAACGTCCCAAAAATAAATGACGTCACAATAATAAATGACGTCGCAAAATACTTAACGTCACAAAAATAAATGACGTCACAAAATACATAACGTCACAAAAAATAAATGACGTCACAAAATACATAACGTCACAAAAATAAATGACGTCCCAAAATACATAACGTCACAAAAATAAATGACGTCACAAAAATTAATTACGTCACAAAATACATAACGTCACAAAAATAAACGACGTCACAAAATACATAACGTCACAAAAATAAATGACGTTACAAAATACATAACGTCACAAAATACATAACGTCACAAAAATAAATGACGTCATAATAATAAATGACGTCACAAAATACTTAACGTCACAAAAATAAATGACGTCACAAAATACATAACGTCACAAAAAATGAACGACGGCACAAAATACATAACGTCGAAAAAATAAATAACGTCACAAAATACATAACGTCACAAAAATAAATTACGTCACAAAATACATAACGTCACAAAAATAAATGACGTCACAAAATACATAACGTCACAAAAATAAATGACGTCACAAAATACATAACGTCACAAAAATAAATGACGTCACAAAATTAATAACGTCACAAAATACATAACTTCACAAAATTAAATGACGTCACAAAATACATAACGTCACAAAAATAAATGACGTCACAAAATACATAACGTCACAAAATACATAACGTCACAAAAATAAATGACGTCACAAAATACATAACGTCACAAAAATAAATGACGTCACAAAATACATAACGTCACATAAATAAATGACGTCACAAAATACATAACGGCACAAAATAAATGACGTCACAAAAATTAATTACGTCACAAAATACATAACGTCACAAAAAGAAATGACGTCACAAAATACATAACGGCACAAAAATAAATGACGTCACAAAATACCTAACGTCACAAAAAGAAATGACGTCACAAAATACATAACGTCACAAAAATAATTGACGTCACAAAATACATAACGTCAAAAAAATAATTGACGTCACAAAATGCATAACGTCACAAAAATAAATGACGTCACAAAATACATAACGTCACAAATATAAATGACGTCACAAAAATAAATGACGTCGCAAAATACATAACGTCACAAAAATAAATAATGTCACAAAATACATAACGTCACAAAAATAAATGAGGTCACAAAATACATAACGTCACAAATATAAATGACGTCACAAATATAAATGACGTCACAAATATTAATACATAACGTCACAAAAATAAATGACGTCACAAAATACATAACGTCACAAATATAAATGACGTCACAAAAATAAATGACATCACAAAATACATAACGTCACAAAAATAATTGACGTCACAAAATACATAACGTCAAAAAAATAATTGACGTCACAAAATGCATAACGTCACAAAAATAAATAACGTCACAAAATACATAACGTCACAAAAATAAATGAGGTCACAAAATACATAACGTCACAAAAATAAATGACGCCACAATATACATAACGTCACAAAAATAAATGACATCCCAAAATACAAAACGTCACAAAAACAAATGACGTCACAAAATACATAACGTCACAAAAATAAATGACGTCACAAAATACATAACGTCACAAAAATAAATGACGTCACAAAATACATAACGTCACAAAATTCATAACGTCCCAAAAATAAATGACGTCACAATAATAAATGACGTCGCAAAATACTTAACGTCACAAATATAAATGACGTCACAAAATACATAACGTCACAAAAAATAAATGACGTCACAAAATACATAACGTCACAAAAATAAATGACGTCCCAAAATACATAACGTCACAAAAATAAATGACGTCACAAAAATTAATTACGTCACAAAATACATAACGTCACAAAAATAAACGACGTCACAAAATACATAACGTCACAAAAATAAATGACGTTACAAAATACATAACGTCACAAAATACATAACGTCACAAAAATAAATGACGTCATAATAATAAATGACGTCGCAAAATACTTAACGTCACAAAAATAAATGACGTCACAAAATACATAACGTCACAAAAAATAAACGACGGCACAAAATACATAACGTCGAAAAAATAAATGACGTCACAAAATACATAACGTAACAAAAATAAATGACGTCACAAAATACATAACATCACAAAAATAAATGACGTCACAAAATACATAACGTCACAAAAATAAATGACGTCACAAAATACATAACGTCACAAAATACATAACGTCACAAAAATAAATGACATCACAATAATAAATGACGTTGCAAAATACTTAACGTCACAAAAATAAATGACGTCACAAAATTCATAACGTCAAAAAAATAAATGACGTCACAAAATACATAACGTCACAAAAATAAATGACGTCACAAAAATTAATTACGTCACAAAATACATAACGTCACAAAAATAAACGACGTCACAAAATACATAACGTCACAAAAATAAATGACGTCACAAAATACCTAACGTCACAAAAAGAAATGACGTCACAAAATACATAACGTCACAAAAATAATTGACGTCACAAAATACATAACGTCACAAAAATAATTGACGTCACAAAATGCATAACGTCACAAAAATAAATTACGTCACAAAATACATAACATCACAAATATAAATGACGTCACAAAAATAAATGACGTCACAAAATACATAACGTCACAAAAATAAATAACGTCACAAAATACATAACGTCACAAAAATAAATGAGGTCACAAAATACATAACGTCACAAATATAAATGACGTCACAAATATTAATACATAACGTCACAAAACAAAATGACGTCACAAAATACATAACGTCACAAATATAAATGACGTCACAAAAATAAATGACGTCATAAAATACATAACGTCACAAAAATAAATAACGTCACAAAATACATAACGTTACAAAAATAAATGAGATCACAAAATACATAACGCCACAAAAATAAATGACGCCACAATATACATAACGTCACAAAAATAAATGACATCACAAAATACAAAACGTCACAAAAACAAATGACGTCACAAAATACATAACGTCACAATAATAAATGACGTCGCAAAATACTTAACGTCACAAAAATAAATTACGTCACAAAATACATAACGTCACAAAAAATAAATGACGTCACAAAATACATAACGTCGAAAAAATAAATGACGTCACAAAATACATAACGTCACAAAAATAAATGACGTCACAAAATACATAACATCACAAAAATAAATGACGTCACAAAATACATAACGTCACAAAAATAAATGACGTCACAAAATACATAACGTCACAAAAATAAATGACGTCACAAAATACATAACGTCACAAAAATAAATGACGTCACAAAATACATAACGTCACAAAATACATAACGTCACAAAAATAAATGACATCACAATAATTAATGACGTCGCAAAATACTTAACGTAACAAAAATAAATGACGTCACAAAATACATAACATCAAAAAAATAAATGACGTCACAAAATACCTAACGTCACAAAAATAAATGACGTCACAAAATACATAACGTCACAAAAATAAATGACGTCACAAAAATTAATTACGTCACAAAATACATAACGTCACAAAAATAAACGACGTCAAAAAATACATAACGTCACAAAAATAAATGACGTCACAAAATACATAACGTCACAAAAATAAATGACGTCACAAAATACATAACGTCACAAAAATAAATGACGTCACAATAATAAATGACGTCATAAAATTCATAACGTCACAAAAATAAATGACGTCACAAAATACATAACGTCACAAAAATAAATGACGTCACAAAATACATAACGTCACAAAAATAAATGACGTCACAAAATACATAACGTCACAAAAATAAATGACGTCACAAAATACATAACGTCAAAAAAATAAATGACGTCACAAAATGCATAACGTCACAAAATACATAACGGCACAAAAATAAATGACGTCACAAAATACATAATGTCACAAAAAGAAATGACGTCACAAAATACATATCGTCACAAAAATAATTGACGTCACAAAATACATAACGTCACAAAAATAAATGACGTCACAAAATACATAATGTCACAAATATAAATGACGTCACAAAAATAAATGACGTCACAAAATGTATAACGTCACAAAATACATAACGTCACAAAAATAAATGACGCCACAATAATAAATGACGTCACAAAATACATAACGTCAAAAAAAAATGACGTCACAAAATACATAACGTCACCAAAATAAATGACGTCACAAAATACATAACGTCAAAAAAATAAATGACGTCACAAAATACATAACGTCACAAAAATAAATGACGTCACAAAATACATAACGTCACAAAAATAAATGACGTCACAAAATACATAACTTCACAAAAATAAATGACGTCACAAAATACATAACGTCACAAAATACATAACGTCACAAAAATAAATGACGTCACAATATTAAATGACGTCGCAAAATAGTTAACGTCACAAAAATAAATGACGTCACAAAATACATATCGTCACAAAAAATAAATGACGTCACAAAATACATAACGTCACAAAAATAAATGACGTCACAATAATAAATGACGTCACAAAATTCATAACGTCACAAAAATAAATGACGTCACAAAATACATAACGTCACAAAAATAAATGACGTGACAAAATACATAACGTCACAAAAATAAATGACGTCACAAAATACATAACGTCACAAAATACATAACGTCACAAAAATAAATGACGTTACAATAATAAATGACGTCACAAAATACTTAACGTCACAAAAATAAATGACGTCACAAAATACATAACGTCACAAAAATAAATGACGTCACAATAATAAATGACGTCACAAAATTCATAACGTCACAAAAATAAATGACGTCACAAAATACATAACGTCACAAAAATAAATGACGTGACAAAATACATAACGTCACAAAAATAAATGACGTCACAAAATACATAACGTCACAAAATACATAACGTCACTAAAATAAATGACGTTACAATAATAAATGACGTCACAAAATACTTAACGTCACAAAAATAAATGACGTCACAAAATACATAACGTCACAAAATAAATGACGTCACAAAATACATAACGTTACAAAAATAAATGACGTCACAAAAATTAATTACGTCACAAAATACATAACGTCACAAAAATAAACGACGTCACAAAATACATAACGTCACAAAAATAAATGACGTCACAAAATACATAACGTCACAAAATACATAACGTCACAAAAATAAATGACGTCACAATAATAAATGACGTCGCAAAATACTTAACGTCACAAAAATAAATGACGTCACAAAATAAATAACGTCACAATAAATAAATGACGTCACAAAATACATTACGTCAAAAAAAATGACGTCACAAAATACATAACGTCACAAAAATAAATGACGTCACAAAATTCATAATATCACAAAAATAAATAACGTCACAAAATACATAACGTCACAAAAATAAATGACGTCACAAAATACATAACGTCACAAAAATAAATGAAGACACAAAATACATAACGTCAAAAAATAAATGACGTCACAAAATACATAACGTCACAAAATACATAACGTCACAAAAATAAATGACGTCACAACAATAAATGACGTCGCAAAATACTTAACGTCACAAAAATAAATGACGTCACAAAATACATAACGTCAAAAAAATAAATGACGTCACAAAATACATAACGTCACAAAAATAAATGACGTCACAAAATACATAACGTCACAAAAATAAATGACGTCACAAAATACATAACGTCACAAAAATAAATGACGTCACAAAATACATAACGTCACAAAAATAAATGACGTCACAAAATACATAACGTCACACAAATAAATGACGTCACAAAATACATAACGTCACAAAAATAAATGACGTCACAATAATAAATGACGTCACAAAATACTAAACGTCACAAAAATAATTGACGTCACAAAATACATAACGTCACAAAAATAATTGACGTCACAAAATGCATAACGTCACAAAAATAAATTACGTCACAAAATACATAACATCACAAATATAAATGACGTCACATAAATAAATGACGTCACAAAATACATAACGTCACAAAAATAAATAACGTCACAAAATACATAACGTCACAAAAATAAATGAGGTCACAAAATACATAACGTCACAAATATAAATGACGTCACAAATATTAATACATAACGTCACAAAAATAAATGACGTCACAAAATACATAACGTCACAAATATAAATGACGTCACAAAAATAAATGACGTCATAAAATACATAACGTCACAAAAATAAATAACGTCACAAAATACATAACGTTAAAAAAATAAATGAGATCACAAAATACATAACGCCACAAAAATAAATGACGCCACAATATACATAACGTCACAAAAATAAATGACATCACAAAATACAAAACGTCACAAAAACAAATGACGTCACAAAATACATAACGTCACAATAATAAATGACGTCGCAAAATACTTAACGTCACAAAAATAAATTACGTCACAAAATACATAACGTCACAAAAAATAAATGACGTCACAAAATACATAACGTCGAAAAAATAAATGACGTCACAAAATACATAACGTCACAAAAATAAATGACGTCACAAAATACATAACATCACAAAAATAAATGACGTCACAAAATACATAACGTCACAAAAATAAATGACGTCACAAATACATAACGTCACAATAATAAATGACGTCACAAAATTCATAACGTCACAAAAATAAATGACGTCACAAAATACATAACGTCACAAAAATAAATGACGTGACAAAATACATAACGTCACAAAAATAAATGACGTCACAAAATACATAACGTCACAAAATACATAACGTCACAAAAATAAATGACGTTACAATAATAAATGACGTCACAAAATACTTAACGTCACAAAAATAAATGACGTCACAAAATACATAACGTCACAAAAATAAATGACGTCACAATAATAAATGACGTCACAAAATTCATAACGTCACAAAAATAAATGACGTCACAAAATACATAACGTCACAAAAATAAATGACGTGACAAAATACATAACGTCACAAAAATAAATGACGTCACAAAATACATAACGTCACAAAATACATAACGTCACTAAAATAAATGACGTTACAATAATAAATGACGTCACAAAATACTTAACGTCACAAAAATAAATGACGTCTAAAAATACATAACGTCACAAAATAAATGACGTCACAAAATACATAACGTCACAAAAATAAATGACGTCACAAAAATTAATTACGTCACAAAATACATAACGTCAGAAAAAATAAACGACGTCACAAAATACATAACGTCACAAAAATAAATGACGTCACAAAATACATAACGTCACAAAATACATAACGTCACAAAAATAAATGACGTCACAATAATAAATGACGTCGCAAAATACTTAACGTCACAAAAATAAATGACGTCACAAAATAAATAACGTCACAATAAATAAATGACGTCACAAAATACATTACGTCAAAAAAAATGACGTCACAAAATACATAACGTCACAAAAATAAATGACGTCACAAAATTCATAATATCACAAAAATAAATAACGTCACAAAATACATAACGTCACAAAAATAAATGACGTCACAAAATACATAACGTCACAAAAATAAATGACGTCACAAAATACATAACGTCAAAAAAATAAATGACGTCACAAAATACATAACGTCACAAAATACATAACGTCACAAAAATAAATGACGTCACAATAATAAATGACGTCGCAAAATACTTAACGTCACAAAAATAAATGACGTCACAAAATACATAACGTCAAAAAAATAAATGACGTCACAAAATACATAACGTCACAAAAATAAATGACGTCACAAAATACATAACGTCACAAAAATAAATGACGTCACAAAATACATAACGTCACAAAAATAAATGACGTCACAAAATACATAACGTCACAAAAATAAATGACGTCACAAAATACATAACGTCACACAAATAAATGACGTCACAAAATACATAACGTCACAAAAATAAATGACGTCACAAAATACTAAACGTCACAAAAATAATTGACGTCACAAAATACATAAAGTCACAAAAATAATTGACGTCACAAAATGCATAACGTCACAAAAATAAATTACGTCACAAAATACATAACATCACAAATATAAATGACGTCACAAAAATAAATGACGTCACAAAATACATAACGTCACAAAAATAAATAACGTCACAAAATACATAACGTCACAAAAATAAATGAGGTCACAAAATACATAACGTCACAAATATAAATGACGTCACAAATATTAATACATAACGTCACAAAAATAAATGACGTCACAAAATACATAACGTCACAAATATAAATGACGTCACAAAAATAAATGACGTCATAAAATACATAACGTCACAAAAATAAATAACGTCACAAAATACATAACGTTACAAAAATAAATGAGATCACAAAATACATAACGCCACAAAAATAAATGACGCCACAATATACATAACGTCACAAAAATAAATGACATCACAAAATACAAAACGTCACAAAAACAAATGACGTCACAAAATACATAACGTCACAATAATAAATGACGTCGCAAAATACTTAACGTCACAAAAATAAATTACGTCACAAAATACATAACGTCACAAAAAATAAATGACGTCACAAAATACATAACGTCGAAAAAATAAATGACGTCACAAAATACATAACGTCACAAAAATAAATGACGTCACAAAATACATAACATCACAAAAATAAATGACGTCACAAAATACATAACGTCACAAAAATAAATGACGTCACAAAATACATAACGTCACAAAAATAAATGACGTCACAAAATACATAACGTCACAAAAATAAATGACGTCACAAAATACATAACGTCACAAAATACATAACGTCACAAAAATAAATGACATCACAATAATTAATGACGTCGCAAAATACTTAACGTAACAAAAATAAATGACGTCACAAAATACATAACATCAAAAAAATAAATGACGTCACAAAATACCTAACGTCACAAAAATAAATGACGTCACAAAATACATAACGTCACAAAAATAAATGACGTCACAAAAATTAATTACGTCACAAAATACATAACGTCACAAAAATAAACGACGTCAAAAAATACATAACGTCACAAAAATAAATGACGTCACAAAATACATAACGTCACAAAAATAAATGACGTCACAAAATACATAACGTCACAAAAATAAATGACGTCACAATAATAAATGACGTCATAAAATTCATAACGTCACAAAAATAAATGACGTCACAAAATACATAACGTCACAAAAATAAATGACGTCACAAAATACATAACGTCACAAAAATAAATGACGTCACAAAATACATAACGTCACAAAAATAAATGACGTCACAAAATACATAACGTCAAAAAAATAAATGACGTCACAAAATGCATAACGTCACAAAATACATAACGGCACAAAAATAAATGACGTCACAAAATACATAATGTCACAAAAAGAAATGACGTCACAAAATACATATCGTCACAAAAATAATTGACGTCACAAAATACATAACGTCACAAAAATAAATGACGTCACAAAATACATAATGTCACAAATATAAATGACGTCACAAAAATAAATGACGTCACAAAATGTATAACGTCACAAAATACATAACGTCACAAAAATAAATGACGCCACAATAATAAATGACGTCACAAAATACATAACGTCAAAAAAAAAATGACGTCACAAAATACATAACGTCACCAAAATAAATGACGTCACAAAATACATAACGTCAAAAAAATAAATGACGTCACAAAATACATAACGTCACAAAAATAAATGACGTCACAAAATACATAACGTCACAAAAATAAATGACGTCACAAAATACATAACTTCACAAAAATAAATGACGTCACAAAATACATAACGTCACAAAATACATAACGTCACAAAAATAAATGACGTCACAATATTAAATGACGTCGCAAAATAGTTAACGTCACAAAAATAAATGACGTCACAAATACATATCGTCACAAAAAATAAATGACGTCACAAAATACATAACGTCACAAAAATAAATGACGTCACAATAATAAATGACGTCACAAAATTCATAACGTCACAAAAATAAATGACGTCACAAAATACATAACGTCACAAAAATAAATGACGTGACAAAATACATAACGTCACAAAAATAAATGACGTCACAAAATACATAACGTCACAAAATACATAACGTCACAAAAATAAATGACGTTACAATAATAAATGACGTCACAATATACTTAACGTCACAAAAATAAATGACGTCACAAAATACATAACGTCACAAAAATAAATGACGTCACAATAATAAATGACGTCACAAAATTCATAACGTCACAAAAATAAATGACGTCACAAAATACATAACGTCACAAAAATAAATGACGTGACAAAATACATAACGTCACAAAAATAAATGACGTCACAAAATACATAACGTCACAAAATACATAACGTCACTAAAATAAATGACGTTACAATAATAAATGACGTCACAAAATACTTAACGTCACAAAAATAAATGACGTCACAAAATACATAACGTCACAAAATAAATGACGTCACAAAATACATAACGTCACAAAAATAAATGACGTCACAAAAATTAATTACGTCACAAAATACATAACGTCACAAAAATAAACGACGTCACAAAATACATAACGTCACAAAAATAAATGACGTCACAAAATACATAACGTCACAAAATACATAACGTCACAAAAATAAATGACGTCACAATAATAAATGACGTCGCAAAATACTTAACGTCACAAAAATAAATGACGTCACAAAATAAATAACGTCACAATAAATAAATGACGTCACAAAATACATTACGTCAAAAAAAATGACGTCACAAAATACATAACGTCACAAAAATAAATGACGTCACAAAATTCATAATATCACAAAAATAAATAACGTCACAAAATACATAACGTCACAAAAATAAATGACGTCACAAAATACATAACGTCACAAAAATAAATGACGTCACAAAATACATAACGTCAAAAAAATAAATGACGTCACAAAATACATAACGTCACAAAATACATAACGTCACAAAAATAAATGACGTCACAATAATAAATGACGTCGCAAAATACTTAACGTCACAAAAATAAATGACGTCACAAAATACATAACGTCAAAAAAATAAATGACGTCACAAAATACATAACGTCACAAAAATAAATGACGTCACAAAATACATAACGTCACAAAAATAAATGACGTCACAAAATACATAAGGTCACAAAAATAAATGACGTCACAAAAATAAATGACGTCACAAAATGTATAACGTCACAAAATACATAACGTCACAAAAATAAATGACGCCACAATAATAAATGACGTCAAAAAATACATAACGTCAAAAAAATAAATGACGTCACAAAATACATAACGTCACTAAAATAAATGACGTCACAAAATACATAACGTCACAAAAATAAATGACGTCACAAAATACATAACATCACAAAAATAAATGACGTCACAAAATACATAACGTCACAAAAATAAATGACGTCACAAAATACATAACGTCACAAAAATAAATGACGTCACAATAATAAATGACGTCACAAAATTCATAACGTCAAAAAAATAAATAGCGTCACAAAATACATAACGTCACAAAAATAAATGAGGTCACAAAATACATAACGTCACAAATATAAATGACGTCACAAATATTAATACATAACGTCACAAAAATAAATGACGTCACAAAATACATAACGTCAAAAATATAAATGACGTCACAAAAATAAATGACGTCACAAAATACATAACGTCACAAAAATAAATAACGTCACAAAATACATAACGTCACAAAAATAAATGAGGTCACAAAATACATAACGTCACAAAAATAAATGACGCCACAATATACATAACGTCACAAAAATAAATGACGTCACAAAATACAAAACGTCACAAAAACAAATGACGTCACAAAAAACATAACGTCACAAAAATAAATGACGTCACAAAAATTAATTACGTCACAAAATACCTAACGTCACAAAAATAAATGACGTCACATAATACATAACGTCAAAAAAATAAATGACGTCACAAAATACATAACGTCACAAAAATAAATGACGTCACAAAATACATAACGTCACAAAAATAAATGACGTCACAAAATACATAACGTCACAAAAATAAATGACGTCACAATAATAAATGACGTCACAAAATACATAACGTCACAAAAATAAATGACGTCACAAAATACCTAACGTCACAAAAAGAAATGACGTCACAAAATACATAACGTCACAAAAATAATTGACGTCACAAAATACATAACGTCACAAAAATAATTGACGTCACAAAATGCATAACGTCACAAAAATAAATGACGTCACAAAATACATAACGTCACAAATATAAATGACGTCACAAAAATAAATGACGTCACAAAATACATAACGTCACAAAAATAAATAATGTCACAAAATACATAACGTCACAAAAATAAATGAGGTCACAAAATACATAACGTCACAAATATAAATGACGTCACAAATATTAATACATAACGTCACAAAAATAAATGACGTCACAAAATACATAACGTCACAAATATAAATGACGTCACAAAAATAAATGACGTCACAAAATACATAACGTCACAAAAATAAATAACGTCACAAAATACATAACGTCACAAAAATAAATGAGGTCACAAAATACATAACGTCACAAAAATTAATGACGCCACAATATACATAACGTCACAAAAATAAATGACATCACAAAATACAAAACGTCACAAAAACAAATGACGTCACAAAATACATAACGTCACAAAAATAAATGACGTCACAAAATACATAACGTCACAAAAATAAATGACGTCACAAAATACATAACGTCACAAAATACATAACGTCCCAAAAATAAATGACGTCACAATAATAAATGACGTCGCAAAATACTTAACGTCACAAAAATAAATGACGTCACAAAATACATAACGTCACAAAAAATAAATGACGTCACAAAATACATAACGTCACAAAAATAAATGACGTCCCAAAATACATAACGTCACAAAAATAAATGACGTCACAAAAATTAATTACGTCACAAAATACATAACGTCACAAAAATAAACGACGTCACAAAATACATAACGTCACAAAAATAAATGACGTTACAAAATACATAACGTCACAAAATACATAACGTCACAAAAATAAATGACGTCATAATAATAAATGACGTCGCAAAATACTTAACGTCACAAAAATAAATGACGTCACAAAATACATAACGTCACAAAAAATAAACGACGGCACAAAATACATAACGTCGAAAAAATAAATAACGTCACAAAATACATAACGTCACAAAAATAAATTACGTCACAAAATACATAACGTCACAAAAATAAATGACGTCACAAAATACATAACGTCACAAAAATAAATGACGTCACAAAATACATAACGTCACAAAAATAAATGACGTCACAAAATTAATAACGTCACAAAATACATAACTTCACAAAATTAAATGACGTCACAAAATACATAACGTCACAAAAATAAATGACGTCACAAAATACATAACGTCACAAAATACATAACGTCACAAAAATAAATGACGTCACAAAATACATAACGTCACAAAAATAAATGACGTCACAAAATACATAACGTCACATAAATAAATGACGTCACAAAATACATAACGGCACAAAATAAATGACGTCACAAAAATTAATTACGTCACAAAATACATAACGTCACAAAAAGAAATGACGTCACAAAATACATAACGGCACAAAAATAAATGACGTCACAAAATACCTAACGTCACAAAAAGAAATGACGTCACAAAATACATAACGTCACAAAAATAATTGACGTCACAAAATACATAACGTCAAAAAAATAATTGACGTCACAAAATGCATAACGTCACAAAAATAAATGACGTCACAAAATACATAACGTCACAAATATAAATGACGTCACAAAAATAAATGACGTCGCAAAATACATAACGTCACAAAAATAAATAATGTCACAAAATACATAACGTCACAAAAATAAATGAGGTCACAAAATACATAACGTCACAAATATAAATGACGTCACAAATATAAATGACGTCACAAATATTAATACATAACGTCACAAAAATAAATGACGTCACAAAATACATAACGTCACAAATATAAATGACGTCACAAAAATAAATGACATCACAAAATACATAACGTCACAAAAATAATTGACGTCACAAAATACATAACGTCAAAAAAATAATTGACGTCACAAAATGCATAACGTCACAAAAATAAATAACGTCACAAAATACATAACGTCACAAAAATAAATGAGGTCACAAAATACATAACGTCACAAAAATAAATGACGCCACAATATACATAACGTCACAAAAATAAATGACATCCAAAAATACAAAACGTCACAAAAACAAATGACGTCACAAAATACATAACGTCACAAAAATAAATGACGTCACAAAATACATAACGTCACAAAAATAAATGACGTCACAAAATACATAACGTCACAAAATTCATAACGTCCCAAAAATAAATGACGTCACAATAATAAATGACGTCGCAAAATACTTAACGTCACAAATATAAATGACGTCACAAAATACATAACGTCACAAAAAATAAATGACGTCACAAAATACATAACGTCACAAAAATAAATGACGTCACAAAATACATAACGTCACAAAAATAAATGACGTCACAAAAATTAATTACGTCACAAAATACATAACGTCACAAAAATAAACGACGTCACAAAATACATAACGTCACAAAAATAAATGACGTTACAAAATACATAACGTCACAAAATACATAACGTCACAAAAATAAATGACGTCATAATAATAAATGACGTCGCAAAATACTTAACGTCACAAAAATAAATGACGTCACAAAATACATAACGTCACAAAAAATAAACGACGGCACAAAATACATAACGTCGAAAAAATAAATGACGTCACAAAATACATAACATCACAAAAATAAATGACGTCACAAAATACATAACGTCACAAAAATAAATGACGTCACAAAATACATAACGTCACAAAATACATAACGTCACAAAAATAAATGACATCACAATAATAAATGACGTTGCAAAATACTTAACGTCACAAAAATAAATGACGTCACAAAATTCATAACGTCAAAAAAATAAATGACGTCACAAAATACATAACGTCACAATAATAAATGACGTCGCAAAATACTTAACGTCACAAAAATAAATTACGTCACAAAATACATAACGTCACAAAAAATAAATGACGTCACAAAATACATAACGTCGAAAAAATAAATGACGTCACAAAATACATAACGTCACAAAAATAAATGACGTCACAAAATACCTAACGTCACAAAAAGAAATGACGTCACAAAATACATAACGTCACAAAAATAATTGACGTCACAAAATACATAACGTCACAAAAATAATTGACGTCACAAAATGCATAACGTCACAAAAATAAATTACGTCACAAAATACATAACATCACAAATATAAATGACGTCACAAAAATAAATGACGTCACAAAATACATAACGTCACAAAAATAAATAACGTCACAAAATACATAACGTCACAAAAATAAATGAGGTCACAAAATACATAACGTCACAAATATAAATGACGTCACAAATATTAATACATAACGTCACAAAAATAAATGACGTCACAAAATACATAACGTCACAAATATAAATGACGTCACAAAAATAAATGACGTCATAAAATACATAACGTCACAAAAATAAATAACGTCACAAAATACATAACGTTACAAAAATAAATGAGATCACAAAATACATAACGCCACAAAAATAAATGACGCCACAATATACATAACGTCACAAAAATAAATGACATCACAAATTACAAAACGTCACAAAAACAAATGACGTCACAAAATACATAACGTCACAATAATAAATGACGTCGCAAAATACTTAACGTCACAAAAATAAATTACGTCACAAAATACATAACGTCACAAAAAATAAATGACGTCACAAAATACATAACGTCGAAAAAATAAATGACGTCACAAAATACATAACCTCACAAAAATAAATGACGTCACAAAATACATAACATCAAAAAAATAAATGACGTCACAAAATACATAACGTCACAAAAATAAATGACGTCACAAAATACATAACGTCACAAAAATAAATGACGTCACAAAATACATAACGTCACAAAAATAAATGACGTCACAAAATACATAACGTCACAAAATACATAACGTCACAAAAATAAATGACATCACAATAATTAATGACGTCGCAAAATACTTAACGTAACAAAAATAAATGACGTCACAAAATACATAACATCAAAAAAATAAATGACGTCACAAAATACCTAACGTCACAAAAATAAATGACGTCACAAAATACATAACGTCACAAAAATAAATGACGTAACAAAAATTAATTACGTCACAAAATACATAACGTCACAAAAATAAACGACGTCAAAAAATACATAACGTCACAAAAATAAATGACGTCACAAAATACATAACGTCACAAAAATAAATGACGTCACAAAATACATAACGTCACAAAAGTAAATGACGTACAATAATAAATGACGTCATAAAATTCATAACGTCACAAAAATAAATGACGTCACAAAATACATAACGTCACAAAAATAAATGACGTCACAAAATACATAACGTCACAAAAATAAATGACGTCACAAAATACATAACGTCACAAAAATAAATGACGTCACAAAATACATAACGTCAAAAAAATAAATGACGTCACAAAATGCATAACGTCACAAAATACATAACGGCACAAAAATAAATGACGTCACAAAATACATAATGTCACAAAAAGAAATGACGTCACAAAATACATATCGTCACAAAAATAATTGACGTCACAAAATACATAACGTCACAAAAATAAATGACGTCACAAAATACATAATGTCACAAATATAAATGACGTCACAAAAATAAATGACGTCACAAAATGTATAACGTCACAAAATATATAACGTCATAAAAATAAATGACGCCACAATAATAAATGACGTCACAAAATACATAACGTCAAAAAAAAATGACGTCACAAAATACATAACGTCAACAAAATAAATGACGTCACAAAATACATAACGTCACAAAAATAAATGACGTCACAAAATACATAACGTCACAAAAATAAATGACGTCACAAAATACATAACTTCACAAAAATAAATGACGTCAGAAAATACATAACGTCACAAAATACATAACGTCACAAAAATAAATGACGTCACAATATTAAATGACGTCGCAAAATAGTTAACGTCACAAAAATAAATGACGTCACAAAATACATATCGTCACAAAAAATAAATGACGTCACAAAATACATAACGTCACAAAAATAAATGACGTCACAATAATAAATGACGTCACAAAATTCATAACGTCACAAAAATAAATGACGTCACAAAATACATAACGTCACAAAAATAAATGACGTGACAAAATACATAACGTCACAAAAATAAATGACGTCACAAAATACATAACGTCACAAAATACATAACGTCACAAAAATAAATGACGTTACAATAATAAATGACGTCACAAAATACTTAACGTCACAAAAATAAATGACGTCACAAAATACATAACGTCACAAAAATAAATGACGTCACAATAATAAATGACGTCACAAAATTCATAACGTCGCAAAAATAAATGACGTCACAAAATACATAACGTCACAAAAATAAATGACGTGACAAAATACATAACGTCACAAAAATAAATGACGTGACAAAATACATAACGTCACAAAAATAAATGACGTCACAAAATACATAACGTCACAAAATACATAACGTCACTAAAATAAATGACGTTACAATAATAAATGACGTCACAAAATACTTAACGTCACAAAAATAAATGACGTCACAAAATACATAACGTCACAAAATAAATGACGTCACAAAATACATAACGTCACAAAAATAAATGACGTCACAAAAATTAATTACGTCACAAAATACATAACGTCACAAAAATAAACGACGTCACAAAATACATAACGTCACAAAAATAAATGACGTCACAAAATACATAACGTCACAAAATACATAACGTCACAAAAATAAATGACGTCACAATAATAAATGACGTCGCAAAATACTTAACGTCACAAAAATAAATGACGTCACAAAATAAATAACGTCACAATAAATAAATGACGTCACAAAATACATTACGTCAAAAAAAATGACGTCACAAAATACATAACGTCACAAAAATAAATGACGTCACAAAATTCATAATATCACAAAAATAAATAACGTCACAAAATACATAACGTCACAAAAATAAATGACGTCACAAAATACATAACGTCACAAAAATAAATGACGTCACAAAATACATAACGTCAAAAAAATAAATGACGTCAAAAAATACATAACGTCACAAAATACATAACGTCACAAAAATAAATGACGTCACAATAATAAATGACGTCGCAAAATACTTAACGTCACAAAAATAAATGACGTCACAAAATACATAACGTCAAAAAATAAATGACGTCACAAAATACATAACGTCACAAAAATAAATGACGTCACAAAATACATAACGTCACAAAAATAAATGACGTCACAAAATACATAAGGTCACAAAAATAAATGACGTCACAATAATAAATGACGTCACAAAATGCATAACGTCACAAAAATAAATGACGTCACAAAATACATAACGTCACAAAAATAAATGACGTCACAAAATACATAACGTCACTAAAATAAATGACGTCACAAAATACATAACGTCACAAAAATAAATGACGTCACAAAATACATAACGTCAAAAAAATAAATGACGTCACAAAATGCATAACGTCACAAAATACATAACGGCACAAAAATAAATGACGTCACAAAATATATAACGTCACAAAAGGAAATGACGTCAAAAAATACATATCTTCACAAAAATAATTGACGTCACAAAATACATAACGTCACAAAAATAAATTACGTCACAAAATACATAATGTCACAAATATAAATGACGTCACAAAAATAAATGACGTCACAAAATGTATAACGTCACAAAATACATAACGTCACAAAAATAAATGACGCCACAATAATAAATGACGTCAAAAAATACATAACGTCAAAAAAATAAATGACGTCACAAAATACATAACGTCACTAAAATAAATGACGTCACAAAATACATAACGTCACAAAAATAAATGACGTCACAAAATACATAACATCACAAAAATAAATGACGTCAAAAAATACATAACGTCACAAAAATAAATGACGTCACAAAATACATAACGTCACAAAAATAAATGACGTCACAATAATAAATGACGTCACAAAATTCATAACGTCAAAAAAATAAATAGCGTCACAAAATACATAACGTCACAAAAATAAATGAGGTCACAAAATACATAACGTCACAAAAATAAATGACGCCACAATATACATAACGTCACAAAAATAAATGACGTCACAAAATACAAAACGTCACAAAAACAAATGACGTCACAAAAAACATAACGTCACAAAAATAAATGACGTCACAAAAATTAATTACGTCACAAAATACCTAACGTCACCAAAATAAATGACGTCACATAATACATAACGTCAAAAAAATAAATGACGTCACAAAATACATAACGTCACAAAAATAAATGACGTCACAAAATACATAACGTCACAAAAATAAATGACGTCACAAAATACATAACGTCACAAAAATAAATGACGTCACAAAATACATAACGTCACAAAAATAAATGACGTCACAAAATACATAACGTCACAAAAATAAATGACGTCACAAAATACATAATGTCACAAAAATAAATGACGTCACAATAATAAATGACGTCACAAAATACATAACGTCACAAAAATAAATTACGTCACAAAATACATAACGTCACAAAAATAAATGACGTCACAAAATACATAACGTCATAAAAATAAATGACGTCACAAAATACATAACGTCACAAAAATAAATGACTTCACAAAATTAATAACGTCACAAAATACATACCTTCACAAAAATAAATGACGTCACAAAATACATAACGTCACAAAAAGAAATGACGTCACAAAATACATAACGTCACAAAATACATAACGTCACAAAAATAAATGACGTCACAAAATACATAACGTCACAAAAATAAATGACGTCACAAAATACATAACGTCACAAAAATAAATGACGTCACAAAATACATAACGTCACAAAAATAAATGACGTCACAAAAATTAATTACGTCACAAAATACATAACGTCACAAAAAGAAATGACGTCACAAAATACATAACGGCACAACTATAAATGACGTCACAAAATACCTAACGTCACAAAAAGAAATGACGTAACAAAATACATAACGTCACAAAAATAATTGACGTCACATAATACATAACGTCACAAAAATAATTGACGTCACAAAATGCATAACGTCACAAATATAAATGACGTCACAAAAATAAATGACGTCACAAAATACATAACGTCACAAAAATAAATAACGTCACAAAATACATAACGTCACAAAATACATAACGTCACAAAAATAAATGAGGTCACAAAATGCATAACGTCACAAATATGAATGACGTCACAAATATTAATACATAACGTCACAAAAATAAATGACGTCACAAAATACATAACGTCACAAATATAAATGACGTCACAAAAATAAATGACGTCATAAAATACATAACGTCACAAAAATAAATAATGTCACAAAATACATAACGTTACAAAAATAAATGAGATCACAAAATACATAACGTCACAAAAATAAATGACGCCACAATATACATAACGTCAAAAAAATAAATGACAACACAAAATACAAAACGTCACAAAAACAAATGACGTCACAAAATACATAACGTCACAATAATAAATGACGTCGCAAAATACTTAACGTCACAAAAATAAATTACGTCACAAAATACATAACGTCACAAAAAATAAATGACGTCACAAAATACATAACGTCGAAAAAATAAATGACGTCAAAAAATACATAACGTCACAAAAATAAATGACGTCACAAAATACATAACATCACAAAAATAAATGACGTCACAAAATACATAACGTCACAAAAATAAATGACGTCACAAAATACATAACGTAACAAAAATAAATGACGTCACAAAATACATAACGTCACAAAAATAAATGACGTCACAAAAATTAATTACGTCACAAAATACATAACGTCACAAAAATAAACGACGTCACAAAATACATAACTTCACAAAAATAAATGACGTCACAAAATACATAACGTCACAAAAATAAATGACGTCACAAAATACATAACGTCACAAAAATAAATGACGTCACAATAATAAATGACGTCATAAAATTCATAACGTCACAAAAATAAATGACGTCACAAAATACATAACGTCACAAAAATAAATGACGTCACAAAATACATAACGTCACGAAAATAAATGACGTCACAAAATACATAACGTCACAAAAATAAATGACGTCACAAAATACATAACGTCAAAAAAATAAATGACGTCACAAAATGCATAACGTCACAAAATACATAACGTCACCAAAATAAATGACGTCACATAATACATAACGTCAAAAAAATAAATGACGTCACAAAATACATAACGTCACAAAAATAAATGACGTCACAAAATACATAACGTCACAAAAATAAATGACGTCACAAAATACATAACGTCACAAAAATAAATGACGTCACAAAATACATAACGTCACAAAAATAAATGACGTCACAAAATACATAACGTCACAAAAATAAATGACGTCACAAAATACATAATGTCACAAAAATAAATGACGTCACAATAATAAATGACGTCACAAAATACATAACGTCACAAAAATAAATTACGTCACAAAATACATAACGTCACAAAAATAAATGACGTCACAAAATACATAACGTCACAAAAATAAATGACGTCACAAAATACATAACGTCACAAAAATAAATGACTTCACAAAATTAATAACGTCACAAAATACATACCTTCACAAAAATAAATGACGTCACAAAATACATAACGTCACAAAAAGAAATGACGTCACAAAATACATAACGTCACAAAATACATAACGTCACAAAAATAAATGACGTCACAAAATACATAACGTCACAAAAATAAATGACGTCACAAAATACATAACGTCACAAAAATAAATGACGTCACAAAATACATAACGTCACAAAAATAAATGACGTCACAAAAATTAATTACGTCACAAAATACTTAACGTCACAAAAAGAAATGACGTCACAAAATACATAACGGCACAACTATAAATGACGTCACAAAATACCTAACGTCACAAAAAGAAATGACGTCAGAAAATACATAACGTCACAAAAATAATTGACGTCACAAAATACATAACGTCACAAAAATAATTGACGTCACAAAATGCATAACGTCACAAATATAAATGACGTCACAAAAATAAATGACGTCACAAAATACATAACGTCACAAAAATAAATAACGTCACAAAATACATAACGTCACAAAATACATAACGTCACAAAAATAAATGAGGTCACAAAATGCATAACGTCACAAATATGAATGACGTCACAAATATTAATACATAACGTCACAAAAATAAATGACGTCACAAAATACATAACGTCACAAATATAAATCATGTCACAAAAATAAATGACGTCATAAAATACATAACGTCACAAAAATAAATAATGTCACAAAATACATAACGTTACAAAAATAAATGAGATCACAAAATACATAACGTCACAAAAATAAATGACGCCACAATATACATAACGTCAAAAAAATAAATGACAACACAAAATACAAAACGTCACAAAAACAAATGACGTCACAAAATACATAACGTCACAATAATAAATGACGTCGCAAAATACTTAACGTCACAAAAATAAATTACGTCACAAAATACATAACGTCACAAAAAATAAATGACGTCACAAAATACATAACGTCGAAAAAATAAATGACGTCACAAAATACATAACGTCACAAAAATAAATGACGTCACAAAATACATAACATCACAAAAATAAATGACGTCACAAAATACATAACGTCACAAAAATAAATGACGTCACAAAATACATAACGTAACAAAAATAAATGACGTCACAAAATACATAACGTCAAAAAAATAAATGACGTCACAAAATACATAACGTCACAAAAATAAATGACGTCACAAAATACATAACGTCACAAAAATAAATGACGTCACAAAAATTAATTACGTCACAAAATACATAACGTCACAAAAATAAACGACGTCACAAAATACATAACTTCACAAAAATAAATGACGTCACAAAATACATAACGTCACAAAAATAAATGACGTCACAAAATACATAACGTCACAAAAATAAATGACGTCACAATAATAAATGACGTCATAAAATTCATAACGTCACAAAAATAAATGACGTCACAAAATACATAACGTCACAAAAATAAATGACGTCACAAAATACATAACGTCACGAAAATAAATGACGTCACAAAATACATAACGTCACAAAAATAAATGACGTCACAAAATACATAACGTCAAAAAAATAAATGACGTCACAAAATGCATAACGTCACAAAATACATAACGGCACAAAAATAAATGACGTCACAAAATAAATAACGTCACAAGAAGAAATGACGTCACAAAATACATATCGTCACAAAAATAATTGACGTCACAAAATACATAACGTCACAAAAATAAATGACGTCACAAAATACATAATGTCACAAATATAAATGACGTCACAAAAATAAATGACGTCACAAAATGTATAACGTCACAAAATACATAACGTCACAAAAATAAATGACGCCACAATAATAAATGACGTCACAAAATACATAACGTCAAAAAAATAAATGACGTCACAAAATACATAACGTCACAAAAATAAATGACGTCACAAAATACATAACATCACAAAAATAAATGACGTCACAAAATACATAACGTCACAAAAATAAAGACGTCACAAAATACATAACGTCACAAAAATAAATGACGTCATAAAATACATAACGTCACAAAAATAAATGACGTCACAAAATACATAACTTCACAACAATAAATGACGTCACAAAATACATAACGTCACAAAATACATAACGTCACAAAAATAAATGACGTCACAATATTAAATGACGTCGCAAAATAGTTAACGTCACAAAAATAAATGACGTCACAAAATACATATCGTCACAAAAAATAAATGACGTCACAAAATACATAACGTCACAAAAATAAATGACGTCACAATAATAAATGACGTCACAATAATAAATGACGTCACAAAATTCATAACGTCACAAAAATAAATGACGTCACAAAATACATAACGTCACAAAAATAAATGACGTGACAAAATACATAACGTCACAAAAATAAATGACGTCACAAAATACATAACGTCACAAAATACATAACGTCACAAAAATAAATGACGTTACAATAATAAATGACGTCACAAAATACTTAACGTCACAAAAATAAATGACGTCACAAAATACATAACGTCACAAAAAATAAATTACGTCACAAAATACATAACGTCACAAAAATAAATGACGTCACAAAATACATAACGTCACAAAAATAAATGACGTCACAAAAATTAATTACGTCACAAAATACATAACGTCACAAAAATAAACGACGTCACAAAATACATAACGTCACAAAAATAAATGACGTCACAAAATACATAACGTCACAAAATACATAACGTCACAAAAATAAATGACGTCAAAATAATAAATGACGTCGCAAAATACTTAACGTCACAAAAATAAATGACGTCACAAAATACATAACGTCACAAAAAATAAATGACGTCACAAAATACATTACGTCAAAAAAATAAATTACGTCACAAAATACATAACGTCACAAAAATAAATGACGTCACAAAATTCATAACATCACAAAAATAAATAACGTCACAAAATACATAACGTCACAAAAATAAATGACGTCACAAAATACATAACGTCACCAAAATAAATGACGTCACAAAATACATAACGTCAAAAAAATAAATGACGTCACAAAATACATAACGTCACAAAATACATAACGTCACAAAAATAAATGACATCACAATAATAAATGACGTCGCAAAATACTTAACGTCACAAAAATAAATGACGTCACAAAATACATTACGTCAAAAAAATAAATGACGTCACAAAATACATAACGTCACAAAAATAAATGACGTCACAAAATACATAACGTCACAAAAATAAATGACGTCACAAAAATTAATTAAGTCACAAAATACATAACGTCACAAAATACATAACGTCACAAAAATAAATGACGTCACAAAATACATAACGTCACAAAAATAAATGACGTCACAGTAATAAATGACGTCACAAAATTCATAACGTCACAAACATAAATGACGTCACAAAATACATAACGTCACAAAAATAAATGACGTCACAATAATAAATGACGTCACAAAATACATAACGTCACAAAAATAAATGACTTCACAAAATACATAACGTCACAAAAATAAATGACGTCACAAAATACATAACGTCACAAAAATAAATGACGCCACAATAATAAATGACGTCACAAAATACATAACGTCAAAAAAAAATGACGTCACAAAATACATAACGTCACAAAAATAAATGACGTCACAATATACATAACGTCACAAAAATAAATGACGTCACAAAATACATAACGTCACAAAAATAAATGACGTCACAAAATACATAACGTCACAAAAATAAATGACGTCACAAAATACATAACGTCACAAAAATAAATGACGTCACAAAATATATAACGTCACAAAAATAAATGACGTCACAATAATAAATGACGTCGCAAAATACTTAACGTCACAAAAATAAATGACGTCACAAAATACATAACGTCACAAAAAATAAATGACGTCACAAAATACATAACGTCGGAAAAATAAATGACGTCACAAAATACATAACGTCATAAAAATAAATGACGTCACAAAATACATAACATCACAAAAATAAATGACGACACAAAATACATAACGTCACAAAAATAAATGACGTCACAAAATACATAACGTCACAAAAATAAATGACGTCACAAAATACATAACGTCACAAAAAGAAATGACGTCACAAAATACATAACGTCACAAATTACATAACGTCACAAAAATAAATGACGTCACAAAATACATAACGTCACAAAAATAAATGACGTCACAAAATACATAACGTCACAAAAATAAATGACGTCACAAAAATTAATTACGTCACAAAATACATAACGTCACAAAAAGAAATGACGTCACAAAATACATAACGGCACAACTATAAATGACGTCACAAAATACCTAACGTCACAAAAAGAAATGACGTCACAAAATACATAACGTCACAAAAATAATTGACGTCACAAAATACATAACGTCACAAAAATAATTGACGTCACAAAATGCATATCGTCACAAAAATAAATTACGTCACAAAATAAATAACGTCTCAAATATAAATGACGTCACAAAAATAAATGACGTCACAAAATACATAACGTCACAAAAATAAATAACGTCACAAAATACATAACGTCACAAAAATAAATGAGGTCACAAAATACATAACGTCACAAAAATAAATGACGTCACAAAATACATAACGTCACAAAAATAAATGAGATCACAAAATACATAACGTCACAAATATAAATGACGTCACAAAAATAAATGACGTCATAAAATACATAACGTCACAAAAATAAATAACGTCACAAAATACATAACGTTACAAAAATAAATGAGATCACAAAATACATAACGTCACAAAAATAAATGACGCCACAATATACATAACGTCACAAAAATAAATGACATCACAAAATACAAAACGTCACAAAAACAAATGACGTCACAAAATACATAACGTCACAATAATAAATGACGTCGCAAAATACTTAACGTCACAAAAATAAATTACGTCACAAAATACATAACGTCACAAAAAATAAATGACGTCACAAAATACATAACGTCGAAAAAATAAATGACGTCACAAAATACATTACGTCACAAAAATAAATAACGTCACAAAATACATAACATCACAAAAATAAATGACGTCACAAAATACATAACGTCACAAAAATAAATGACGTCACAAAATACATAACGTCACAAAAATAAATGACGTCACAAAATACATAACGTCACAAAAATAAATGACGTCACAAAATACATAACGTCACAAAATACATAACGTCACAAAAATAAATGACATCACAATCATAAATGACGTCGCAAAATACTTAACGTAACAAAAATAAATGACGTCACAAAATACATAACGTCAAAAAAATAAATGACGTCACAAAATACATAACGTCACAAAAATAAATGACGTCACAAAATACATAACGTCACAAAAATAAATGACGTCACAAAAATTAATTACGTCACAAAATACATAACGTCACAAAAATAAACGACGTCACAAAATACATAACGTCACAAAAATAAATTACGTCACAAAATACATAACGTCACAAAAATAAATGACGTCACAAAATACATAACGTCACAAAAATAAATGACGTCACAATAATAAATGACGTCATAAAAGTCATAACGTCACAAAAATAAATGACGTCACAAAATACATAACGTCACAAAAATAAATGACGTCACAAAATACATAACGTCACAAAAATAAATGACGTCACAAAATACATAACGTCACAAAAATAAATGACGTCACTAAATACATAACGTCAAAAAAATAAATGACGTCACAAAATGCATAACGTCACAAAATACATAACGGCACAAAAATAAATGACGTCACAAAATACATAACGTCACAAAAAGAAATGACGTCACAAAATACATATCGTCAAAAACATAATTGACGTCACAAAATACATAACGTCACAAAAATAAATGACGTCACAAAATACATAATGTCACAAATATAAATGACGTCACAAAAATAAATGACGTCACAAAATGTATAACGTCACAAAATACATAACGTCACAAAAATAAATGACGCCACAATAATAAATGACGTCACAAAATACATAACGTCAAAAAAATAAATGACGTCACAAAATACAAAACATCACAAAAATAAATGACGTCACAAAATACATAACGTCACAAAAATAAATGACGTCAGAAAATACATAACGTCACAAAAATAAATGACGTCACAAAATACATAACGTCACAAAAATAAATGACGTCACAAAATACATAACGTCACAAAAATAAATGACGTCACAAAATACATAACGTCACAAAAATAAATGACGTCACAAAATACATAACTTCACAAAAATAAATGACGTCACAAAATACATAACGTCACAAAATACATAACGTCACAAAAATAAATGACGTCACAATATTAAATGACGTCGCAAAATAGTTAACGTCACAAAAATAAATGACGTCACAAAATACATATCGTCACAAAAAATAAATGACGTCACAAAATACATAACGTCACAAAAATAAATGACGTCACAATAATAAATGACGTCACAAAATTCATAACGTCACAAAAATAAATGACGTCACAAAATCCATAACGTCACAAAAATAAATGACGTGACAAAATACACAACGTCACAGAAATAAATGACGTCACAAAATACATAACGTCACAAAATACATAACGTCACAAAAATAAATGACGTCACAATAATAAATGACGTCACAAAATACTTAACGTCACAAAAATAAATGACGTCACAAAATACATAACGTCACAAAAAATAAATTACGTCACAAAATACATAACGTCACGAAAATAAATGACGTCACAAAATACATAACGTCACAAAAATAAATGACGTCACAAAATACATAACGTCACAAAATACATAACGTCACAAAAATAAATGACGTCACAATAATAAATGACGTCGCAAAATACTTAACGTCACAAAAATAAATGACGTCACAAAATACATAACGTCACAAAAAATAAATGACGTCACAAAATACATTACGTCAAAAAAATAAATGACGTCACAAAATACATAACGTCACAAAAATAAATGACGTCACAAAATTCATAACATCACAAAAATAAATAACGTCACAAAATACATAACGTCACAAAAATAAATGACGTCACAAAATACATAACGTCACAAAAATAAATGACGTCACAAAATACATAACGTCAAAAAAATAAATGACGTCACAAAATACATAACGTCACAAAATTCATAACGTCACAAAAATAAATGACGTCACAAAATACATTACGTCAAAAAAATAAATGACGTCACAAAATACATAACGTCACAAAAATAAATGACGTCACAAAATTCATAACATCACAATAATAAATGACGTCGCAAAATACTTAACGTCACAAAAATAAATGACGTCACAAAATACATAACGTCACAAATTACATAACGTCACAAAAATAAATGACGTCACAAAATACATAACGTCACAAAAATAAATGACGTCACAAAATACATAACGTCACAAAAATAAATGACGTCACAAAAATTAATTACGTCACAAAATACATAACGTCACAAAAAGAAATGACGTCACAAAATACATAACGGCACAACTATAAATGACGTCAAAAAATACCTAACGTCACAAAAAGAAATGACGTCACAAAATACATAACGTCACAAAAATAATTGACGTCACAAAATACATAACGTCACAAAAATAATTGACGTCACAAAATGCATATCGTCACAAAAATAAATTACGTCACAAAATACATAACGTCACAAATATAAATGACGTCACAAAAATAAATGACGTCACAAAATACATAACGTCACAAAAATAAATAACGTCACAAAATACATAACGTCACAAAAATAAATGAGGTCACAAAATACATAACGTCACAAATATAAATGACGTCACAAATATTAATACATAACGTCACAAAAATAAATGACGTCACAAAATACATAACGTCACAAATATAAATGACGTCACAAAAATAAATGACGTCATAAAATACATAACGTCACAAAAATAAATAACGTCACAAAATACATAACGTTACAAAAATAAATGAGATCACAAAATACATAACGTCACAAAAATAAATGACGCCACAATATACATAACGTCACAAAAATAAATGACATCACAAAATACAAAACGTCACAGAAACAAATGACGTCACAAAATACATAACGTCACAATAATAAATGACGTCGCAAAATACCTAACGTCACAAAAATAAATTACGTCACAAAATACATAACGTCACAAAAAATAAATGACGTCACAGAATACATAACGTCGAAAAAATACATAACGTCACAAAAATAAATGACATCACAATAATAAATGACGTCGCAAAATACTTAACGTAACAAAAATAAATGACGTCACAAAATACATAACGTAAAAAAAATAAATGACGTCACAAAATACATAACGTCACAAAAATAAATGACGTCACAAAATACATAACGTCACAAAAATAAATGACGTCACAAAAATTAATTACGTCACAAAATACATAACGTCACAAAAATAAACGACGTCACAAAATACATAACGTCACAAAAATAAATGACGTCACAAAATACATAACGTCACAAAAATAAATGACGTCACAAAATACATAACGTCACAAAAATAAATGACGTCACAATAATAAATGACGTCATAAAATTCATAACGTCACAAAAATAAATGACGTCACAAAATACATAACGTCACAAAAATAAATGACGTCACAAAATACATAACGTCACAAAAATAAATGACGTCACAAAATACATAACGTCAAAAAAATAAATGACGTCACAAAATGCATAACGTCACAAAATACATAACGGCACAAAAATAAATGACGTCACAAAATACATAACGTCACAAAAATAAATGACGTCACAAAATACATAACGTCACAAAAATAAATGACGTCACAAAATACATAACGTCACAAAAATAAATGACGTCACAATAATAAATGACGTCATAAAATTCATAACGTCACAAAAATAAATGACGTCACAAAATACATAACGTCACAAAAATAAATGACGTCACAAAATACATAACGTCACAAAAATAAATGACGTCACAAAATACATAACGTCAAAAAAATAAATGACGTCACAAAATGCATAACGTCACAAAATACATAACGGCACAAAAATAAATGACGTCACAAAATACATAACGTCACAAAAATAAATGACGTCACAAAATACATAACGTCACAAAAATAAATGACGTCACAAAATACATAATGTCACAAATATAAATGACGTCACAAAAATAAATGACGTCACAAAATGTATAACGTCACAAAATACATAACGTCACAAAAATACATAACGTCACAAAAATAAACGACGTCACAAAATACATAACGTCACAAAAATAAATGACGTCACAAAATACATAACGTCACAAAAATAAATGACGTCACAAAATACATAACGTCACAAAAATAAATGACGTCACAATAATAAATGACGTCATAAAATTCATAACGTCACAAAAATAAATGACGTCACAAAATACATAACGTCACAAAAATAAATGACGTCACAAAATACATAACGTCACAAAAATAAATGACGTCACAAAATACATAACGTCACAAAAATAAATGACGTCACAAAATACATAACGTCAAAAAAATAAATGACGTCACAAAATGCATAACGTCACAAAATACATAACGGCACAAAAATAAATGACGTCACAAAATACATAACGTCACAAAAAGAAATGACGTCACAAAATACATATCGTCAAAAAAATAATTGACGTCACAAAATACATAACGTCACAAAAATAAATGACGTCACAAAATACATAATGTCACAAATATAAATGACGTCACAAAAATAAATGACGTCACAAAATGTATAACGTCACAAAATACATAACGTCACAAAAATAAATGACGCCACGATAATAAATGACGTCACAAAATTCATAACGTCAAAAAAGTAAATGACGTCACAAAATACAAAACGTCACAAAAATAAATGACGTCACAAAATACATAACATCACAAAAATAAATGACGTCACAAAATACATAACGTCACAAAAATAAATGACGTCAGAAAATACATAACGTCACAAAAATAAATGACGTCACAAAATACATAACGTCACAAAAATAAATGACGTCACAAAATACATAACGTCACAAAAATAAATGACGTCACAAAATACATAACGTCACAAAAATAAATGACGTCACAAAATACATAACTTCACAAAAATAAATGACGTCACAAAATACATAACGTCACAAAATACATAACGTCACAAAAATAAATGACGTCACAATATTAAATGACGTCGCAAAATAGTTAACGTCACAAAAATAAATGACGTCACAAAATACATATCGTCACAAAAAATAAATGACGTCACAAAATACATAACGTCACAAAAATAAATGACGTCACAATAATAAATGACGTAACAAAATTCATAACGTCACAAAAATAAATGACGTCACAAAATCCATAACGTCACAAAAATAAATGACGTGAAAAAATACATAACGTCACAGAAATAAATGACGTCACAAAATACATAACGTCACAAAATACATAACGTCACAAAAATAAATGACGTCACAATAATAAATGACGTCACAAAATACATAACGTCACAAAAATAAATGACGTCACAATAATAAATGACGTCGCAAAATACTTAACGTCACAAAAATAAATGACGTCACAAAATACATAACGTCACAAAAAATAAATGACGTCACAAAATACATTACGTCAAAAAAATAAATGACGTCACAAAATACATAACGTTACAAAAATAAATGACGTCACAAAATTCATAACATCACAAAAATAAATAACGTCACAAAATACATAACGTCACAAAAATAAATGACGTCACAAAATACATAACGTCACAAAAATAAATGACGTCACAAAATACATAACGTCAAAAAAATAAATGACGTCACAAAATACATAACGTCACAAAATACATAACGTCACAAAAATAAATGACATCACAATAATAAATGACGTCGCAAAATACTTAACGTCACAAAAATAAATGACGTCACAAAATACATAACGTCAAAAAAATAAATGACGTCACAAAATACATAACGTCACAAAAATAAATGACGTCAAAAAATACATAACGTCACAAAAATAAATGACGTCACAAAAATTAATTAAGTCACAAAATACATAACGTCACAAAATACATAACGTCACAAAAATAAATGACGTCACAAAATACATAACGTCACAAAAATAAATGACGTCACAGTAATAAATGACGTCACAAAATTCATAACGTCACAAACATAAATGACGTCACAAAATACATAACGTCACAAAAATAAATGACGTCACAATAATAAATGACGTCACAAAATACATAACGTCACAAAAATAAATGACTTCACAAAATACATAACGTCACAAAAATAAATGACGTCACAAAATACATAACGTCACAAAAATAAATGACGCCACAATAATAAATGACGTCACAAAATACATAACGTCAAAAAAAAATGACGTCACAAAATACATAACGTCACAAAAATAAATGACGTCACAATATACATAACGTCACAAAAATAAATGACGTCACAAAATACATAACGTCACAAAAATAAATGACGTCACAAAATACATAACGTCACAAAAATAAATGACGTCACAAAATACATAACGTCACAAAAATAAATGACGTCACAAAATATATAACGTCACTAAAATAAATGACGTCACAATAATAAATGACGTCGCAAAATACTTAACGTCACAAAAATAAATGACGTCACAAAATACATAACGTCACAAAAAATAAATGACGTCACAAAATACATAACGTCGGAAAAATAAATGACGTCACAAAATACATAACGTCATAAAAATAAATGACGTCACAAAATACATAACATCACAAAAATAAATGACGACACAAAATACATAACGTCACAAAAATAAATGACGTCACAAAATACATAACGTCACAAAAATAAATGACGTCACAAAATACATAACGTCACAAAAAGAAATGACGTCACAAAATACATAACGTCACAAATTACATAACGTCACAAAAATAAATGACGTCACAAAATACATAACGTCACAAAAATAAATGACGTCACAAAATACATAACGTCACAAAAATAAATGACGTCACAAAAATTAATTACGTCACAAAATACATAACGTCACAAAAAGAAATGACGTCACAAAATACATAACGGCACAACTATAAATGACGTCACAAAATACCTAACGTCACAAAAAGAAATGACGTCACAAAATACATAACGTCACAAAAATAATTGACGTCACAAAATACATAACGTCACAAAAATAATTGACGTCACAAAATGCATATCGTCACAAAAATAAATTACGTCACAAAATAAATAACGTCTCAAATATAAATGACGTCACAAAAATAAATGACGTCACAAAATACATAACGTCACAAAAATAAATAACGTCACAAAATACATAACGTCACAAAAATAAATGAGGTCACAAAATACATAACGTCACAAAAATAAATGACGTCACAAAATACATAACGTCACAAAAATAAATGAGATCACAAAATACATAACGTCACAAATATAAATGACGTCACAAAAATAAATGACGTCATAAAATACATAACGTCACAAAAATAAATAACGTCACAAAATACATAACGTTACAAAAATAAATGAGATCACAAAATACATAACGTCACAAAAATAAATGACGCCACAATATACATAACGTCACAAAAATAAATGACATCACAAAATACAAAACGTCACAAAAACAAATGACGTCACAAAATACATAACGTCACAATAATAAATGACGTCGCAAAATACTTAACGTCACAAAAATAAATTACGTCACAAAATACATAACGTCACAAAAAATAAATGACGTCACAAAATACATAACGTCGAAAAAATAAATGACGTCACAAAATACATTACGTCACAAAAATAAATGACGTCACAAAATACATAACATCACAAAAATAAATGACGTCACAAAATACATAACGTCACAAAAATAAATGACGTCACAAAATACATAACGTCACAAAAATAAATGACGTCACAAAATACATAACGTCACAAAAATAAATGACGTCACAAAATACATAACGTCACAAAATACATAACGTCACAAAAATAAATGACATCACAATCATAAATGACGTCGCAAAATACTTAACGTAACATAAAATAAATGACGTCACAAAATACATAACGTCAAAAAAATAAATGACGTCACAAAATACATAACGTCACAAAAATAAATGACGTCACAAAATACATAACGTCACAAAAATAAATGACGTCACAAAAATTAATTACGTCACAAAATACATAACGTCACAAAAATAAACAACGTCACAAAATACATAACGTCACAAAAATAAATGACGTCACAAAATACATAACGTCACAAAAATAAATGACGTCACAAAATACATAACGTCACAAAAATAAATGACGTCACAATAATAAATGACGTCATAAAAGTCATAACGTCACAAAAATAAATGACGTCACAAAATACATAACGTCACAAAAATAAATGACGTCACAAAATACATAACGTCACAAAAATAAATGACGTCACAAAATACATAACGTCACAAAAATAAATGACGTCACTAAATACATAACGTCAAAAAAATAAATGACGTCACAAAATGCATAACGTCACAAAATACATAACGGCACAAAAATAAATGACGTCACAAAATACATAACGTCACAAAAAGAAATGACGTCACAAAATACATATCGTCAAAAAAATAATTGACGTCACAAAATACATAACGTCACAAAAATAAATGACGTCACAAAATACATAATGTCACAAATATAAATGACGTCACAAAAATAAATGACGTCACAAAATGTATAACGTCACAAAATACATAACGTCACAAAAATAAATGACGCCACAATAATAAATGACGTCACAAAATACATAACGTCAAAAAAATAAATGACGTCACAAAATACAAAACATCACAAAAATAAATGACGTCACAAAATACATAACGTCACAAAAATAAATGACGTCAGAAAATACATAACGTCACAAAAATAAATGACGTCACAAAATACATAACGTCACAAAAATAAATGACTTCACAAAATACATAACGTCACAAAAATAAATGACGTCACAAAATACATAACGTCACAAAAATAAATGACGTCACAAAATACATAACTTCACAAAAATAAATGACGTCACAAAATACATAACGTCACAAAATACATAACGTCACAAAAATAAATGACGTCACAATATTAAATGACGTCGCAAAATAGTTAACGTCACAAAAATAAATGACGTCACAAAATACATATCGTCACAAAAAATAAATGACGTCACAAAATACATAACGTCATAAAAATAAATGACGTCACAATAATAAATGACGTCACAAAATTCATAACGTCACAAAAATAAATGACGTCACAAAATCCATAACGTCACAAAAATAAATGACGTGACAAAATACATAACGTCACAGAAATAAATGACGTCACAAAATACATAACGTCACAAAATACATAACGTCACAAAAATAAATGACGTCACAATAATAAATGACGTCACAAAATACTTAACGTCACAAAAATAAATGACGTCACAAAATACATAACGTCACAAAAAATAAATTACGTCACAAAATACATAACGTCACGAAAATAAATGACGTCACAAAATACATAACGTCACAAAAATAAATGACGTCACAAAATACATAACGTCACAAAATACATAACGTCACAAAAATAAATGACGTCACAATAATAAATGACGTCGCAAAATACTTAACGTCACAAAAATAAATGACGTCACAAAATACATAACGTCACAAAAAATAAATGACGTCACAAAATACATTACGTCAAAAAAATAAATGACGTCACAAAATACATAACGTCACAAAAATAAATGACGTCACAAAATTCATAACATCACAAAAATAAATAACGTCACAAAATACATAACGTCACAAAAATAAATGACGTCACAAAATACATAACGTCACAAAAATAAATGACGTCACAAAATACATAACGTCAAAAAAATAAATGACGTCACAAAATACATAACGTCACAAAATTCATAACGTCACAAAAATAAATGACGTCACAATAATAAATGACGTCGCAAAATACTTAACGTCACAAAAATAAATGACGTCACAAAATACATAACGTCACAAATTACATAACGTCACAAAAATAAATGACGTCACAAAATACATAACGTCACAAAAATAAATGACGTCACAAAATACATAACGTCACAAAAATAAATGACGTCACAAAAATTAATTACGTCACAAAATACATAACGTCACAAAAAGAAATGACGTCACAAAATACATAACGGCACAACTATAAATGACGTCAAAAAATACCTAACGTCACAAAAAGAAATGACGTCACAAAATACATAACGTCACAAAAATAATTGACGTCACAAAATACATAACGTCACAAAAATAATTGACGTCACAAAATGCATATCGTCACAAAAATAAATTACGTCACAAAATACATAACGTCACAAATATAAATGACGTCACAAAAATAAATGACGTCACAAAATACATAACGTCACAAAAATAAATAACGTCACAAAATACATAACGTCACAAAAATAAATGAGGTCACAAAATACATAACGTCACAAATATAAATGACGTCACAAATATTAATACATAACGTCACAAAAATAAATGACGTCACAAAATACATAACGTCACAAATATAAATGACGTCACAAAAATAAATGACGTCATAAAATACATAACGTCACAAAAATAAATAACGTCACAAAATACATAACGTTACAAAAATAAATGAGATCACAAAATACATAACGTCACAAAAATAAATGACGCCACAATATACATAACGTCACAAAAATAAATGACATCACAAAATACAAAACGTCACAAAAACAAATGACGTCACAAAATACATAACGTCACAATAATAAATGACGTCGCAAAATACCTAACGTCACAAAAATAAATTACGTCACAAAATACATAACGTCACAAAAAATAAATGACGTCACAAAATACATAACGTCGAAAAAAATACATAACGTCACAAAAATAAATGACATCACAATAATAAATGACGTCGCAAAATACTTAACGTAACAAAAATAAATGACGTCACAAAATACATGACGTAAAAAAAATAAATGACGTCACAAAATACATAACGTCACAAAAATAAATGACGTCACAAAATACATAACGTCACAAAAATAAATGACGTCACAAAAATTAATTACGTCACAAAATACATAACGTCACAAAAATAAACGACGTCACAAAATACATAACGTCACAAAAATAAATGACGTCACAAAATACATAACGTCACAAAAATAAATGACGTCACAAAATACATAACGTCACAAAAATAAATGACGTCACAATAATAAATGACGTCATAAAATTCATAACGTCACAAAAATAAATGACGTCACAAAATACATAACGTCACAAAAATAAATGACGTCACAAAATACATAACGTCACAAAAATAAATGACGTCACAAAATACATAACGTCAAAAAAATAAATGACGTCACAAAATGCATAACGTCACAAAATACATAACGGCACAAAAATAAATGACGTCACAAAATACATAACGTCACAAAAAGAAATGACGTCACAAAATACATATCGTCACAAAAATAAATGACGTCACAAAATACATAACGTCACAAAAATAATTGACGTCACAAAATACATAACGTCACAAAAATAAATGACGTCACAAAATACATAATGTCACAAATATAAATGACGTCACAAAAATAAATGACGTCACAAAATGTATAACGTCACAAAATACATAACGTCACAAAAATACATAACGTCACAAAAATAAACGACGTCACAAAATACATAACGTCACAAAAATAAATGACGTCACAAAATACATAACGTCACAAAAATAAATGACGTCACAAAATACATAACGTCACAAAAATAAATGACGTCACAATAATAAATGACGTCATAAAATTCATAACGTCACAAAAATAAATGACGTCACAAAATACATAACGTCACAAAAATAAATGACGTCACAAAATACATAACGTCACAAAAATAAATGACGTCACAAAATACATAACGTCACAAAAATAAATGACGTCACAAAATACATAACGTCAAAAAAATAAATGACGTCACAAAATGCATAACGTCACAAAATACATAACGGCACAAAAATAAATGACGTCACAAAATACATAACGTCACAAAAAGAAATGACGTCACAAAATACATATCGTCAAAAAAATAATTGACGTCACAAAATACATAACGTCACAAAAATAAATGACGTCACAAAATACATAATGTCACAAATATAAATGACGTCACAAAAATAAATGACGTCACAAAATGTATAACGTCACAAAATACATAACGTCACAAAAATAAATGACGCCACGATAATAAATGACGTCACAAAATTCATAACGTCAAAAAAATAAATGACGTCACAAAATACAAAACGTCACAAAAATAAATGACGTCACAAAATACATAACATCACAAAAATAAATGACGTCACAAAATACATAACGTCACAAAAATAAATGACGTCAGAAAATACATAACGTCACAAAAATAAATGACGTCACAAAATACATAACGTCACAAAAATAAATGACGTCACAAAATACATAACGTCACAAAAATAAATGACGTCACAAAATACATAACGTCACAAAAAGAAATGACGTCACAAAATACATAACTTCACAAAAATAAATGACGTCACAAAATACATAACGTCACAAAATACATAACGTCACAAAAATAAATGACGTCACAATATTAAATGACGTCGCAAAATAGTTAACGTCACAAAAATAAATGACGTCACAAAATACATATCGTCACAAAAAATAAATGACGTCACAAAATACATAACGTCACAAAAATAAATGACGTCACAATAATAAATGACGTCACAAAATTCATAACGTCACAAAAATAAATGACGTCACAAAATCCATAACGTCACAAAAATAAATGACGTGAAAAAATACATAACGTCACAGAAATAAATGACGTCACAAAATACATAACGTCACAAAATACATAACGTCACAAAAATAAATGACGTCACAATAATAAATGACGTCACAAAATACTTAACGTCACAAAAATAAATGACGTCACAAAATACATAACGTCACAAAAAATAAATTACGTCACAAAATACATAACGTCACAAAAATAAATGACGTCACAAAATACATAACGTCACAAAAATAAATGACGTCACAAAATACATAACGTCACAAAATACATAACGTCACAAAAATAAATGACGTCACAATAATAAATGACGTCGCAAAATACTTAACGTCACAAAAATAAATGACGTCACAAAATACATAACGTCACAAAAAATAAATGACGTCACAAAATACATTACGTCAAAAAAATAAATGACGTCACAAAATACATAACGTCACAAAAATAAATGACGTCACAAAATTCATAACATCACAAAAATAAATAACGTCACAAAATACATAACGTCACAAAAATAAATGACGTCACAAAATACATAACGTCACAAAAATAAATGACGTCACAAAATACATAACGTCAAAAAAATAAATGACGTCACAAAATACATAACGTCACAAAATACATAACGTCACAAAAATAAATGACGTCACAATAATAAATGACGTCGCAAAATACTTAACGTCACAAAAATAAATGACGTCACAAAATACATAACGTCACAAATTACATAACGTCACAAAAATAAATGACGTCACAAAATACATAACGTCACAAAAATAAATGACGTCACAAAATACATAACGTCACAAAAATAAATGACGTCACAAAAATTAATTACGTCACAAAATACATAACGTCACAAAAAGAAATGACGTCACAAAATACATAACGGCACAACTATAAATGACGTCACAAAATACCTAACATCACAAAAAGAAATGACGTCACAAAATACATAACGTCACAAAAATAATTGACGTCACAAAATACATAACGTCACAAAAATAATTGACGTCACAAAATGCATATCGTCACAAAAATAAATTACGTCACAAAATACATAACGTCACAAATATAAATGACGTCACAAAAATAAATGACGTCACAAAATACATAACGTCACAAAAATAAATAACGTCACAAAATACATAACGTCACAAAAATAAATGAGGTCAAAAAATACATAACGTCACAAATATAAATGACGTCACAAATATTAATACATAACGTCACAAAAATAAATGACGTCACAAAATACATAACGTCACGAATATAAATGACGTCACAAAAATAAATGACGTCATAAAATACATAACGTCACAAAAATAAATAACGTCACAAAATACATAACGTTACAAAAATAAATGAGATCACAAAATACATAACGTCACAAAAATAAATGACGCCACAATATACATAACGTCACAAAAATAAATGACATCACAAAATACAAAACGTCACAAAAACAAATGACGTCACAAAATACATAACGTCACAATAATAAATGACGTCGCAAAATACCTAACGTCACAAAAATAAATTACGTCACAAAATACATAACGTCACAAAAAATAAATGGCGTCACAAAATACATAACGTCGAAAAAATAAATGACGTCACAAAATACATTACGTCACAAAAATAAATGACGTCACAAAATACATAACATCACAAAAATAAATGACGTCACAAAATACATAACGTCACAAAAATTAATGACGTCACAAAATACATAACGTCACAAAAATAAATGACATCACAAAATACATAACGTCACAAAAATAAATGACGTCACAAAATACATAACGTCACAAAATACATAACGTCACAAAAATAAATGACATCACAATAATAAATGACGTCGCAAAATACTTAACGTAACAAAAATAAATGACGTCACAAAATACATAACGTCACAAAAATAAATGACGTCACAAAATACATAACGTCACAAAAATAAATGGCGTCACAAAATACATAACGTCACAAAAATAAATGACGTCACAATAATAAATGACGTCATAAAATTCATAACGTCACAAAAATAAATGACGTCACAAAATACATAACGTCACAAAAATAAATGACGTCACAAAATACATAACGTCACAAAAATAAATGACGTCACAAAATACATAACGTCACAAAAATAAATGACGTCACAAAATACATAACGTCAAAAAAATAAATGACGTCACAAAATGCATAACGTCACAAAATACATAACGGCACAAAAATAAATGACGTCACAAAATACATAACGTCACAAAAAGAAATGACGTCACAAAATACATATCGTCACCAAAATAATTGACGTCACAAAATACATAACGTCACAAAAATAAATGACGTCACAAAATACATAATGTCACAAATATAAATGACGTCACAAAAATAAATGACGTCACAAAATGTATAAAGTCACAAAATACATAACGTCACAAAAATAAATGACGCCACAATAATAAATGACGTCACAAAATACATAACGTTACAAAAATAAATGACGTCACAAAATACATAACGTCACAAAAATAAATGACGTCACAAAATACATAACGTCACAAAAATAAATGACGTCACAAAATACATAACTTCACAAAAATAAATGACGTCACAAAATACATAACGTCACAAAATACATAACGTCACAAAAATAAATGACGTCACAATATTAAATGACGTCGCAAAATAGTTAACGTCACAAAAATAAATGACGTCACAAAATACATATCGTCACAAAAAATAAATGACGTCACAAAATACATAACGTCACAAAAATAAATGAGGTCACAATAATAAATGACGTCACAAAATTCATAACGTCACAAAAATAAATGACGTCACAAAATACATAACGTCACAAAAATAAATGACGTGACAAAATACATAACGTCACAGAAATAAATGACGTCACAAAATACATAACGTCACAAAATACATAACGTCACAAAAATAAATGACGTCACAATAACAAATGACGTCACAAAATACTTAACGTCACAAAAATAAATGACGTCACAAAATACATAACGTCACAAAAAATAAATTACGTCACAAAATACATAACGTCACAAAAATAAATGACGTCACAAAATACATAACGTCACAAAAATAAATGACGTCACAAAATACATAACGTCACAAAATACATAACGTCACAAAAATAAATGACGTCACAATAATAAATGACGTCGCAAAATACTTAACGTCACAAAAATAAATGACGTCACAAAATACATAACGTCACAAAAAATAAATGACGTCACAAAATACATTACGTCAAAAAAATAAATGACGTCACAAAATACATAACGTCACAAAAATAAATGACGTCACAAAATTCATAACATCACAAAAATAAATAACGTCACAAAATACATAACGTCACAAAAATAAATGACGTCACAAAATACATAACGTCACAAAAATAAATGACGTCACAAAATACATAACGTCAAAAAAATAAATGACGTCACAAAATACATAACGTCACAAAATACATAACGTCACAAAAATAAATGACGTCACAATAATAAATGACGTCGCAAAATACTTAACGTCACAAAAATAAATGACGTCACAAAATACATAACGTCAAAAAAATGAATGACGTCACAAAATACATAACGTCACAAAAATAAATGACGTCACAAAATACATAACGTCACAAATTTAAATGACGTCACAAAAATTAATTAAGTCACAAAATACATAACGTCACAAAATACATAACGTCACAAAAATAAATGACGTCACAAAATACATAACGTCACAAAAATAAATGACGTCACAATAATAAATGACGTCACAAAATTCATAACGTCACAAAAATAAATGACGTCACAAAATACATAACGTCACAAAAATAAATGACGTCACAAAATACATAACGTCACAAAAATAAATGACGCCACAATAATAAATGACGTCACAAAATACATAACGTCAAAAAAATAAATGACGTCACAAAATACATAACGTCACAAAAATAAATGACGTCACAATATACATAACGTCACAAAAAAAAATGACGTCACAAAATACATAACGTCACAAAAATAAATGACGTCACAAAATACATAACGTCACAAAAATAAATGACGTCACAAAATACATAACGTCACAAAAATAAATGACGTCACAAAATACAAAACGTCGCAAAAACAAATGACGTCACAAAAAACATAACGTCACAAAAATAAATGACGTCACAAAATACATAACGTCACAAAAATAAATGACGTCACAAAGATAAATGACGTCGCAAAATACTTAACGTCACAAAAATAAATGACGTCACAAAATACATAACGTCACAAAAAATAAATGACGTCACAAAATACATAACGTCGAAAAAATAAATGACGTCACAAAATACATAACGTCATAAAAATAAATGACGTCACAAAATACATAACATCACAAAAATAAATGACGACACAAAATACATAACGTCACAAAAATAAATGACGTCACAAAAAATAATTACGTTACAAAATACATAACGTCACAAAAAGAAATGACGTCACAAAATACATAACGGCACAACTATAAATGACGTCACAAAATACCTAACGCACAAAAAGAAATGACGTCACAAAATACATAACGTCACAAAAATAATTGACGTCACAAAATACATAACGTCACAAAAATAATTGACGTCACAAAATGCATAACGTCACAAAAATAAATGACGTCACAAAATACATAACGTCACAAAAATAAATAACGTCACAAAATACATAACGTCACAAAAATAAATGAGGTCACAAAATACATAACGTCACAAATATAAATGACGTCACAAATATTAATACATAACGTCACAAAAATAAATGACGTCACAAAATACATAACGTCACAAATATAAATGACGTCACAAAAATAAATGACGTCATAAAATACATAACGTCACAAAAATAAATGACGTCACAAAATACATAACGTTACAAAAATAAATGAGATCACAAAATACATAACGTCACAAAAATGAATGACGCCACAATATACATAACGTCACAAAAATAAATGACATCACAAAATACAAAACGTCACAAAAACAAATGACGTCACAAAATACATAATGTCACAATAATAAATGACGTCGCAAAATACTTAAAGTCACAAAAATAAATTACGTCACAAAATACATAACGTCACAAAAAATAAATGACGTCACAAAATACATAACGTCGAAAAAATAAATGACGTCACAAAATACATTACGTCACAAAAATAAATGACGTCACAAAATACATAACATCTCAAAAATAAATGACGTCACAAAATACATAACGTCACAAAAATAAATGACGTCACAAAATACATAACGTCACAAAAATAAATGACGTCACAAAATACATAACGTCACAAAAATAAATGACGTCACAAAATACATAACGTCACAAAAATAAATGACGTCACAAAATACATAACTTCACAAAAATAAATGACGTCACAAAATACATAACGTCACAAAATACATAACGTCACAAAAATAAATGACGTCACAATATTAAATGACGTCGCAAAATAGTTAACGTCACAAAAATAAATGACGTCACAAAATACATATCGTCACAAAAAATAAATGACGTCACAAAATACATAACGTCACAAAAATAAATGAGGTCACAATAATAAATGACGTCACAAAATTCATAACGTCACAAAAATAAATGACGTCACAAAATACATAACGTCACAAAAATAAATGACGTGACAAAATACATAACGTCACAGAAATAAATGACGTCACAAAATACATAACGTCACAAAATACATAACGTCACAAAAATAAATGACGTCACAATAACAAATGACGTCACAAAATACTTAACGTCACAAAAATAAATGACGTCACAAAATACATAACGTCACAAAAAATAAATTACGTCACAAAATACATAACGTCACAAAAATAAATGACGTCACAAAATACATAACGTCACAAAAATAAATGACGTCACAAAATACATAACGTCACAAAATACATAACGTCACAAAAATAAATGACGTCACAATAATAAATGACGTCGCAAAATACTTAACGTCACAAAAATAAATGACGTCACAAAATACATAACGTCACAAAAAATAAATGACGTCACAAAATACATTACGTCAAAAAAATAAATGACGTCACAAAATACATAACGTCACAAAAATAAATGACGTCACAAAATTCATAACATCACAAAAATAAATAACGTCACAAAATACATAACGTCACAAAAATAAATGACGTCACAAAATACATAACGTCACAAAAATAAATGACGTCACAAAATACATAACGTCAAAAAAATAAATGACGTCACAAAATACATAACGTCACAAAATACATAACGTCACAAAAATAAATGACGTCACAATAATAAATGACGTCGCAAAATACTTAACGTCACAAAAATAAATGACGTCACAAAATACATAACGTCAAAAAAATGAATGACGTCACAAAATACATAACGTCACAAAAATAAATGACGTCACAAAATACATAACGTCACAAATTTAAATGACGTCACAAAAATTAATTAAGTCACAAAATACATAACGTCACAAAATACATAACGTCACAAAAATAAATGACGTCACAAAATACATAACGTCACAAAAATAAATGACGTCACAATAATAAATGACGTCACAAAATTCATAACGTCACAAAAATAAATGACGTCACAAAATACATAACGTCACAAAAATAAATGACGTCACAAAATACATAACGTCACAAAAATAAATGACGCCACAATAATAAATGACGTCACAAAATACATAACGTCAAAAAAATAAATGACGTCACAAAATACATAACGTCACAAAAATAAATGACGTCACAATATACATAACGTCACAAAAAAAAATGACGTCACAAAATACATAACGTCACAAAAATAAATGACGTCACAAAATACATAACGTCACAAAAATAAATGACGTCACAAAATACATAACGTCACAAAAATAAATGACGTCACAAAATACAAAACGTCGCAAAAACAAATGACGTCACAAAAAACATAACGTCACAAAAATAAATGACGTCACAAAATACATAACGTCACAAAAATAAATGACGTCACAAAGATAAATGACGTCGCAAAATACTTAACGTCACAAAAATAAATGACGTCACAAAATACATAACGTCACAAAAAATAAATGACGTCACAAAATACATAACGTCGAAAAAATAAATGACGTCACAAAATACATAACGTCATAAAAATCAATGACGTCACAAAATACATAACATCACAAAAATAAATGACGACACAAAATACATAACGTCACAAAAATAAATGACGTCACAAAAAATAATTACGTTACAAAATACATAACGTCACAAAAAGAAATGACGTCACAAAATACATAACGGCACAACTATAAATGACGTCACAAAATACCTAACGCACAAAAAGAAATGACGTCACAAAATACATAACGTCACAAAAATAATTGACGTCACAAAATACATAACGTCACAAAAATAATTGACGTCACAAAATGCATAACGTCACAAAAATAAATGACGTCACAAAATACATAACGTCACAAAAATAAATAACGTCACAAAATACATAACGTCACAAAAATAAATGAGGTCACAAAATACATAACGTCACAAATATAAATGACGTCACAAATATTAATACATAACGTCACAAAAATAAATGACGTCACAAAATACATAACGTCACAAATATAAATGACGTCACAAAAATAAATGACGTCATAAAATACATAACGTCACAAAAATAAATGACGTCACAAAATACATAACGTTACAAAAATAAATGAGATCACAAAATACATAACGTCACAAAAATGAATGACGCCACAATATACATAACGTCACAAAAATAAATGACATCACAAAATACAAAACGTCACAAAAACAAATGACGTCACAAAATACATAATGTCACAATAATAAATGACGTCGCAAAATACTTAACGTCACAAAAATAAATTACGTCACAAAATACATAACGTCACAAAAAATAAATGACGTCACAAAATACATAACGTCGAAAAAATAAATGACGTCACAAAATACATTACGTCACAAAAATAAATGACGTCACAAAATACATAACATCTCAAAAATAAATGACGTCACAAAATACATAACGTCACAAAAATAAATGACGTCACAAAATACATAACGTCACAAAAATAAATGACGTCACAAAATACATAACGTCACAAAAATAAATGACGTCACAAAATACATAACGTCACAAAATACATAACGTCACAAAAATACATAACGTCACAAAAATAAATGACATCACAATAATAAATGACGTCACAAAATACATAACGTCAAAAAATAAATGACGTCACAAAATACATAACGTCACAAAAATAAATGACGTCACAAAATACATAACGTCACAAAAATAAATGACGTCACAAAAATTAATTACGTCACAAAATACATAACGTCACAAAAATAAACGACGTCACAAAATACATAACGTCACAAAAATAAATGACGTCACAAAATACATAACGTCACAAATATAAATGACGTCACAAAATACATAACGTCACAAAAATAAATGACGTCACAATAATAAATGACGTCATAAAATTCATAACGTCACAAAAATAAATGACGTCACAAAATACATAACGTCACAAAAATAAATGACGTCACAAAATACATAACGTCACAAAAATAAATGACGTCACAAAATACATAACGTCACAAAAATAAATGACGTCACAAAATACATAACGTCAAAAAAATAAATGACGTCACAAAATGCATAACGTCACAAAATACATAACGGCACAAATATAAATGACGTCACAAAATACATAACGTCACAAAAAGAAATGACGTCACAAAATACATATCGTCACAAAAATAATTGACGTCACAAAATACATAACGTCACAAAAATAAATGACGTCACAAAATACATAATGTCTCAAATATAAATGACGTCACAAAATACATTACGTCAAAAAAATAAATGCCGTCACAAAATACATAACGTCACAAAAATAAATGACGTCACAAAATTCATAACATCACAAAAATAAATAACGTCACAAAATACATAACGTCACAAAAATAAATGACGTCACAAAATACATAACGTCACAAAAATAAATGACGTCACAAAATACATAACGTCAAAAAAATAAATGACGTCACAAAATACATAACGTCACAAAATACATAACGTCACAAAATACATAACGTCACAAAAATAAATGACGTCACAATAATAAATGACGTCGCAAAATACTTAACGTCACAAAAATAAATGACGTCACAAAATACATAACGTCAAAAAAATAAATGACGTCACAAAATACATAACGTCACAAAAATTAATGACGTCACAAAATACATAACGTCACAAAAATAAATGACGTCACAAAAATTAATTAAGTCACAAAATACATAACGTCACAAAATACATAACGTCACAAAAATAAATGACGTCACAAAATACATAACGTCACAAAAATAAATGACGTCACAATAATAAATGACGTCACAAAATTCATAACGTCACAAACATAAATGACGTCACAAAATACATAACGTCACAAAAATAAATGACGTCACAATAATAAATGACGTCTTAAAATACATAACGTCACAAAAATAAATGACGTCACAAAATACATAACGTCACAAAAATAAATGACGTCACAAAATACATAACGTCACAAAAATAAATGACGCCATAATAATAAATGACGTCACAAAATACATAACGTCAAAAAAATTAATGACGTCACAAAATACATAACGTCACAAAAATAAATGACGTCACAATATACATAACGTCACAAAAATAAATGACGTCACAAAATACATAACGTCACAAAAATAAATGACGTCACAAAATACATAACGTCACAAAAATAAATGACGTCACAAAATACATAACGTCACAAAAATAAATGACGTCACAAAATACAAAACGTCACAAAAACAAATGACGTCACAAAAAACATAACGTCACAAAAATAAATGACGTCACAAAATACATAACGTCACAAAAATAAATGACGTCACAATAATAAATGACGTCGCAAAATACTTAACGTCACAATAATAAATGACGTCACAAAATACATAACGTCACAAAAAATAAATGACGTCACAAAATACATAACGTCGAAAAAATAAATGACGTCACAAAATACATAACGTCATAAAAATAAATAACGTCACAAAATACATAACATCACAAAAATAAATGACGACACAAAATACATAACGTCACAAAAATAAATGACGTCACAAAATACATAACGTCACAAAAATAAATGACGTCACAAAATACATAACGTCACAAAAAGAAATGACGTCACAAAATACATAACGTCACAAATTACATAACGTCACAAAAATAAATGACGTCACAAAATACATAACGTCACAAAAATAGATGACGTCACAAAATACATAACGTCACAAAAATAAATGACGTCACAAAAATTAATTACGTCACAAAATACATAACGTCACAAAAATAAATGTCGTCACAAAATACATAACGTCACAAAAATAAATGACGTCACAAAATACATAACGTCAAAAAAATAAATGACGTCACAAAATGCATAACGTCACAAAATACATAACGGCACAAAAATAAATGACGTCACAAAATACATAACGTCACAAAAAGAAATGACGTCACAAAATACATGTCGTCACAAAAATAATTGACGTCACAAAATACATAACGTCACAAAAATAAATGACGTCACAAAATACATAATGTCACAAAAATAAATAACGTCACAAAATACATAACGTCACAAAAATAAATGAGGTCACAAAATACATAACGTCACAAATATTAATACATAACATCACAAAAATAAATGACGTCACAAAATACATAACGTCACAAATATAAATGACGTCACAAAAATAAATGACGTCATAAAATACATAACGTCACAAAAATAAATAACGTCACAAAATACATAACGTTACAAAAATAAATGAGATCACAAAATACATAACGTCACAAAAATAAATGACGCCACAATGTACATAACGTCACAAAAATAAATGACATCACAAAATACAAAACGTCACAAAAACAAATGACGTCACAAAATACATAACGTCACAATAATAAATGACGTCGCAAAATACTTAACGTCACAAAAATAAATTACGTCACAAAATACATAACGTCACAAAAAATAAATGACGTCACAAAATACATAACGTCGAAAAAATAAATGACGTCACAAAATACATTACGTCACAAAAATAAATGACGTCACAAAATACATAACATCTCAAAAATAAATGACGTCACAAAAAACATAACGTCACAAAAATAAATGACGTCACAAAATACATAACGTTACAAAAATAAATTACGTCACAAAATACATAACGTCACAAAAATAAATGACATCACAATAATAAATGACGTCGCAAAATACTTAACGTAACAAAAATAAATGACGTCACAAAATACATAACGTCACAAAAATAAATGACGTCACAAAAATTAATTACGTCACAAAATACATAACGTCACAAAAATAAACGACGTCACAAAATACATAACGTCACAAAAATAAATGACGTCACAAAACACATAACGTCACAAAAATAAATGACGTCACAAAATACATAACGTCACAAAAATAAATGTCGTCACAATAATAAATGACGTCATAAAATTCATAACGTCACAAAAAAAAATGACGTCACAAAATACATAACGTCACAAAAATAAATGACGTCACAAAATACATAACGTCAAAAAAATAAATGACGTCACAAAATGCATAACGTCACAAAATACATAACGGCACAAAAATAAATGACGTCACAAAATACATAACGTCACAAAAAGAAATGACGTCACAAAATACATATCGTCACAAAAATAATTGACGTCACAAAATACATAACGTCACAAAAATAAATGACGTCACAAAATACATAATGTCTCAAATATAAATGACGTCACAAAATACATTACGTCAAAAAAATAAATGCCGTCACAAAATACATAACGTCACAAAAATAAATGACGTCACAAAATTCATAACATCACAAAAATAAATAACGTCACAAAATACATAACGTCACAAAAATAAATGACGTCACAAAATACATAACGTCACAAAAATAAATGACGTCACAAAATACATAACGTCAAAAAAATAAATGACGTCACAAAATACATAACGTCACAAAATACATAACGTCACAAAATACATAACGTCACAAAAATAAATGACGTCACAATAATAAATGACGTCGCAAAATACTTAACGTCACAAAAATAAATGACGTCACAAAATACATAACGTCAAAAAAATAAATGACGTCACAAAATACATAACGTCACAAAAATTAATGACGTCACAAAATACATAACGTCACAAAAATAAATGACGTCACAAAAATTAATTAAGTCACAAAATACATAACGTCACAAAATACATAACGTCACAAAAATAAATGACGTCACAAAATACATAACGTCACAAAAATAAATGACGTCACAATAATAAATGACGTCACAAAATTCATAACGTCACAAACATAAATGACGTCACAAAATACATAACGTCACAAAAATAAATGACGTCACAATAATAAATGACGTCTTAAAATACATAACGTCACAAAAATAAATGACGTCAAAAAATACATAACGTCACAAAAATAAATGACGTCACAAAATACATAACGTCACAAAAATAAATGACGCCACAATAATAAATGACGTCACAAAATACATAACGTCAAAAAAATAAATGACGTCACAAAATACATAACGTCACAAAAATAAATGACGTCACAATATACATAACGTCACAAAAATAAATGACGTCACAAAATACATAACGTCACAAAAATAAATGACGTCACAAAATACATAACGTCACAAAAATAAATGACGTCACAAAATACATAACGTCACAAAAATAAATGACGTCACAAAATACAAAACGTCACAAAAACAAATGACGTCACAAAAAACATAACGTCACAAAAATAAATGACGTCACAAAATACATAACGTCACAAAAATAAATGACGTCACAATAATAAATGACGTCGCAAAATACTTAACGTCACAAAAATAAATGACGTCACAAAATACATAACGTCACAAAAAATAAATGACGTCACAAAATACATAACGTCGAAAAAATAAATGACGTCACAAAATACATAACGTCATAAAAATAAATGACGTCACAAAATACATAACATCACAAAAATAAATGACGACACAAAATACATAACGTCACAAAAATAAATGACGTCACAAAATACATAACGTCACAAAAATAAATGACGTCACAAAATACATAACGTCACAAAAAGAAATGACGTCACAAAATACATAACGTCACAAATTACATAACGTCACAAAAATAAATGACGTCACAAAATACATAACGTCACAAAAATAGATGACGTCACAAAATACATAACGTCACAAAAATAAATGACGTCACAAAAATTAATTACGTCACAAAATACATAACGTCACAAAAATAAATGTCGTCACAAAATACATAACGTCACAAAAATAAATGACGTCACAAAATACATAATGTCACAAAAATAAATAACGTCACAAAATACATAACGTCACAAAAATAAATGAGGTCACAAAATACATAACGTCACAAATATTAATACATAACATCACAAAAATAAATGACGTCACAAAATACATAACGTCACAAATATAAATGACGTCACAAAAATAAATGACGTCATAAAATACATAACGTCACAAAAATAAATAACGTCACAAAATACATAACGTTACAAAAATAAATGAGATCACAAAATACATAACGTCACAAAAATAAATGACGCCACAATGTACATAACGTCACAAAAATAAATGACATCACAAAATACAAAACGTCACAAAAACAAATGACGTCACAAAATACATAACGTCACAATAATAAATGACGTCGCAAAATACTTAACGTCACAAAAATAAATTAAGTCACAAAATACATAACGTCACAAAAAATAAATGACGTCACAAAATACATAACGTCGAAAAAATAAATGACGTCACAAAATACATTACGTCACAAAAATAAATGACGTCACAAAATACATAACATCTCAAAAATAAATGACGTCACAAAAAACATAACGTCACAAAAATAAATGACGTCACAAAATACATAACGTTACAAAAATAAATTACGTCACAAAATACATAACGTCACAAAAATAAATGACATCACAATAATAAATGACGTCGCAAAATACTTAACGTAACAAAAATAAATGACGTCACAAAATACATAACGTCACAAAAATAAATGACGTCACAAAAATTAATTACGTCACAAAATACATAACGTCACAAAAATAAACGACGTCACAAAATACATAACGTCACAAAAATAAATGACGTCACAAAATACATAACGTCACAAAAATAAATGACGTCACAAAATACATAACGTCACAAAAATAAATGACGTCACAATAATAAATGACGTCATAAAATTCATAACGTCACAAAAATAAATGACGTCACAAAATACATAACGTCACAAAAGTAAATGACGTCACAAAATACATAACGTCACAAAAATAAATGACGTCACAAAATACATAACGTCACAAAAATAAATGACGTCACAAAATACATAACGTCAAAAAAATAAATGACGTCAAAAAATGCATAACGTCACAAAATACATAACGGCACAAAAATAAATGACGTCACAAAATACATAACGTCACAAAAAGAAATGACGTCACAAAATACATATCGTCACAAAAATAATTGACGTCACAAAATACATAACGTCACAAAAATAAATGACGTCACAAAATACATAATGTCACAAATATAAATGACGTCACAAAAATAAATGACGTCACAAAATGTATAACGTCACAAAATACATAACGTCACAAAAATAAATGACGCCACAATAATAAATGACGTCACAAAATACATAACGTCAAAAAAATAAATGACGTCACAAGATACATAACGTCACAAAAATAAATGACGTCACAAAATACATAACATCACAAAAATAAATGACGTCACAAAATACATAACGTCACAAAAATAAATGACGTCAGAAAATACATAACGTCACAAAAATAAATGACGTCACAAAGTACATAACGTCAAAAAAATAAATGACGTCACAAAATACATAACGTCACAAAAATAAATGACGTCACAAAATACATAACGTCACAAAAATAAATGACGTCACAAAATACATAACTTCACAAAAATAAATGACGTCACAAAATACATAACGTCACAAAATACATAACGTCACAAAAATAAATGACGTCACAATATTAAATGACGTCGCAAAATAGTTAACGTCACAAAAATAAATGACGTCACAAAATACATATCGTCACAAAAAATAAATGACGTCACAAAATACATAACGTCACAAAAATAAATGACGTCAAAATAATAAATGACGTCACAAAGTACATAACGTCAAAAAAATAAATGACGTCACAAAATAAATGACGTCACAAAAATAAATGACGTCACAAAATACATAACGTCACAAAAATAAATGACGTGACAAAATACATAACGTCACAGAAATAAATGACGTCATAAAATACATAACGTCACAAAATACATAACGTCACAAAAATAAATGAGGTCACAATAATAAATGACGTCACAAAATACTTAACGTCACAAAAATAAATGACGTCACAAAATACATAACGTCACAAAAAATAAATTACGTCACAAAATACATAACGTCACAAAAATAAATGACGTCACAAAATACATAACGTCACAAAAATAAATGACGTCACAAAAATTAATTACGTCACAAAATACATAACGTCACAAAAATAAACGACGTCACAAAATACATAACGTCACAAAAATAAATGACGTCACAAAATACATAACGTCACAAAATACATAACGTCACAAAAATAAATGACGTCACAATAATAAATGACGTCGCAAAATACTTAACGTCACAAAAATAAATGACGTCACAAAATACATAACGTCACAAAAAATAAATGACGTCACAAAATACATTACGTCAAAAAAATAAATGACGTCACAAAATACATAACGTCACAAAATTCGTAACATCACAAAAATAAATAACGTCACAAAATACATAACGTCACAAAAATAAATGACGTCACAAAATACATAACGTCACAAAAATAAATGACGTCCCAAAATACATAACGTCAAAAAAATAAATGACGTCACAAAATACATAACGTCACAAAATACATAACGTCACAAAAATAAATGACGTCACAATAATAAATGACGTCGCAAAATACTTAACGTCACAAAAATAAATGACGTCACAAAATACATAACGTCAAAAAAATAAATGACGTCACAAAATACATAACGTCACAAAATTAAATGACGTCACAAAATACATAACGTCACAAAAATAAATGACGTCACAAAAATTAATTAAGTCACAAAATACATAACGTCACAAAAATAAATGACGTCACAAAATACATAACGTCACAAAAATAAATGACGTCACAATAATAAATGACGTCACAAAATTCATAACGTCACAAACATAAATGACGTCACAAAATACATAACGTCATAAAAATAAATGACGTCACAAAATACATAACGTCACAAAAATAAATGACGTCACAAAATACATAACGTCACAAAAATAAATGACGTCACAAAATACATAACGTCACAAAAATAAATGACGCCACAATAATAAATGACGTCACAAAATACATAACGTCAAAAAAATAAATGACGTCACAAAATACATCACGTCACAAAAATAAATGACGTCACAATATACATAACGTCACAAAAATAAATGACGTCACAAAATACATAACGTCACAAAAATAAATGACGTCACAAAATACATAACGTCACAAAAATAAATGACGTCACAAAATACATAACGTCACAAAAATAAATGACGTCACAAAATACAAAACGTCACAAAAACAAATGACGTCACAAAAATTATAACGTCACAAAAATAAATGACGTCACAAAATACATAACGTCACAAAAAATAAATGACGTCACAAAATACATAACGTCGAAAAAATAAATGACGTCACAAAATACATAACGTCATAAAAATAAATGACGTCACAAAATACATAACATCACGAAAATAAATGACGTCACAAAATACATAACGTCACAAAAATAAATGACGTCACAAAATACATAACGTCACAAAAATAAATGACGTCACAAAATACAAAACGTCACAAAAACAAATGACGTCACAAAAAACATAACGTCACAAAAATAAATGACGTCACAAAATACATAACGTCACAAAAATAAATGACGTCACAATAATAAATGACGTCGCAAAATACTTAACGTCACAAAAATAAATGACGTCACAAAATACATAACGTCACAAAAAATAAATGACGTCACAAAATACATAACGTCGAAAAAATAAATGACGTCACAAAATACATAACGTCATAAAAATAAATGACGTCACAAAATACATAACATCACAAAAATAAATGACGTCACAAAATACATAACGTCACAAAAATAAATGACGTCACAAAATACATAACGTCACAAAAATAAATGACGTCACAAAATACATAACGTCACAAAAATAAATGACGTCACAAAATACATAACGTCAAAAAAATAAATGACGTCACAAAATACATAACGTCACAAAAATAAATGACGTCACAATATACATAACATCACAAAAATAAATGACGTCACAAAATACATAACGTCACAAAAATAAATGACGTCACAAAATACATAACGTCAAAAAAATAAATGACGCCACAATAATAAATGACGTCACAAATTACATAACGTCAAAAAAATAAATGACGTCACAAAATACATCACTTCACAAAAATAAATGACGTCACAATATACATAACGTCACAAAAATAAATGACGTCACAAAATACATAACGTCACAAAAATAAATGACGTCACAAAATACATAACGTCACAAAAATAAATGACGTCACAAAATACATAACGTCACAAAAATAAATGACGTCGCAAAATACAAAACGTCACAAAAACAAATGACGTCACAAAAATTATAACGTCACAAAAATAAATGACGTCACAAAATACATAACGTCACAAAAATAAATGACGTCACAATAATAAATGACGTCGCAAAATACTTAACGTCACAAAAATAAATGACGTCACAAAATACATAACGTCACAAAAAATAAATGACGTCACAAAATACATAACGTCGAAAAAATAAATGACGTCACAAAATACATAACGTCATAAAAATAAATGACGTCACAAAATACATAACATCACAAAAATAAATGACGTCACAAAATACATAACGTCACAAAAATAAATGACGTCACAAAATACATAACGTCACAAAAATAAATGACGTCACAAAATACAAAACGTCACAAAAACAAATGACGTCACAAAAAACATAACGTCACAAAAATAAATGACGTCACAAAATACATAACGTCAAAAAAATAAATGACGTCACAATAATAAATGACGTCGCAAAATACTTAACGTCACAAAAATAAATGACGTCACAAAATACATAACGTCACAAAAATAAATGACGTCACAAAATACATAACGTCACAAAAATAAATGACGTCACAAAATACATAACGTCACAAAAATAAATGACGTCACAAAATACAAAACGTCACAAAAACAAATGACGTCACAAAAAACATAACGTCACAAAAATAAATGACGTCACAAAATACATAACGTCACAAAAATAAATGACGTCACAATAATAAATGACGTCGCAAAATACTTAACATCACAAAAATAAATGACGTCACAAAATACATAACGTCACAAAAATAAATGACGTCACAAAATACATAACGTCACAAAAATAAATGACGTCACAAAATACATAACGTCACAAAAATAAATGACGTCACAAAATACATAACGTCAAAAAAATAAATGACGTCACAAAATACATAACGTCACAAAAATAAATGACGTCACAATATACATAACATCACAAAAATAAATGACGTCACAAAATACAAAACGTCACAAAAATAAATGACGTCACAAAATACATAACGTCACAAAAATAAATGACGTCACAAAATACATAACGTCACAAAAATAAATGACGTCACAAAATACAAAACGTCACAAAAACAAATGACGTCACAAAAAACATAACGTCACAAAAATAAATGACGTCACAAAATACATAACGTCACAAAAATAAATGACGTCACAAAATACATAACATCACAAAAATAAATGACGTCACAAAATACATAACGTCACAAAATAAATGACGTCACAAAATACATAACGTCACAAAAATAAATGACGTCACAAAATACATAACGTCACAAAAATAAATGACGTCACAAAATACATAACGTTACAAAATACATAACGTCACAAAAATAAATGACATCACAATAATAAATGACGTCGCAAAATACTTAACGTCACAAAAATAAATGACGTCACAAAATACATAACGTCAAAAAAATAAATGACGTCACAAAATATATAACGTCACAAAAATAAATGACGTCACAAAATACATAACGTCACAAAAATAAATGACGTCACAAAAATTAATTACGTCACAAAATACATAACGTCACAAAAATAAACGACGTCACAAAATACATAACGTCACAAAAATAAATGACGTCACAAAATACATAACGTCACAAAAATAAATGACGTCACAAAATACATAACGTCACAAAAATAAATGACGTCACAATAATAAATGACGTCACAAAATTCATAACGTCACAAAAATAAATGACGTCACAAAATACATAGCGTCACAAAAATAAATGACGTCACAAAATACATAACGTCACAAAAATAAATGACGTCACAAAATACATAACGTCACAAAAATGAATGACGTCACAAAATACATAACGTCAAAAAAATAAATGACGTCACAAAATGCATAACGTCACAAAATACATAACGGCACAAAAATAAATGACGTCACAAAATACACAACGTCACAAAAAGAAATGACGTCAAAAAATACATATCGTCACAAAAATAATTGACGTCACAAAATACATAACGTCACAAAAATAAATGACGTCACAAAATACATAATGTCACAAATATAAATGACGTCACAAAAATAAATGAGGTCACAAAATGTATAACGTCACAAAATACATAACGTCACAAAAATAAATGACGCCACAATAATAAATGACGTCACAAAATACATAACGTCAAAAAAATGACGTCACAAAATACATAACGTCACAAAAATAAATGACGTCACAAAATACATAACATCACAAAACAAAATGACGTCACAAAATACATAACGTCACAAATATAAATGACGTCACAAAAATAAATGACGTCACAAAATACATAACGTCACAAAAATAAATAACGTCACAAAATACATAACGTCACAAAAATAAATGAGGTCACAAAATACATAACGTCACAAAAATAAATGACGCCATAATATACATAACGTCACAAAAATAAATGACATCACAAAATACAAAACGTCACAAAAACAAATGACGTCACAAAATACATAACGTCACAAAAATAAATGACGTCACAAAATACATAACGTCACAAAAATAAATGACGTCACAAAATACATAACATCACAAAATACATAACGTCACAAAAATAAATGACGTCACAATAATAAATGACGTCGCAAAATACTTAACGTCACAAAAATAAATGAGGTCACAAAATACATAACGTCACAAAAAATAAATGACGTCACAAAATACATAACGTCACAAAAATAAATGACGTCACAAAATACATAACGTCACAAAAATAAATGACGTCACAAAAATTAATTACGTCACAAAATACATAACGTCACAAAAATAAACGACGTCACAAAATACATAACGTCACAAAAATAAATGACGTCAAAAAATACATAACGTCACAAAATACATAACGTCAAAAAAATAAATGACGTCACAATAATAAATGACGTCGCAAAATACTTAACGTCACAAAAATAAATGACGTCACAAAATACATAACGTCACAAAAAATAAATGACGTCACAAAATACATAACGTCGAAAAAATAAATGACGTCACAAAAATTAATTACGTCACAAAATACATAACGTCACAAAAATAAACGACGTCACAAAATACATAACGTCACAAAAATAAATGACGTCACAAAATACATAACGTCACAAAATACACAACGTCACAAAAATAAATGACGTCACAATAATAAATGACGTCGCAAAATACTTAAAGTCACAAAAATAAATGACGTCACAAAATACATAACGTCACAAAAAATAAATGACGTCAAAAAATACATAACGTCGAAAAAATAAATGACGTCACAAAATACATAACGTCACCAAAATAAATGACGTCACAAAATACATAACATCACAAAAATAAATGACGTCACAAAATACATAACGTCACAAAAATAAATGACGTCACAAAATACATAACGTCAAAAAAATGACGTCACAAAATACATAACGTCACAAAAATAAATGACGTCACAAAATACATAACATCACAAAACAAAATGACGTCACAAAATACATAACGTCACAAATATAAATGACGTCACAAAAATAAATGACGTCACAAAATACATAACGTCACAAAAATAAATAACGTCACAAAATACATAACGTCACAAAAATAAATGAGGTCACAAAATACATAACGTCACAAAAATAAATGACGCCATAATATACATAACGTCACAAAAATAAATGACATCACAAAATACAAAACGTCACAAAAACAAATGACGTCACAAAATACATAACGTCACAAAAATAAATGACGTCACAAAATACATAACGTCACAAAAATAAATGACGTCACAAAATACATAACGTCACAAAATACATAACGTCACAAAAATAAATGACGTCACAATAATAAATGACGTCGCAAAATACTTAACGTCACAAAAATAAATGACGTCACAAAATACATAACGTCACAAAAAATAAATGACGTCACAAAATACATAACGTCGAAAAAATAAATGACGTCACAAAAATTAATTACGTCACAAAATACATAACGTCACAAAAATAAACGACGTCACAAAATACATAACGTCACAAAAATAAATGACGTCACAAAATACATAACGTCACAAAATACACAACGTCACAAAAATAAATGACGTCACAATAATAAATGACGTCGCAAAATACTTAAAGTCACAAAAATAAATGACGTCACAAAATACATAACGTCACAAAAAATAAATGACGTCAAAAAATACATAACGTCGAAAAAATAAATGACGTCACAAAATACATAACGTCACCAAAATAAATGACGTCACAAAATACATAACATCACAAAAATAAATGACGTCACAAAATACATAACGTCACAAAAATAAATGACGTCACAAAATACATAACGTCACAAAAATAAATGACGTCACAAAATACATAACGTCAAAAAAATAAATGACGTCACAAAATGCATAACGTCACAAAATACATAACGTCACAAAAATAAATGACGTCACAATAATAAATGACGTCACAAAATTTATAACGTCAAAAAAATAAATAACGTCACAAAATACATAGCGTCACAAAAATAAATGACGTCACAAAATACATAACGTCACAAAATACATAACGTCAAAAAAATAAATGACGCCACAATAATAAATGACGTCACAAAATACATAACGTGAAAAAAATAAATGACGTCACAAAATACATCACTTCACAAAAATAAATGACGTCACAATATACATAACGTCACAAAAAAAAAATGACGTCACAAAATACATAACGTCACAAAAATAAATGACGTCACAAAATACATAACGTCACAAAAATAAATGACGTCACAAAATACATAACGTCACAAAAATAAATGACGTCACAAAATACAAAACGTCACAAAAACAAATGACGTCACAAAAATTATAACGTCACAAAAATAAATGACGTCACAAAATACATAACGTCACAAAAATAAATGTCGTCACAATAATAAATGACGTCGCAAAATACTAAACGTCACAAAAATAAATGACGTCACAAAATACATAACGTCACAAAAAATAAATGACGTCACAAAATACATAACGTCGAAAAAATAAATGACGTCACAAAATACATAACGTCATAAAAATAAATGACGTCACAAAATACATAACATCACGAAAATAAATGACGTCACAAAATACATAACGTCACAAAAATAAATGACGTCACAAAATACATAACGTCACAAAAATAAATGACGTCACAAAATACAAAACGTCACAAAAACAAATGACGTCACAAAAACATAACGTCACTAAAATAAATGACGTCACAAAATACATAACGTCACAAAAATAAATGACGTCACAATAATAAATGACGTCGCAAAATACTTAACGTCACAAAAATAAATGACGTCACAAAATACATAACGTCACAAAAATAAATGACGTCACAAAATACATAACGTCACAAAAATAAATGACGTCACAAAATACATAACGTCACAAAAATAAATGACGTCACAAAATACAAAACGTCACAAAAACAAATGACGTCACAAAAAATATAACGTCACAAAAATAAATGACGTCACAAAATACATAACGTCACAAAAATAAATGACGTCACAATAATAAATGACGTCGCAAAATACTTAACGTCACAAAAATAAATGACGTCACAAAATACATAACGTCACAAAAAATAAATGACGTCACAAAATACATAACGTCGAAAAAATAAATGACGTCACAAAATACATAACGTCATAAAAATAAATGACGTCACAAAATACATAACATCAAAAAAATAAATGACGTCACAAAATACATAACGTCACAAAAATAAATGACGTCACAAAATACATAACGTCACAAAAATAAATGACGTCACAAAATACATAACGTCACAAAAATAAATGACGTCACAAAATACGTAACGTCAAAAAAATAAATGACGTCACAAAATACATAACGTCACAAAAATAAATGACGTCACAATATACATAACATCACAAAAATAAATGACGTCACAAAATACATAACGTCACAAAAATAAATGACGTCACAAAATACATAACGTCACAAAAATAAATGACGTCACAAAATACATAACGTCACAAAAATAAATGACGTCACAAAATACAAAACGTCACAAAAACAAATGACGTCACAAAAAACATAACGTCACAAAAATAAATGACGTCACAAAATACATAACGTCACAAAAATAAATGACGTCACAATAATAAATGACGTCGTAAAATACTTAACGTCACAAAAATAAATGACGTCACAAAATACATAACGTCACAAAAAATAAATGACGTCACAAAATACATAACGTCAAAAAAATAAATGACGTCACAAAATACATAACGTCATAAAAATAAATGACGTCACAAAATACATAACATCACAAAAATAAATGACGTCACAAAATACATAACGTCACAAAATAAATGACGTCACAAAATACATAACGTCACAAAAATAAATGACGTCACAAAATACATAACGTCACAAAAATAAATGACGTCACAAAATACATAACGTCACAAAATACATAACGTCACAAAAATAAATGACATCACAATAATAAATGACGTCGCAAAATACTTAACGTCACAAAAATAAATGACGTCACAAAATACATAACGTCACAAAAATAAATGACGTCACAAAATACATAACGTCACAAAAATAAATGACGTCACAAAAATTAATTACGTCACAAAATACATAACGTCACAAAAATAAACGACGTCACAAAATACATAACGTCACAAAAATAAATGACGTCACAAAATACATAACGTCACAAAAATAAATGACGTCACAAAATACATAACGTCACAAAAATAAATGACGTCACAATAATAAATGACGTCACAAAATTCATAACGTCACAAAAATAAATGACGTCACAAAATACATAGCGTCACAAAAATAAATGACGTCACAAAATACATAACGTCACAAAAATAAATTACGTCACAAAATACATAACGTCACAAAAATAAATGACGTCACAAAATACATAACGTCAAAAAAATAAATGACGTCACAAAATGCATAACGTCACAAAATACATAACGGCACAAAAATAAATGACGTCACAAAAAGAAATAACGTCAACAAATACATATCGTCACAAAAATAATTGACGTCACAAAATACATAACGTCACAAAAATAAATGACGTCACAAAATACATAATGTCACAAATATAAATGACGTCACAAAAATAAATGAGGTCACAAAATGTATAACGTCACAAAATACATAACGTCACAAAAATAAATGACGCCACAATAATAAATGACGTCACAAAATACATAACGTCAAAAAAATGACGTCACAAAATACATAACGTCACAAACATAAATGACGTCACAAAATACATAACATCACAAAACAAAATGACGTCACAAAATACATAACGTCACAAATATAAATGACGTCACAAAAATAAATGACGTCACAAAATACATAACGTCACAAAAATAAATAACGTCACAAAATACATAACGTCACAAAAATAAATGAGGTCACAAAATACATAACGTCACAAAAATAAATGACGCCACAATATACATAACGTCACAAAAATAAATGACATCACAAAATACAAAACGTCACAAAAACAAATGACGTCACAAAATACATAACGTCACAAAAATAAATGACGTCACAAAATACATAACGTCACAAAAATAAATGACGTCACAAAATACATAACGTCACAAAAATAAATGACGTCACAAAATACATAACATCACAAAACAAAATGACGTCACAAAATACATAACGTCACAAATATAAATGACGTCACAAAAATAAATGACGTCACAAAATACATAACGTCACAAAAATAAATAACGTCACAAAATACATAACGTCACAAAAATAAATGAGGTCACAAAATACATAACGTCACAAAAATAAATGACGCCATAATATACATAACGTCACAAAAATAAATGACATCACAAAATACAAAACGTCACAAAAACAAATGACGTCACAAAATACATAACGTCACAAAAATAAATGACGTCACAAAATACATAACGTCACAAAAATAAATGACGTCACAAAATACATAACATCACAAAATACATAACGTCACAAAAATAAATGACGTCACAATAATAAATGACGTCGCAAAATACTTAACGTCACAAAAATAAATGAGGTCACAAAATACATAACGTCACAAAAAATAAATGACGTCACAAAATACATAACGTCACAAAAATAAATGACGTCACAAAATACATAACGTCACAAAAATAAATGACGTCACAAAAATTAATTACGTCACAAAATACATAACGTCACAAAAATAAACGACGTCACAAAATACATAACGTCACAAAAATAAATGACGTCAAAAAATACATAACGTCACAAAATACATAACGTCAAAAAAATAAATGACGTCACAATAATAAATGACGTCGCAAAATACTTAACGTCACAAAAATAAATGACGTCACAAAATACATAACGTCACAAAAAATAAATGACGTCACAAAATACATAACGTCGAAAAAATAAATGACGTCACAAAAATTAATTACGTCACAAAATACATAACGTCACAAAAATAAACGACGTCACAAAATACATAACGTCACAAAAATAAATGACGTCACAAAATACATAACGTCACAAAATACACAACGTCACAAAAATAAATGACGTCACAATAATAAATGACGTCGCAAAATACTTAAAGTCACAAAAATAAATGACGTCACAAAATACATAACGTCACAAAAAATAAATGACGTCAAAAAATACATAACGTCGAAAAAATAAATGACGTCACAAAATACATAACGTCACCAAAATAAATGACGTCACAAAATACATAACATCACAAAAATAAATGACGTCACAAAATACATAACGTCACAAAAATAAATGACGTCACAAAATACATAACGTCAAAAAAATGACGTCACAAAATACATAACGTCACAAAAATAAATGACGTCACAAAATACATAACATCACAAAACAAAATGACGTCACAAAATACATAACGTCACAAATATAAATGACGTCACAAAAATAAATGACGTCACAAAATACATAACGTCACAAAAATAAATAACGTCACAAAATACATAACGTCACAAAAATAAATGAGGTCACAAAATACATAACGTCACAAAAATAAATGACGCCATAATATACATAACGTCACAAAAATAAATGACATCACAAAATACAAAACGTCACAAAAACAAATGACGTCACAAAATACATAACGTCACAAAAATAAATGACGTCACAAAATACATAACGTCACAAAAATAAATGACGTCACAAAATACATAACGTCACAAAATACATAACGTCACAAAAATAAATGACGTCACAATAATAAATGACGTCGCAAAATACTTAACGTCACAAAAATAAATGACGTCACAAAATACATAACGTCACAAAAAATAAATGACGTCACAAAATACATAACGTCGAAAAAATAAATGACGTCACAAAAATTAATTACGTCACAAAATACATAACGTCACAAAAATAAACGACGTCACAAAATACATAACGTCACAAAAATAAATGACGTCACAAAATACATAACGTCACAAAATACACAACGTCACAAAAATAAATGACGTCACAATAATAAATGACGTCGCAAAATACTTAAAGTCACAAAAATAAATGACGTCACAAAATACATAACGTCACAAAAAATAAATGACGTCAAAAAATACATAACGTCGAAAAAATAAATGACGTCACAAAATACATAACGTCACCAAAATAAATGACGTCACAAAATACATAACATCACAAAAATAAATGACGTCACAAAATACATAACGTCACAAAAATAAATGACGTCACAAAATACATAACGTCACAAAAATAAATGACGTCACAAAATACATAACGTCAAAAAAATAAATGACGTCACAAAATGCATAACGTCACAAAATACATAACGTCACAAAAATAAATGACGTCACAATAATAAATGACGTCACAAAATTTATAACGTCAAAAAAATAAATAACGTCACAAAATACATAGCGTCACAAAAATAAATGACGTCACAAAATACATAACGTCACAAAATACATAACGTCAAAAAAATAAATGACGCCACAATAATAAATGACGTCACAAAATACATAACGTGAAAAAAATAAATGACGTCACAAAATACATCACTTCACAAAAATAAATGACGTCACAATATACATAACGTCACAAAAAAAAATGACGTCACAAAATACATAACGTCACAAAAATAAATGACGTCACAAAATACATAACGTCACAAAAATAAATGACGTCACAAAATACATAACGTCACAAAAATAAATGACGTCACAAAATACAAAACGTCACAAAAACAAATGACGTCACAAAAATTATAACGTCACAAAAATAAATGACGTCACAAAATACATAACGTCACAAAAATAAATGTCGTCACAATAATAAATGACGTCGCAAAATACTAAACGTCACAAAAATAAATGACGTCACAAAATACATAACGTCACAAAAAATAAATGACGTCACAAAATACATAACGTCGAAAAAATAAATGACGTCACAAAATACATAACGTCATAAAAATAAATGACGTCACAAAATACATAACATCACGAAAATAAATGACGTCACAAAATACATAACGTCACAAAAATAAATGACGTCACAAAATACATAACGTCACAAAAATAAATGACGTCACAAAATACAAAACGTCACAAAAACAAATGACGTCACAAAAACATAACGTCACAAAAATAAATGACGTCACAAAATACATAACGTCACAAAAATAAATGACGTCACAATAATAAATGACGTCGCAAAATACTTAACGTCACAAAAATAAATGACGTCACAAAATACATAACGTCACAAAAATAAATGACGTCACAAAATACATAACGTCACAAAAATAAATGACGTCACAAAATACATAACGTCACAAAAATAAATGACGTCACAAAATACAAAACGTCACAAAAACAAATGACGTCACAAAAAATATAACGTCACAAAAATAAATGACGTCACAAAATACATAACGTCACAAAAATAAATGACGTCACAATAATAAATGACGTCGCAAAATACTTAACGTCACAAAAATAAATGACGTCACAAAATACATAACGTCACAAAAAATAAATGACGTCACAAAATACATAACGTCGAAAAAATAAATGACGTCACAAAATACATAACGTCATAAAAATAAATGACGTCACAAAATACATAACATCAAAAAAATAAATGACGTCACAAAATACATAACGTCACAAAAATAAATGACGTCACAAAATACATAACGTCACAAAAATAAATGACGTCACAAAATACATAACGTCACAAAAATAAATGACGTCACAAAATACGTAACGTCAAAAAAATAAATGACGTCACAAAATACATAACGTCACAAAAATAAATGACGTCACAATATACATAACATCACAAAAATAAATGACGTCACAAAATACATAACGTCACAAAAATAAATGACGTCACAAAATACATAACGTCACAAAAATAAATGACGTCACAAAATACATAACGTCACAAAAATAAATGACGTCACAAAATACAAAACGTCACAAAAACAAATGACGTCACAAAAAACATAACGTCACAAAAATAAATGACGTCACAAAATACATAACGTCACAAAAATAAATGACGTCACAATAATAAATGACGTCGTAAAATACTTAACGTCACAAAAATAAATGACGTCACAAAATACATAACGTCACAAAAAATAAATGACGTCACAAAATACATAACGTCGAAAAAATAAATGACGTCACAAAATACATAACGTCATAAAAATAAATGACGTCACAAAATACATAACATCACAAAAATAAATGACGTCACAAAATACATAACGTCACAAAATAAATGACGTCACAAAATACATAACGTCACAAAAATAAATGACGTCACAAAATACATAACGTCACAAAAATAAATGACGTCACAAAATACATAACGTCACAAAATACATAACGTCACAAAAATAAATGACATCACAATAATAAATGACGTCGCAAAATACTTAACGTCACAAAAATAAATGACGTCACAAAATACATAACGTCACAAAAATAAATGACGTCACAAAATACATAACGTCACAAAAATAAATGACGTCACAAAAATTAATTACGTCACAAAATACATAACGTCACAAAAATAAACGACGTCACAAAATACATAACGTCACAAAAATAAATGACGTCACAAAATACATAACGTCACAAAAATAAATGACGTCACAAAATACATAACGTCACAAAAATAAATGACGTCACAATAATAAATGACGTCACAAAATTCATAACGTCACAAAAATAAATGACGTCACAAAATACATAGCGTCACAAAAATAAATGACGTCACAAAATACATAACGTCACAAAAATAAATGACGTCACAAAATACATAACGTCACAAAAATAAATGACGTCACAAAATACATAACGTCAAAAAAATAAATGACGTCACAAAATGCATAACGTCACAAAATACATAACGGCACAAAAATAAATGACGTCACAAAAAGAAATGACGTCAACAAATACATATCGTCACAAAAATAATTGACGTCACAAAATACATAACGTCACAAAAATAAATGACGTCACAAAATACATAATGTCACAAATATAAATGACGTCACAAAAATAAATGAGGTCACAAAATGTATAACGTCACAAAATACATAACGTCACAAAAATAAATGACGCCACAATAATAAATGACGTCACAAAATACATAACGTCAAAAAAATGACGTCACAAAATACATACCGTCACAAACATAAATGACGTCACAAAATACACAACATCACAAAACAAAATGACGTCACAAAATACATAACGTCACAAATATAAATGACGTCACAAAAATAAATGACGTCACAAAATACATAACGTCACAAAAATAAATAACGTCACAAAATACATAACGTCACAAAAATAAATGAGGTCACAAAATACATAACGTCACAAAAATAAATGACGCCACAATATACATAACGTCACAAAAATAAATGACATCACAAAATACAAAACGTCACAAAAACAAATGACGTCACAAAATACATAACGTCACAAAAATAAATGACGTCACAAAATACATAACGTCACAAAAATAAATGACGTCACAAAAATTAATTACGTCACAAAATACATAACGTCACAAAAATAAACGACGTCACAAAATACATAACGTCACAAAAATAAATGACGTCAAAAAATATAACGTCACAAAATACATAACGTCACAAAAATAAATGACGTCACAATAATAAATGACGTCACAAAAATAAATGACGTCACAAAATACATAACGTCACAAAAATAAATGACGTCACAAAATACAAAACGTCACAAAAACAAATGACGTCACAAAAAACATAACGTCACAAAAATAAATGACGTCACAAAATACATAACGTCACAAAAATAAATGACGTCACAATAATAAATGACGTCGTAAAATACTTAACGTCACAAAAATAAATGACGTCACAAAATACATAACGTCACAAAAAATAAATGACGTCACAAAATACATAACGTCGAAAAAATAAATGACGTCACAAAATACATAACGTCATAAAAATAAATGACGTCACAAAATACATAACATCACAAAAATAAATGACGTCACAAAATACATAACGTCACAAAATAAATGACGTCACAAAATACATAACGTCACAAAAATAAATGACGTCACAAAATACATAACGTCACAAAAATAAATGACGTCACAAAATACATAACGTCACAAAATACATAACGTCACAAAAATAAATGACATCACAATAATAAATGACGTCGCAAAATACTTAACGTCACAAAAATAAATGACGTCACAAAATACATAACGTCACAAAAATAAATGACGTCACAAAATACATAACGTCACAAAAATAAATGACGTCACAAAAATTAATTACGTCACAAAATACATAACGTCACAAAAATAAACGACGTCACAAAATACATAACGTCACAAAAATAAATGACGTCACAAAATACATAACGTCACAAAAATAAATGACGTCACAAAATACATAACGTCACAAAAATAAATGACGTCACAATAATAAATGACGTCACAAAATTCATAACGTCACAAAAATAAATGACGTCACAAAATACATAGCGTCACAAAAATAAATGACGTCACAAAATACATAACGTCACAAAAATAAATGACGTCACAAAATACATAACGTCACAAAAATAAATGACGTCACAAAATACATAACGTCAAAAAAATAAATGACGTCACAAAATGCATAACGTCACAAAATACATAACGGCACAAAAATAAATGACGTCACAAAAAGAAATGACGTCAACAAATACATATCGTCACAAAAATAATTGACGTCACAAAATACATAACGTCACAAAAATAAATGACGTCACAAAATACATAATGTCACAAATATAAATGACGTCACAAAAATAAATGAGGTCACAAAATGTATAACGTCACAAAATACATAACGTCACAAAAATAAATGACGCCACAATAATAAATGACGTCACAAAATACATAACGTCAAAAAAATGACGTCACAAAATACATAACGTCACAAACATAAATGACGTCACAAAATACATAACATCACAAAACAAAATGACGTCACAAAATACATAACGTCACAAATATAAATGACGTCACAAAAATAAATGACGTCACAAAATACATAACGTCACAAAAATAAATAACGTCACAAAATACATAACGTCACAAAAATAAATGAGGTCACAAAATACATAACGTCACAAAAATAAATGACGCCACAATATACATAACGTCACAAAAATAAATGACATCACAAAATACAAAACGTCACAAAAACAAATGACGTCACAAAATACATAACGTCACAAAAATAAATGACGTCACAAAATACATAACGTCACAAAAATAAATGACGTCACAAAAATTAATTACGTCACAAAATACATAACGTCACAAAAATAAACGACGTCACAAAATACATAACGTCACAAAAATAAATGACGTCAAAAAATATAACGTCACAAAATACATAACGTCACAAAAATAAATGACGTCACAATAATAAATGACGTCGCAAAATACTTAAAGTCACAAAAATAAATGACGTCACAAAATACATAACGTCACAAAAAATAAATGACGTCACAAAATACATAACGTCGAAAAAATAAATGACGTCACAAAAATTAATTACGTCACAAAATACATAACGTCACAAAAATAAACGACGTCACAAAATACATAACGTCACAAAAATAAATGACGTCACAAAATACATAACGTCACAAAATACACAACGTCACAAAAATAAATGACGTCACAATAATAAATGACGTCGCAAAATACTTAAAGTCACAAAAATAAATGACGTCACAAAATACATAACGTCACAAAAAATAAATGACGTCAAAAAATACATAACGTCGAAAAAATAAATGACGTCACAAAATACATAACGTCACAAAAATAAATGACATCACAAAATACAAAACGTCACAAAAACAAATGACGTCACAAAATACATAACGTCACAAAAATAAATGACGTCACAAAATACATAACGTCACAAAAATAAATGACGTCACAAAAATTAATTACGTCACAAAATACATAACGTCACAAAAATAAACGACGTCACAAAATACATAACGTCACAAAAATAAATGACGTCAAAAAATATAACGTCACAAAATACATAACGTCACAAAAATAAATGACGTCACAATAATAAATGACGTCACAAAAATAAATGACGTCACAAAATACATAACGTCACAAAAATAAATGACGTCACAAAATACAAAACGTCACAAAAACAAATGACGTCACAAAAAACATAACGTCACAAAAATAAATGACGTCACAAAATACATAACGTCACAAAAATAAATGACGTCACAATAATAAATGACGTCGTAAAATACTTAACGTCACAAAAATAAATGACGTCACAAAATACATAACGTCACAAAAAATAAATGACGTCACAAAATACATAACGTCGAAAAAATAAATGACGTCACAAAATACATAACGTCATAAAAATAAATGACGTCACAAAATACATAACATCACAAAAATAAATGACGTCACAAAATACATAACGTCACAAAATAAATGACGTCACAAAATACATAACGTCACAAAAATAAATGACGTCACAAAATACATAACGTCACAAAAATAAATGACGTCACAAAATACATAACGTCACAAAATACATAACGTCACAAAAATAAATGACATCACAATAATAAATGACGTCGCAAAATACTTAACGTCACAAAAATAAATGACGTCACAAAATACATAACGTCACAAAAATAAATGACGTCACAAAATACATAACGTCACAAAAATAAATGACGTCACAAAAATTAATTACGTCACAAAATACATAACGTCACAAAAATAAACGACGTCACAAAATACATAACGTCACAAAAATAAATGACGTCACAAAATACATAACGTCACAAAAATAAATGACGTCACAAAATACATAACGTCACAAAAATAAATGACGTCACAATAATAAATGACGTCACAAAATTCATAACGTCACAAAAATAAATGACGTCACAAAATACATAGCGTCACAAAAATAAATGACGTCACAAAATACATAACGTCACAAAAATAAATGACGTCACAAAATACATAACGTCACAAAAATAAATGACGTCACAAAATACATAACGTCAAAAAAATAAATGACGTCACAAAATGCATAACGTCACAAAATACATAACGGCACAAAAATAAATGACGTCACAAAAAGAAATGACGTCAACAAATACATATCGTCACAAAAATAATTGACGTCACAAAATACATAACGTCACAAAAATAAATGACGTCACAAAATACATAATGTCACAAATATAAATGACGTCACAAAAATAAATGAGGTCACAAAATGTATAACGTCACAAAATACATAACGTCACAAAAATAAATGACGCCACAATAATAAATGACGTCACAAAATACATAACGTCAAAAAAATGACGTCACAAAATACATAACGTCACAAACATAAATGACGTCACAAAATACATAACATCACAAAACAAAATGACGTCACAAAATACATAACGTCACAAATATAAATGACGTCACAAAAATAAATGACGTCACAAAATACATAACGTCACAAAAATAAATAACGTCACAAAATACATAACGTCACAAAAATAAATGAGGTCACAAAATACATAACGTCACAAAAATAAATGACGCCACAATATACATAACGTCACAAAAATAAATGACATCACAAAATACAAAACGTCACAAAAACAAATGACGTCACAAAATACATAACGTCACAAAAATAAATGACGTCACAAAATACATAACGTCACAAAAATAAATGACGTCACAAAAATTAATTACGTCACAAAATACATAACGTCACAAAAATAAACGACGTCACAAAATACATAACGTCACAAAAATAAATGACGTCAAAAAATATAACGTCACAAAATACATAACGTCACAAAAATAAATGACGTCACAATAATAAATGACGTCGCAAAATACTTAAAGTCACAAAAATAAATGACGTCACAAAATACATAACGTCACAAAAAATAAATGACGTCACAAAATACATAACGTCGAAAAAATAAATGACGTCACAAAAATTAATTACGTCACAAAATACATAACGTCACAAAAATAAACGACGTCACAAAATACATAACGTCACAAAAATAAATGACGTCACAAAATACATAACGTCACAAAATACACAACGTCACAAAAATAAATGACGTCACAATAATAAATGACGTCGCAAAATACTTAAAGTCACAAAAATAAATGACGTCACAAAATACATAACGTCACAAAAAATAAATGACGTCAAAAAATACATAACGTCGAAAAAATAAATGACGTCACAAAATACATAACGTCACAAAAATAAATGACGTCACAAAATACATAACATCACAAAAATAAATGACGTCACAAAATACATAACGTCACAAAAATAAATGACGTCACAAAATACATAACGTCACAAAAATAAATGACGTCACAAAATACATAACGTCAAAAAAATAAATGACGTCACAAAATGCATAACGTCACAAAATACATAACGTCACAAAAATAAATGACGTCACAATAATAAATGACGTCACAAAATTTATAACGTCAAAAAAATAAATAACGTCACAAAATACATAGCGTCACAAAAATAAATGACGTCACAAAATACATAACGTCACAAAATACATAACGTCACAAAAATAAATGACGTCACAATATTAAATGACGTCGCAAAATAGTTAACGTCACAAAAATAAATGACGTCACAAAATACATATCGTCACAAAAAATAAATGACGTCACAAAATACATAACGTCACAAAAATAAATGACGTCAAAATAATAAATGACGTCACAAAATTCATAACGTCACAAAAATTAATGACGTCACAAAAATAAATGACGTGACAAAATACATAACGTCACAGAAATAAATGACGTCACAAAATACATAACGTCACAAAATACATAACGTCACAAAATTAAATGACGTCACAATAATCAATGACGTCACAAAATACTTAACGTCACAAAAATAAATGACGTCACAAAATACATAACGTCACAAAAAATAAATTACGTCACAAAATACATAACGTCACAAAAATAAATGACGTCACAAAATACATAACGTCACAAAAATAAATGACGTCACAAAAATTAATTACGTCACAAAATACATAACGTCACAAAAATAAACGACGTCACAAAATACATAACGTCACAAAAATAAATGACGTCACAAAATAAATAACGTCACAAAATACATAACGTCACAAAAATAAATGACGTCACAATAATAAATGACGTCGCAAAATACTTAACGTCAAAAAAATAAATGACGTCACAAAATACATAACGTCACAAAATACATAACGTCACAAAAATAAATGCCGTCACAATAATAAATGACGTCGCAAAATACTTAACGTCACAAAAATAAATGACGTCACAAAAATTAATTAAGTCACAAAATACATAACGTCACAAAATACATAACGTCACAAAAATAAATGACGTCACAAAATACATAACGTCACAAAAATAAATGACGTCACAATAATAAATGACGTCACAAAATTCATAACGTCACAAACATAAATGACGTCACAAAATACATATCGTCATAAAAATAAATGACGTCACAAAATACATAACGTCACAAAAATATATGACGTCACAAAATACATAACGTCACAAAAATAAATGACGTCACAAAATACATAACGTCACAAAAATAAATGACGCCACAATAATAAATGACGTCACAAAATACATAACGTCAAAAAAATAAATGACGTCACAAAATACATAACGTCACAAAAATAAATGACGTCACAATATACATAACGTCACAAAAATAAATGACGTCACAAAATACTTAACGTCACAAAAATAAATGACGTCACAAAATACATAACGTCACAAAAATAAATGACGTCACAAAATACATAACGTCACAAAAATAAATGACGTCACAAAATACAAAACGTCACAAAAACAAATGACGTCACAAAAAACATAACGTCACAAAAATAAATGACGTCACAAAATACATAACGTCACAAAAATAAATGACGTCACAATAATAAATGACGTCGCAAAATACTTAACGTCACAAAAATAAATGACGTCACAAAATACATAACGTCACAAAAAATAAATGACGTCACAAAATACATAACGTCGAAAAAATAAATGACGTCACAAAATACATAACGTCATAAAAATAAATGACGTCACAAAATACATAACATCACAAAAATAAATGACGTCACAAAATACATAACGTCACAAAAATAAATGACGTCACAAAATACATAACGTCACAAAAATAAATGACGTCACAAAATACATAACGTCACAAAAATAAATGACGTCACAAAATACAAAACGTCATAAAAACAAATGACGTCACAAAAAACATAACGTCACAAAAATAAATGACGTCACAATAATAAATGACGTCGCAAAATACTTAACGTCACAAAAATAAATGACGTCACAAAATACATAACGTCACAAAAATAAATGACGTCACAACATACATAACGTCACAAAAATAAATGACGTCACAAAATACATAACGTCACAAAAATAAATGACGTCACAAAATACAAAACGTCACAAAAACAAATGACGTCACAAAAAACATAACGTCACAAAAATAAATGACGTCACAAAATACATAACGTCACAAAAATAAATGACGTCACAATAATAAATGACGTCGCAAAATACTTAACGTCACAAAAATAAATGACGTCACAAAATACATAACGTCACAAAAAATAAATGACGTCACAAAATACATAACGTCGAAAAAATAAATGACGTCACAAAATACATAACGTCATAAAAATAAATGACGTCACAAAATACATAACATCACAAAAATAAATGACGTCACAAAATACATAACGTCACAAAAATAAATGACGTCACAAAATACATAACGTCACAAAAATAAATGACGTCAAAAAATACATAACGTCACAAAAATAAATGACGTCACAAAATACATACCGTCACAAAAATAAATGACGTCACAATAATAAATGACGTCGTAAAATACTTAACGTCACAAAAATAAATGACGTCACAAAATACATAACGTCACAAAAAATAAATGACGTCACAAAATACATAACGTCGAAAAAATAAATGACGTCACAAAATACATAACGTCATAAAAATAAATGACGTCACAAAATACATAACATCACAAAAATAATTGACGTCACAAAATACATAACGTCACAAAAATAAATGACGTCACAAAATACATAACGTCACAAAAATAAATGACGTCACAAAATACATAACGTCACAAAAATAAATGACGTCACAAAATACATAACGTCATAAAAATAAATGACGTCACAAAATACATAACATCACAAAAATAAATGACGTCACAAAATACATAACGTCACAAAATAAATGACGTCACAAAATACATAACGTCACAAAAATAAATGACGTCACAAAATACATAACGTCACAAAAATAAATGACGTCACAAAATACATAACGTCACAAAATACATAACGTCACAAAAATAAATGACATCACAATAATAAATGACGTCGCAAAATACTTAACGTCACAAAAATAAATGACGTCACAAAATACATAACGTCAAAAAAATAAATGACGTCACAAAATTCATAACGTCACAAAAATAAATGACGTCACAAAATACATAACGTCACAAAAATAAATGACGTCACAAAAATTAATTACGTCACAAAATACATAACGTCACAAAAATAAACGACGTCACAAAATACATAACGTCACAAAAATAAATGACGTCACAAAATACATAACGTCACAAAAATAAATGACGTCACAAAATACATAACGTCACAAAAATAAATGACGTCACAATAATAAATGACGTCACAAAATTCATAACGTCACAAAAATAAATGACGTCACAAAATACATAGCGTCACAAAAATAAATGACGTCACAAAATACATAACGTCACAAAAATAAATGACGTCACAAAATACATAACGTCACAAAAATAAATGACGTCACAAAATACATAACGTCAAAAAAATAAATGACGTCACAAAATGCATAACGTCACAAAATACATAACAGCACAAAAATAAATGACGTCACAAAATACATAACGTCACAAAAAGAAATGACGTCAAAAAATACATATCGTCACAAAAATAATTGACGTCCCAAAATACATAACGTCACAAAAATAATTGACGTCACAAAATACATAATGTCACAAAAATAAATGACGTCACAAAATACATAACGTCACAAAAATAAATGACGTCACAAAATACATAACGTCACAAAATACATAACGTCACAAAAATAAATGACGTCACAATAATAAATGACGTCGCAAAATACTTAACGTCACAAAAATAAATGAGGTCACAAAATACATAACGTCACAAAAAATAAATGAGGTCACAACATACATAACGTCACAAAAATAAATGACGTCACAAAATACATAACGTCACAAAAATAAATGACGTCACAAAAATTAATTACGTCACAAAATACATAACGTCACAAAAATAAACGACGTCACAAAATACATACCGTCACAAAAATAAATGACGTCAAAAAATACATAACGTCACAAAATACATAACGTCACAAAAATAAATGACGTCACAATAATAAATGACGTCGCAAAATACTTCAAGTCACAAAAATAAATGACGTCACAAAATACATAACGTCACAAAAAATAAATGACGTCACAAATACATAACGTCGAAAAAATAAATGACGTCACAAAAATTAATTACGTCACAAAATACATAACGTCACAAAAATAATCGACGTCACAAAATACATAACGTCACAAAAATAAATGACGTCACAAAATACATAACGTCACAAAATACACAACGTCACAAAAATAAATGACGTCACAATAATAAATGACGTCGCAAAATACTTAAAGTCACAAAAATAAATGACGTCACAAAATACATAACGTCACAAAAAATAAATGACGTCACAAAATACATAACGTCGAAAAAATAAATGACGTCACAAAATACATAACGTCACAAAAATAAATGACGTCACAAAATACATAACATCACAAAAATAAATGACGTCACAAAATACATAACGTCACAAAAATAAATGACGTCACAAAATAAATAACGTCACAAAAATAAATGACGTCACAAAATACATAACGTCAAAAAATAAATGACGTCACAAAATGCATAACGTCACAAAATACATAACGTCACAAAAATAAATGACGTCACAATAAAAAATGACGTCACAAAATTTATAACGTCAAAAAAATAAATAACGTCACAAAATACATAGCGTCACAAAAATAAATGACGTCACAAAATACATAACGTCACAAAATACATAACGTCACAAAAATAAATGACGTCACAATATTAAATGACGTCGCAAAATAGTTAACGTCACAAAAATAAATGACGTCACAAAATACATATCGTCACAAAAAATAAATGACGTCACAAAATACATAACGTCACAAAAATAAATGACGTCAAAATAATAAATGACGTCACAAAATTCATAACGTCACAAAAATAAATGACGTCACAAAATACATAACGTCACAAAAATAAATGACGTGACAAAATACATAACGTCACAGAAATAAATGACGTCACAAAATACATAACGTCACAAAATACATAACGTCACAAAAATAAATGACGTCACAATAATAAATGACGTCACAAAATACTTAACGTCACAAAAATAAATGACGTCACAAAATACATAACGTCACAAAAAATAAATTACGTCACAAAATACATAACGTCACAAAAATAAATGACGTCACAAAATACATAACGTCACAAAAATAAATGACGTCACAAAAATTAATTACGTCACAAAATACATAACGTCACAAAAATAAACGACGTCACAAAATACATAACGTCACAAAAATAAATGACGTCACAAAATACATAACGTCACAAAATACATAACGTCACAAAAATAAATGACGTCACAATAATAAATGACGTCGCAAAATACTTAACGTCAAAAAAATAAATGACGTCACAAAATACATAACGTCACAAAATACATAACGTCACAAAAATAAATGACGTCACAATAATAAATGACGTCGCAAAATACTTAACGTCACAAAAATAAATGACGTCACAAAATACATAACGTCAAAAAAATAAATGACGTCACAAAATACATAACGTCACAAAAATAAATGACGTCACAAAATACATAACGTCACAAAAATAAATGACGTCACAAAAATTAATTAAGTCACAAAATACATAACGTCACAAAATACATAACGTCACAAAAATAAATGACGTCACAAAATACATAACGTCACAAAAATAAATGACGTCACAATAATAAATGACGTCACAAAATTCATAACGTCACAAACATAAATGACGTCACAAAATACATATCGTCATAAAAATAAATGACGTCACAAAATACATAACGTCACAAAAATAAATGACGTCACAAAATACATAACGTCACAAAAATAAATGACGTCACAAAATACATAACGTCACAAAAATAAATGACGCCACAATAATAAATGACGTCACAAAATACAAAACGAAAAAAAAATAAATGACGTCACAAAATACATAACGTCACAAAAATAAATGACGTCACAATATACATAACGTCACAAAAATAAATGACGTCACAAAATACATAACGTCACAAAAATAAATGACGTCACAAAATACATAACGTCACAAAAATAAATGACGTCACAAAATACATAACGTCACAAAAATAAATGACGTCACAAAATACAAAACGTCACAAAAACAAATGACGTCACAAAAAACATAACGTCACAAAAATAAATGACGTCACAAAATACATAACGTCACAAAAATAAATGACGTCACAATAATAAATGACGTCGCAAAATACTTAACGTCACAAAAATAAATGACGTCACAAAATACATAACGTCACAAAAATAAATGACGTCACAAAATACATAACGTCACAAAAATAAATGACGTCACAATAATAAATGACGTCGCAAAATACTTAACGTCACAAAAATAAATGACGTCACAAAATACATAACGTCACAAAAAATAAATGACGTCACAAAATACATAACGTCGAAAAAATAAATGACGTCACAAAATACATAACGTCATAAAAATAAATGACGTCACAAAATACATAACATCACAAAAATAAATGACGACACAAAATACATAACGTCACAAAAATAAATGACGTCACAAAATACATAACGTCACAAAAATAAATGACGTCACAAAATACATAACGTCACAAAAATAAATGACGTCACAAAATACATAACGTCAAAAAAATAAATGACGTCACAAAATACATAACGTCACAAAAATAAATGACGTCACAATATACATAACATCACAAAAATAAATGACGTCACAAAATACATAACGTCACAAAAATAAATGACGTCACAAAATACATAACGTCACAAAAACAAATGACGTCACAAAAAACATAACGTCACAAAAATAAATGACGTCACAAAATACATAACGTAACAAAAAAAAATGACGTCACAATAATAAATGACGTCGTAAAATACTTAACGTCACAAAAATAAATGACGTCACAAAATACATAACGTCACAAAAAATAAATGACGTCACAAAATACATAACGTCGAAAAAATAAATGACGTCACAAAATACATAACGTCATAAAAATAAATGACGTCACAAAATACATAACATCACAAAAATAAATGACGTCACAAAATACATAACGTCACAAAAATAAATGACGTCACAAAATACATAACGTCACAAAAATAAATGACGTCACAAAATACATAACGTCACAAAAATAAATGACGTCACAAAATACATAACGTCACAAAATACATAACGTCACAAAAATAAATGACATCACAATAATAAATGACGTCGCAAAATACTTAACGTCACAAAAATAAATGACGTCACAAAATACATAACGTCAAAAAAATAAATGACGTCACAAAATACATAACGTCACAAAAATAAATGACGTCACAACATACATAACGTCACAAAAATAAATGACGTCACAAAATACATAACGTCACAAAAATAAATGACGTCACAAAATACAAAACGTCACAAAAACAAATGACGTCACAAAAAACATAACGTCACAAAAATAAATGACGTCACAAAATACATAACGTCACAAAAATAAATGACGTCACAATAATAAATGACGTCGCAAAATACTTAACGTCACAAAAATAAATGACGTCACAAAATACATAACGTCACAAAAAATAAATGACGTCACAAAATACATAACGTCGAAAAAATAAATGACGTCACAAAATACATAACGTCATAAAAATAAATGACGTCACAAAATACATAACATCACAAAAATAAATGACGTCACAAAATACATAACGTCACAAAAATAAATGACGTCACAAAATACATAACGTCACAAAAATAAATGACGTCACAAAATACATAACGTCACAAAAATAAATGACGTCACAAAATACATAACGTCAAAAAAATAAATGACGTCACAAAATACATAACGTCACAAAAATAAATGACGTCACAATATACATAACATCACAAAAATAAATGACGTCACAAAATACATAACGTCACAAAAATAAATGACGTCACAAAATACATAACGTCACAAAAACAAATGACGTCACAAAAAACATAACGTCACAAAAATAAATGACGTCACAAAATACATAACGTCACAAAAATAAATGACGTCACAATAATAAATGACGTCGTAAAATACTTAACGTCACAAAAATAAATGACGTCACAAAATACATAACGTCACAAAAAATAAATGACGTCACAAAATACATAACGTCGAAAAAATAAATGACGTCACAAAATACATAACGTCATAAAAATAAATGACGTCACAAAATACATAACATCACAAAAATAAATGACGTCACAAAATACATAACGTCACAAAAATAAATGACATCACAATAATAAATGACGTCGCAAAATACTTAACGTCACAAAAATAAATGACGTCACAAAATACATAACGTCAAAAAAATAAATGACGTCACAAAATACATAACGTCACAAAATACATAACGTCACAAAAATAAATGACATCACAATAATAAATGACGTCGCAAAATACTTAACGTCACAAAAATAAATGACGTCACAAAATACATAACGTCAAAAAAATAAATGACGTCACAAAATACATAACGTCACAAAAATAAATGACGTCACAAAATACATAACGTCACAAAAATAAATGACGTCACAAAAATTAATTACGTCACAAAATACATAACGTCACAAAAATAAACGACGTCACAAAATACATAACGTCACAAAAATAAATGACGTCACAAAATACATAACGTCACAAAAATAAATGACGTCACAAAATACATAACGTCAAAAAAATAAACGACGTCACAAAATGCATAACGTCACAAAATACATAACGGCACAAAAATAAATGACGTCACAAAATACATAACGTCACAAAAAGAAATGACGTCAAAAAATACATATCGTCACAAAAATAATTGACGTCACAAAATACATAACGTCACAAAAATAAATGACGTCACAAAATACATAATGTCACAAATATAAATGACGTCACAAAAATAAATGACGTCACAAAATGTATAACGTCACAAAATACATAACGTCACAAAAATAAATGACGCCACAATAATAAATGACGTCACAAAATACATAACGTCAAAAAAAATGACGTCACAAAATACATAACGTTACAAAAATAAATGACGTCACAAAATACATAACATCACAAAACAAAATGACGTCACAAAATACATAACGTCACAAATATAAATGACGTCACAAAAATAAATGACGTCACAAAATACATAACGTCACAAAAATAAATGACATCACAAAATACAAAACGTCACAAAAACAAATGGTGTCACAAAATACATAACGTCACAAAAATAAATGACGTCACAAAATACATAACGTCACAAAAATAAATGACGTCACAAAATACATAACGTCACAAAATACATAACGTCACAAAAATAAATGACGTCACAATAATAAATGACGTCGCAAAATACTTAACGTCACAAAAATAAATGAGGTCACAAAATACATAACGTCACAAAAAATAAATGACGTCACAAAATACATAACGTCACAAAAATAAATGACGTCACAAAATACATAACGTCACAAAAATAAATGACGTCACAAAAATTAATTACGTCACAAAATACATAACGTCACAAAAATAAACGACGTCACAAAATACATAACGTCACAAAAATAAATGACGTCAAAAAATACATAACGTCACAAAATACATAACGTCACAAAAATAAATGACGTCACAATAATAAATGACGTCGCAAAATACTTAAAGTCACAAAAATAAATGACGTCACAAAATACATAACGTCACAAAAAATAAATGACGTCACAAAATACATAACGTCGAAAAAATAAATGACGTCACAAAAATTAAATACGTCACAAAATACATAACGTCACAAAAATAAACGACGTCACAAAATACATAACGTCACAAAAATAAATGACGTCACAAAATACATAACGTCACAAAATACATAACGTCACAAAAATAAATGACGTCACAAAATACATAACGTCACAAAAAATAAATGACGTCACAAAATACATAACGTCACAAAAAATAAATGACGTCACAAAATACATAACGTCGAAAAAATAAATAACGTCACAAAATACATAACGTCACAAAAATAAATGACGTCACAAAATACATAACATCACAAAAATAAATGACGTCACAAAATACATAACGTCACAAAAATAAATGACGTCACAAAATACATAACATCACAAAAATAAATGACGTCACAAAATACATAACGTCACAAAAATAAATGACGTCACAAAATACATAACGTCACAAAAATAAATGACGTCACAAAATACATAACGTCAAAAAAATAAATGACGTCACAAAATGCATAACGTCACAAAATACATAACGTCACAAAAATAAATGACGTCACAATAATAAATGACGTCACAAAATTCATAACGTCAAAAAAATAAATAACGTCACAAAATACATAGCGTCACAAAAATAAATGACGTCACAAAATACATAACGTCACAAAAATAAATGACGTCACAAAATACATAACGTCGAAAAAATAAATGACGTCACAAAATACATAACGTCAAAAAAATAAATGACGTCAAAAAATGCATAACGTCACAAAATACATAACGGCACAAAAATAAATGACGTCACAAAATACATAACGTCACAAAATACATAACGTCACAAAAATAAATGACGTCACAATAATAAATGACGTCACAAAATTCATAACGTCAAAAAAATAAATAAGGTCACAAAATACATAACGTCACAATAATAAATGACGTCACAAAATACATAACGTCACAAAAATAAATGACGTCACAAAATACATAACGTCACAAAAATAAATGACGTCACAAAATACATAACGTCACAAAAATAAATGACGTCACAAAATACATAACGTCACAAAAATAAATGACGTCACAAAATACATAACGTCACAAAAATATATGACGTCACAAAATACATAACGTCACAAAATACATAACGTCACAAAAATAAATGACCTTACAATAATAAATGACGTCGCAAACTAGTTAACGTCACAAAAATAAATGACGTCACAAAATACATATCGTCACAAAAAATAAATGACGTCACAAAATACATAACGTCACAAAAATAAATGACGTCACAATAATAAATGACGCCGCAAAATAGTTAACGTCACAAAAATAAATTAGGTCACAAAATAAATAACGTCAAAAAAATAAATGACGCCACAATATACATAACGTCACAAAAATAAATGACGTCACAAAATACAAAACGTCACAAAAACAAATGACGTCACAAAAAACATAACGTCACAAAAATAAATGACGTCACAAAATACATAACGTCACAAAAATAAATGACGTCACAAAAATTAATTACGTCACAAAATACCTAACGTCACAAAAATAAATGACGTCACATAATACATAACGTCAAAAAAATAAATGACGTCACAAAATACATAACGTTACAAAAATAAATGATGTCACAAAAATTAATTACGTCACAAAATACATAACGTCACAAAAATAAATGACGTCACAAAATACATAACGGCACAAAAATAAATGACGTCACAAAATACCTAACGTCACAAAAAGAAATTACATCACAAAATACATAACGTCACAAAAATAATTGACGTCACAAAATACATAACGTCACAAAAATAATTGACGTCACAAAATACATAACGTCACAAAAATAAATTACGTCACAAAATACATAACGTCACAAATATAAATGACGTCACAAAAAAAAATGACGTCACAAAATACATAACGTCACAAATATAAATAACGTCACAAAATACATAACGTCAGAAAAATAAATGAGGTCACAAAATACATAACGTCACAAATATAAATGACGTCACAAATATTAATACATAACGTCACAAAAATAAATGACGTCACAAAATACATAACGTCACAAATATAAATGACGTCACAAAAATAAATGACGTCACAAAATACATAACGTCACAAAAATAAATAACGTCACAAAATACATAACGTCACAAAAATAAATGAGGTAACAAAATACATAACGTCACAAAAATAAATGACGCCACAATATACATAACGTCACAAAAATAAATGACGTCACAAAATACAAAACGTCACAAAAACAAATGACGTCACAAAAACATAACGTCAAAAAAATAAATGACGTCACAAAATACATAACGTCACAAAAATAAATGACGTCACAAAAATTAATTACGTCACAAAATACCTAACGTCACAAAAATAAATGACGTCACATAATACATAACGTCAAAAAAATAAATGACGTCACAAAATACATAACGTCACAAAAATAAATGACGTCACAAAATACATAATGTCACAAAAATAAATGACGTCACAATAATAAATGACGTCGCAAAATACTTAACGTCACAAAAATAAATGACGTCACAAAATACATAACGTCACAAAAAATAAATGACGTCACAAAATACATAACGTCGAAAAAATAAATGACGTCACAAAATACATAACGTCATAAAAATAAATGACGTCACAAAATACATAACATCACAAAAATAAATGACGTCACAAAATACATAACGTCACAAAAATAAATGAAGTCACAAAATACATAACGTCACAAAATAAATGACGTCACAAAATACATAACGTCACAAAAATAAATGACGTCACAAAATACATAACGTCAAAAAAATAAATGACGTCACAAAATACATAACGTCACAAAAATAAATGACGTCACTATATATATAACATCACAAAAATAAATGACGTCACAAAATACATAACGTCACAAAAATAAATGACGTCACAAAATACATAACGTCACAAAAATAAATGACGTCACAAAATACAAAACGTCACAAAAACAAATGACGTCACAAAAAACATAACGTCACAAAAATAAATGACGTCACAAAATACATAACGTCACAAAAATAAATGACGTCACAAAATACATAACGTCATAAAAATAAATGACGTCACAAAATACATAACATCACAAAAATAAATGACGTCACAAAATACATAACGTCACAAAAATAAATGACGTCACAAAATACATAACGTCACAAAAATAAATGACGTCACAAAATACATAACGTCACAAAAATAAATGACGTCACAAAATACATAACGTCACAAAATACATAACGTCACAAAAATAAATAACATCACAATAATAAATGACGTCGCAAAATACTTAACGTCACAAAAATAAATGACGTCACAAAATACATAACGTCAAAAAAATAAATGACGTCACAAAATACATAACGTCACAAAAATAAATGACGTCACAAAATACATAACGTCACAAAAATAAATGACGTCACAAAAATTAATTACGTCACAAAATACATAACGTCACAAAAATAAACGACGTCACAAAATACATAACGTCACAAAAATAAATGACGTCACAAAATACATAACGTCACAAAAATAAATGACGTCACAAAATACATAACGTCACAAAAATAAATGACGTCACAATAATAAATGACGTCACAAAATTCATAACGTCACAAAAATAAATGACGTCACAAAATACATAACGTCAAAAAAATAAATGACGTCACAAAATACATAACGTCACAAAAATAAATGACGTCACTATATATATAACATCACAAAAATAAATGACGTCACAAAATACATAACGTCACAAAAATAAATGACGTCACAAAATACATAACGTCACAAAAATAAATGACGTCACAAAATACAAAACGTCACAAAAACAAATGACGTCACAAAAAACATAACGTCACAAAAATAAATGACGTCACAAAATACATAACGTCACAAAAATAAATGACGTCACAAAATACATAACGTCATAAAAATAAATGACGTCACAAAATACATAACATCACAAAAATAAATGACGTCACAAAATACATAACGTCACAAAAATAAATGACGTCACAAAATACATAACGTCACAAAAATAAATGACGTCACAAAATACATAACGTCACAAAAATAAATGACGTCACAAAATACATAACGTCACAAAATACATAACGTCACAAAAATAAATAACATCACAATAATAAATGACTTCGCAAAATACTTAACGTCACAAAAATAAATGACGTCACAAAATACATAACGTCAAAAAAATAAATGACGTCACAAAATACATAACGTCACAAAAATAAATGACGTCACAAAATACATAACGTCACAAAAATAAATGACGTCACAAAAATTAATTACGTCACAAAATACATAACGTCACAAAAATAAACGACGTCACAAAATACATAACGTCACAAAAATAAATGACGTCACAAAATACATAACGTCACAAAAATAAATGACGTCACAAAATACATAACGTCACAAAAATAAATGACGTCACAATAATAAATGACGTCACAAAATTCATAACGTCACAAAAATAAATGACGTCACAAAATACATAACGTCACAAAAATAAATGACGTCACAAAATACATAACGTCACAAAAATAAATGACGTCACAAAATACATAACGTCACAAAAATAAATGACGTCACAAAATACATAACGTCAAAAAAATAAATGACGTCACAAAATGCATAACGTCACAAAATACATAACGGCACAAAAATAAATGACGTCACAAAATACATAACGTCACAAAAAGAAATGACGTCAAAAAATACATATCGTCACAAAAATAATTGACGTCACAAAATACATAACGTCACAAAAATAAATGACGTCACAAAATACATTATGTCACAAATATAAATGACGTCACAAAAATAAATGACGTCACAAAATGTATAACGTCACAAAATACATAACGTCACAAAAATAAATGACGCCACAATAATAAATGACGTCACAAAATACATAACGTCAAAAAAATGACGTCACAAAATACATAACGTCACAAAAATAAATGACGTCTCAAAATACATAACATCACAAAACAAAATGACGTCACAAAATACATAACGTCACAAATATAAATGACGTCACAAAAATAAATGACGTCACAAAATACATAACGTCACAAAAATAAATAACATCACAAAATACATAACGTCACAAAAATAAATGAGGTCACAAAATACATAACGTCACAAAAATAAATGACGCCACAATATACATAACGTCACAAAAATAAATGACATCACAAAATACAAAACGTCACAAAAACAAATGACGTCACAAAATACATAACGTCACAAAAATAAATGACGTCACAAAATACATAACGTCACAAAACTAAATGACGTCACAATAATAAATGACGTCGCAAAATACTTAACGTCACAAAAATAAATGAGGTCACAAAATACATAACGTCACAAAAAATAAATGACGTCACAAAATACATAACGTCACAAAAATAAATAACGTCACAAAATACATAACGTCACAAAAATAAATGACGTCACAAAAATTAATTACGTCACAAAATACATAACGTCACAAAAATAAACGACGTCACAAAATACATAACGTCACAAAAATAAATGACGTCAAAAAATACATAACGTCACAAAATACCTAACGTCACAAAAATAAATGACGTCACAATAATAAATGACGTCGCAAAATACTTAAAGTCACAAAAATAAATGACGTCACAAAATACATAACGTCAAAAAAAATAAATGACGTCACAAAATACATAACGTCGAAAAAATAAATGACGTCACAAAAATTAATTACGTCACAAAATACATAACGTCACAAAAATAAACGACGTCACAAAATACATAACGTCACAAAAATAAATGACGTCACAAAATACAAAACGTCACAAAATACATAACGTCACAAAAATAAATGACGTCACAATAATAAATGACGTCGCAAAATACTTAAAGTCACAAAAATAAATGACGTCACAAAATACATAACGTCACAAAAAATAAATGACGTCACAAAATACATAACGTCGAAAAAATAAATGACGTCACAAAATACATAACGTCACAAAAATAAATGACGTCACAAAATACATAACATCACAAAAATAAATGACGTCACAAAATACATAACGTCACAAAAATAAATGACGTCACAAAATACATAACGTCACAAAAATAAATTACGTCACAAAATACATAACGTCAAAAAAATAAATGACGTCACAAAATGCATAACGTCACAAAATACATAACGTCACAAAAATAAATGACGTCACAATAATAAATGACGTCACAAAATTCATAACGTCAAAAAAATAAATAACGTCACAAAATACATAACGTCACAAAAATAAATGACGTCACAAAATACATAACGTCACAAAAATAAATGACGTCACAAAAATAAATGACGTCACAATAATAAATGACGTCGCAAAATACTTAAAGTCACAAAAATAAATGACGTCACAAAATACATAACGTCACAAAAAATAAATGACGTCACAAAATACATAACGTCGAAAAAATAAATGACGTCACAAAATACATAACGTCACAAAAATAAATGACGTCACAAAATACATAACATCACAAAAATAAATGACGTCACAAAATACATAACGTCACAAAAATAAATGACGTCACAAAAATAAACGACGTCACAAAATACATAACGTCACAAAAATAAATGACGTCACAAAATACAAAACGTCACAAAATACATAACGTCACAAAAATAAATGACGTCACAATAATAAATGACGCCGCAAAATAGTTAACGTCACAAAAATAAATTAGGTCACAAAATAAATAACGTCAAAAAAATAAATGACGCCACAATATACATAACGTCACAAAAATAAATGACGTCACAAAATACAAAACGTCACAAAAACAAATGACGTCACAAAAAACATAACGTCACAAAAATAAATGACGTCACAAAATACATAACGTCACAAAAATAAATGACGTCACAAAAATTAATTACGTCACAAAATACCTAACGTCACAAAAATAAATGACGTCACATAATACATAACGTCAAAAAAATAAATGACGTCACAAAATACATAACGTTACAAAAATAAATGATGTCACAAAAATTAATTACGTCACAAAATACATAACGTCACAAAAATAAATGACGTCACAAAATACATAACGGCACAAAAATAAATGACGTCACAAAATACCTAACGTCACAAAAAGAAATTACATCACAAAATACATAACGTCACAAAAATAATTGACGTCACAAAATACATAACGTCACAAAAATAATTGACGTCACAAAATACATAACGTCACAAAAATAAATTACGTCACAAAATACATAACGTCACAAATATAAATGACGTCACAAAAAAAATGACGTCACAAAATACATAACGTCACAAATATAAATAACGTCAGAAAATACATAACGTCAGAAAAATAAATGAGGTCACAAAATACATAACGTCACAAATATAAATGACGTCACAAATATTAATACATAACGTCACAAAAATAAATGACGTCACAAAATACATAACGTCACAAATATAAATGACGTCACAAAAATAAATGACGTCACAAAATACATAACGTCACAAAAATAAATAACGTCACAAAATACATAACGTCACAAAAATAAATGAGGTAACAAAATACATAACGTCACAAAAATAAATGACGCCACAATATACATAACGTCACAAAAATAAATGACGTCACAAAATACAAAACGTCACAAAAACAAATGACGTCACAAAAACATAACGTCAAAAAAATAAATGACGTCACAAAATACATAACGTCACAAAAATAAATGACGTCACAAAAATTAATTACGTCACAAAATACCTAACGTCACAAAAATAAATGACGTCACATAATACATAACGTCAAAAAAATAAATGACGTCACAAAATACATAACGTCACAAAAATAAATGACGTCACAAAATACATAATGTCACAAAAATAAATGACGTCACAATAATAAATGACGTCGCAAAATACTTAACGTCACAAAAATAAATGACGTCACAAAATACATAACGTCACAAAAAATAAATGACGTCACAAAATACATAACGTCGAAAAAATAAATGACGTCACAAAATACATAACGTCATAAAAATAAATGACGTCACAAAATACATAACATCACAAAAATAAATGACGTCACAAAATACATAACGTCACAAAAATAAATGAAGTCACAAAATACATAACGTCACAAAATAAATGACGTCACAAAATACATAACGTCACAAAAATAAATGACGTCACAAAATACATAACGTCAAAAAAATAAATGACGTCACAAAATACATAACGTCACAAAAATAAATGACGTCACTATATATATAACATCACAAAAATAAATGACGTCACAAAATACATAACGTCACAAAAATAAATGACGTCACAAAATACATAACGTCACAAAAATAAATGACGTCACAAAATACAAAACGTCACAAAAACAAATGACGTCACAAAAAACATAACGTCACAAAAATAAATGACGTCACAAAATACATAACGTCACAAAAATAAATGACGTCACAAAATACATAACGTCATAAAAATAAATGACGTCACAAAATACATAACATCACAAAAATAAATGACGTCACAAAATACATAACGTCACAAAAATAAATGACGTCACAAAATACATAACGTCACAAAAATAAATGACGTCACAAAATACATAACGTCACAAAAATAAATGACGTCACAAAATACATAACGTCACAAAATACATAACGTCACAAAAATAAATAACATCACAATAATAAATGACGTCGCAAAATACTTAACGTCACAAAAATAAATGACGTCACAAAATACATAACGTCAAAAAAATAAATGACGTCACAAAATACATAACGTCACAAAAATAAATGACGTCACAAAATACATAACGTCACAAAAATAAATGACGTCACAAAAATTAATTACGTCACAAAATACATAACGTCACAAAAATAAACGACGTCACAAAATACATAACGTCACAAAAATAAATGACGTCACAAAATACATAACGTCACAAAAATAAATGACGTCACAAAATACATAACGTCACAAAAATAAATGACGTCACAATAATAAATGACGTCACAAAATTCATAACGTCACAAAAATAAATGACGTCACAAAATACATAACGTCAAAAAAATAAATGACGTCACAAAATACATAACGTCACAAAAATAAATGACGTCACTATATATATAACATCACAAAAATAAATGACGTCACAAAATACATAACGTCACAAAAATAAATGACGTCACAAAATACATAACGTCACAAAAATAAATGACGTCACAAAATACAAAACGTCACAAAAACAAATGACGTCACAAAAAACATAACGTCACAAAAATAAATGACGTCACAAAATACATAACGTCACAAAAATAAATGACGTCACAAAATACATAACGTCATAAAAATAAATGACGTCACAAAATACATAACATCACAAAAATAAATGACGTCACAAAATACATAACGTCACAAAAATAAATGACGTCACAAAATACATAACGTCACAAAAATAAATGACGTCACAAAATACATAACGTCACAAAAATAAATGACGTCACAAAATACATAACGTCACAAAATACATAACGTCACAAAAATAAATAACATCACAATAATAAATGACTTCGCAAAATACTTAACGTCACAAAAATAAATGACGTCACAAAATACATAACGTCAAAAAAATAAATGACGTCACAAAATACATAACGTCACAAAAATAAATGACGTCACAAAATACATAACGTCACAAAAATAAATGACGTCACAAAAATTAATTACGTCACAAAATACATAACGTCACAAAAATAAACGACGTCACAAAATACATAACGTCACAAAAATAAATGACGTCACAAAATACATAACGTCACAAAAATAAATGACGTCACAAAATACATAACGTCACAAAAATAAATGACGTCACAATAATAAATGACGTCACAAAATTCATAACGTCACAAAAATAAATGACGTCACAAAATACATAACGTCACAAAAATAAATGACGTCACAAAATACATAACGTCACAAAAATAAATGACGTCACAAAATACATAACGTCACAAAAATAAATGACGTCACAAAATACATAACGTCAAAAAAATAAATGACGTCACAAAATGCATAACGTCACAAAATACATAACGGCACAAAAATAAATGACGTCACAAAATACATAACGTCACAAAAAGAAATGACGTCAAAAAATACATATCGTCACAAAAATAATTGACGTCACAAAATACATAACGTCACAAAAATAAATGACGTCACAAAATACATTATGTCACAAATATAAATGACGTCACAAAAATAAATGACGTCACAAAATGTATAACGTCACAAAATACATAACGTCACAAAAATAAATGACGCCACAATAATAAATGACGTCACAAAATACATAACGTCAAAAAAATGACGTCACAAAATACATAACGTCACAAAAATAAATGACGTCTCAAAATACATAACATCACAAAACAAAATGACGTCACAAAATACATAACGTCACAAATATAAATGACGTCACAAAAATAAATGACGTCACAAAATACATAACGTCACAAAAATAAATAACATCACAAAATACATAACGTCACAAAAATAAATGAGGTCACAAAATACATAACGTCACAAAAATAAATGACGCCACAATATACATAACGTCACAAAAATAAATGACATCACAAAATACAAAACGTCACAAAAACAAATGACGTCACAAAATACATAACGTCACAAAAATAAATGACGTCACAAAATACATAACGTCACAAAACTAAATGACGTCACAATAATAAATGACGTCGCAAAATACTTAACGTCACAAAAATAAATGAGGTCACAAAATACATAACGTCACAAAAAATAAATGACGTCACAAAATACATAACGTCACAAAAATAAATAACGTCACAAAATACATAACGTCACAAAAATAAATGACGTCACAAAAATTAATTACGTCACAAAATACATAACGTCACAAAAATAAACGACGTCACAAAATACATAACGTCACAAAAATAAATGACGTCAAAAAATACATAACGTCACAAAATACCTAACGTCACAAAAATAAATGACGTCACAATAATAAATGACGTCGCAAAATACTTAAAGTCACAAAAATAAATGACGTCACAAAATACATAACGTCAAAAAAAATAAATGACGTCACAAAATACATAACGTCGAAAAAATAAATGACGTCACAAAAATTAATTACGTCACAAAATACATAACGTCACAAAAATAAACGACGTCACAAAATACATAACGTCACAAAAATAAATGACGTCACAAAATACAAAACGTCACAAAATACATAACGTCACAAAAATAAATGACGTCACAATAATAAATGACGTCGCAAAATACTTAAAGTCACAAAAATAAATGACGTCACAAAATACATAACGTCACAAAAAATAAATGACGTCACAAAATACATAACGTCGAAAAAATAAATGACGTCACAAAATACATAACGTCACAAAAATAAATGACGTCACAAAATACATAACATCACAAAAATAAATGACGTCACAAAATACATAACGTCACAAAAATAAATGACGTCACAAAATACATAACGTCACAAAAATAAATTACGTCACAAAATACATAACGTCAAAAAAATAAATGACGTCACAAAATGCATAACGTCACAAAATACATAACGTCACAAAAATAAATGACGTCACAATAATAAATGACGTCACAAAATTCATAACGTCAAAAAAATAAATAACGTCACAAAATACATAACGTCACAAAAATAAATGACGTCACAAAATACATAACGTCACAAAAATAAATGACGTCACAAAAATAAATGACGTCACAATAATAAATGACGTCGCAAAATACTTAAAGTCACAAAAATAAATGACGTCACAAAATACATAACGTCACAAAAAATAAATGACGTCACAAAATACATAACGTCGAAAAAATAAATGACGTCACAAAATACATAACGTCACAAAAATAAATGACGTCACAAAATACATAACATCACAAAAATAAATGACGTCACAAAATACATAACGTCACAAAAATAAATGACGTCACAAAATACATAACGTCACAAAAATAAATTACGTCACAAAATACATAACGTCAAAAAAATAAATGACGTCACAAAATGCATAACGTCACAAAATACATAACGGCACAAAAATAAATGACGTCACAAAATACCTAACGTCACAAAAAGAAATTACATCACAAAATACATAACGTCACAAAAATAATTGACGTCACAAAATACATAACGTCACAAAAATAATTGACGTCACAAAATACATAACGTCACAAAAATAAATTACGTCACAAAATACATAACGTCACAAATATAAATGACGTCACAAAAAAAATGACGTCACAAAATACATAACGTCACAAATATAAATAACGTCACAAAATACATAACGTCAGAAAAATAAATGAGGTCACAAAATACATAACGTCACAAATATAAATGACGTCACAAATATTAATACATAACGTCACAAAAATAAATGACGTCACAAAATACATAACGTCACAAATATAAATGACGTCACAAATATTAATACATAACGTCACAAAAATAAATGACGTCACAAAATACATAACGTCAAAAATATAAATGACGTCACAAAAATAAATGACGTCACAAAAAACATAACGTCACAAAAATAAATGACGTCACAAAATACATAACGTCACAAAAATAAATGACGTCACAAAATACATAACGTCATAAAAATAAATGACGTCACAAAATACATAACATCACAAAAATAAATGACGTCACAAAATACATAACGTCACAAAAATAAATGACGTCACAAAATACATAACGTCACAAAAATAAATGACGTCACAAAATACATAACGTCACAAAAATAAATGACGTCACAAAATACATAACGTCACAAAATACATAACGTCACAAAAATAAATAACATCACAATAATAAATGACGTCGCAAAATACTTAACGTCACAAAAATAAATGACGTCACAAAATACATAACGTCAAAAAAATAAATTACGTCACAAAATACATAACGTCACAAAAATAAATGACGTCACAAAATACATAACGTCACAAAAATAAATGACGTCACAAAAATTAATTACGTCACAAAATACATAACGTCACAAAAATAAACGACGTCACAAAATACATAACGTCACAAAAATAAATGACGTCACAAAATACATAACGTCACAAAAATAAATGACGTCACAAAATACATAACGTCACAAAAATAAATGACGTCACAATAATAAATGACGTCACAAAATTCATAACGTCACAAAAATAAATGACGTCACAAAATACATAACGTCACAAAAATAAATGACGTCACAAAATACATAACGTCACAAAAATAAATGACGTCACAAAATACATAACGTCACAAAAATAAATGACGTCACAAAATACATAACGTCAAAAAAATAAATGACGTCACAAAATGCATAACGTCACAAAATACATAACGGCACAAAAATAAATGACGTCACAAAATACATAACGTCACAAAAAGAAATGACGTCAAAAAATACATATCGTCACAAAAATAATTGACGTCACAAAATACATAACGTCACAAAAATAAATGACGTCACAAAATACATTATGTCACAAATATAAATGACGTCACAAAAATAAATGACGTCACAAAATGTATAACGTCACAAAATACATAACGTCACAAAAATAAATGACGCCACAATAATAAATGACGTCACAAAATACATAACGTCAAAAAAATGACGTCACAAAATACATAACGTCACAAAAATAAATGACGTCTCAAAATACATAACATCACAAAACAAAATGACGTCACAAAATACATAACGTCACAAATATAAATGACGTCACAAAAATAAATGACGTCACAAAATACATAACGTCACAAAAATAAATAACATCACAAAATACATAACGTCACAAAAATAAATGAGGTCACAAAATACATAACGTCACAAAAATAAATGACGCCACAATATACATAACGTCACAAAAATAAATGACATCACAAAATACAAAACGTCACAAAAACAAATGACGTCACAAAATACATAACGTCACAAAAATAAATGACGTCACAAAATACATAACGTCACAAAAATAAATGACGTCACAATAATAAATGACGTCGCAAAATACTTAACGTCACAAAAATAAATGAGGTCACAAAATACATAACGTCACAAAAAATAAATGACGTCACAAAATACATAACGTCACAAAAATAAATGACGTCACAAAATACATAACGTCACAAAAATAAATGACGTCACAAAAATTAATTACGTCACAAAATACATAACGTCACAAAAATAAACGACGTCACAAAATACATAACGTCACAAAAATAAATGACGTCAAAAAATACATAACGTCACAAAATACATAACGTCACAAAAATAAATGACGTCACAATAATAAATGACGTCGCAAAATACTTAAAGTCACAAAAATAAATGACGTCACAAAATACATAACGTCACAAAAAATAAATGACGTCACAAAATACATAACGTCGAAAAAATAAATGACGTCACAAAAATTAATTACGTCACAAAATACATAACGTCACAAAAATAAACGACGTCACAAAATACATAACGTCACAAAAATAAATGACGTCACAAAATACAAAACGTCACAAAATACATAACGTCACAAAAATAAATGACGTCACAATAATAAATGACGTCGCAAAATACTTAAAGTCACAAAAATAAATGACGTCACAAAATACATAACGTCACAAAAAATAAATGACGTCACAAAATAAATAACGTCGAAAAAATAAATGACGTCACAAAATACATAACGTCACAAAAATAAATGACGTCACAAAATACATAACATCACAAAAATAAATGACGTCACAAAATACATAACGTCACAAAAATAAATGACGTCACAAAATACATAACGTCACAAAAATAAATTACGTCACAAAATACATAACGTCAAAAAAATAAATGACGTCACAAAATGCATAACGTCACAAAATACATAACGTCACAAAAATAAATGACGTCACAATAATAAATGACGTCACAAAATTCATAACGTCAAAAAAATAAATAACGTCACAAAATACATAACGTCACAAAAATAAATGACGTCACAAAATACATAACGTCACAAAAATAAATGACGTCACAAAAATAAATGACGTCACAATAATAAATGACGTCGCAAAATACTTAAAGTCACAAAAATAAATGACGTCACAAAATACATAACGTCACAAAAAATAAATGACGTCACAAAATACATAACGTCGAAAAAATAAATGACGTCACAAAATACATAACGTCACAAAAATAAATGACGTCACAAAATACATAACATCACAAAAATAAATGACGTCACAAAATACATAACGTCACAAAAATAAATGACGTCACAAAATACATAACGTCACAAAAATAAATTACGTCACAAAATACATAACGTCAAAAAAATAAATGACGTCACAAAATGCATAACGTCACAAAATACATAACGTCACAAAAATAAATGACGTCACAATAATAAATGACGTCACAAAATTCATAACGTCAAAAAAATAAATAACGTCACAAAATACATAACGTCACAAAAATAAATGACGTCACAAAATACATAACGTCACAAAAATAAATGACGTCACAAAATACATAACGTCACAAAAATAAATGACGTCACAAAATACATAACGTCAAAAAAATAAATGACGTCAAAAAATGCATAACGTCAAAAAATACATAACGGCACAAAAATAAATGACGTCACAAAATACATAACGTCACAAAATACATAACGTCACAAAAATAAATGACGTCACAATAATAAATGACGTCACAAAATTCATAACGTCAAAAAAATAAATAACGTCACAAAATACATAACGTCACAAAAATAAATGACGTCACAAAATACATAACGTCACAAAAATAAATGACGTCACAAAAATAAATGACGTCACAAAATACATAACGTCACAAAAATAAATGACGTCACAAAATACATAACGTCACAAAAATAAATGACGTCACAAAATACATAACGTCACAAAAATATATGACGTCACAAAATACATAACGTCACAAAAATAAATGACGTCACAATAATAAATGACGTCACAAAATAGTTAACGTCACAAAAATAAATGACGTCATAATAATAAATGACGTCGCAAAATAGTTAACGTCACAAAAATAAATTGGGTCACAAAATACATAACGTCAAAAAAATAAATGACGTCACAATAATAAATGACGTCGCAAAATAGTTAACGTCACAAAAATAAATTGGGTCACAAAATACATAACGTCAAAAAAATAAATGACGCCACAATATACATAACGTCACAAAAATAAATGACGTCACAAAATACAAAACGTCACAAAAACAAATGACATCACAAAAAACATAACGTCACAAAAATAAATGACGTCACAAAATACATAACGTCACAAAAATAAATGACGTCACAAAAATTAATTACGTCACAAAATACCTAACGTCACAAAAATAAATGACGTCACATAATACATAACGTCAAAAAAATAAATGACGTCACAAAATACATAACGTCACAAAAATAAATGATGTCACAAAAATTAATTACGTCACAAAATACATAACGTCACAAAAATAAATGACGTCACAAAATACATAACGGCACAAAAATAAATGACGTTACAAAATACCTAACGTCACAAAAATAAATTACATCACAAAATACATAACGTCACAAAAATAATTGACGTCACAAAATACATAACGTCACAAAAATAATTGACGTCACAAAATACATAACGTCACAAAAATAAATTACGTCACAAAATACATAACGTCACAAATATAAATGACGTCACAAAAATAAATGACGTCACAAAATACATAACGTCACAAATATAAATAACGTCACAAAATACATAACGTCACAAAAATAAATGAGGTCACAAAATACATAACGTCACAAATATAAATGACGTCACAAATATTAATACATAACGTCACAAAAATAAATGACGTCACAAAATACATAACGTCACAAATATAAATGACGTCACAAAAATAAATGACGTCACAAAATACATAACGTCACAAAAATAAATAACGTCACAAAATACATAACGTCACAAAAATAAATGAGGTAACAAAATACATAACGTCACAAAAATAAATGACGCCACAATATACATAACGTCACAAAAATAAATGACGTCACAAAATACAAAACGTCACATAAACAAATGACGTCACAAAAACATAACGTCACAAAAATAAATGACGTCACAAAATACATAACGTCACAAAATACATAACGTCACAAAAATAAATGACGTCACAAAATACATAACGTCACAAAAATAAATGACGTCACAAAATACATAACGTCACAAAAATTAATGACGTCACAATAATAAATGACGTGACAAAATACATAACGTCACAAAAATAAATTACGTCACAAAATACATAACGTCACAAAAATAAATGACGTCACAAAAATTAATTACGTCACAAAATACATAACGTCACAAAAATAAACGACGTCACAAAATACATAACGTCACAAAAATAAATGACGTCACAAAAATTAATTACGTCACAAAATACATAACGTCACAAAAATAAACGACGTCACAAATACATAACGTACAACTCATCCTTTTTGGTTTGTAAATATAAATAAATAAATAAATATCTTTAATTATAAGTACAGGTAGGTGACTCTTATATTTTCTTCTTAATTCTAATTAATTATTATTGTTCAAGATGGCGTCATTATAATTAGTGTGATACTAGCCTATTTAATATTTAAATTTGAAATAAAAGAATGGTAATCTGTTACAAAACTATTATTTATTCAACAATAACAATAAATATGAATATCAAAATTGAACTCGAGGGGGACGTACAAGGATTATTACAGTGGATGGGGTTAGATAAAATTACTTATGCTAATTGGATTAATATGGTACAATTTAAGGGCATTAGCTCAGTTCTTGAGAAGCATGATCTCTTCACATAGGGTTCTGGGAATCGTGCGGGCATGACATTGAAAAATTAATTTGTTTGAATATCACAATCATAAATACTTTTAAATAGAATAAATAATTTTGATAATAATATAAATTGCCAATTCTGATCTCTTTTTATATTTAATTAAATCAAGTCTTTGTTTGAAAGTCTGTTCCTCTTCAACAATGGTTGGTGAAGTAAATTTTGGATTGGTCTTACCAAGAGTTTATCTCTTCACCCTGATCTTTTCTTCAGATAGATAAATTTGGCCACTTAAAGGGGAATCAACTAAGATCAGGTTTACCGCTGGCTAACCAAAAAAAAAATCTACTAATTAAGGGGGATGAAATTTAAAATTGGAACGAGGTCCAGGTACAATGAAGTTAACACTTGGCCATCTCTCTCTGGAATAGAAGCTGGAGTCCTTTACAATGGTTCCACTTTTCACTTTAACAGTGTAACACATGGTTCACTAACTTGGTCTTTGGTAAACACTTCACTGAATTATTAGAGATCAAATTTTGAAAAACATGCTATATAAAATAGATAATTTGAGATAGCGTTCCCTGACCCATAAATATAAATTATATTAAATTATGAATACAGCTGATCTAACTTAACTTATCTAAAATTTTTATGGTAGATGGTAATAAATTAATGAATGATTTTAGGAAAATAACATTATCAAATAATTTATATTAACTGAGTGATATACTAGGTTGACATATTATATACAAATAATTATTAAGCTGTGTGTTTGTTTATTTATATGGGTGTTCATTTATGAAATTTAAATGTAAATGTTTGTGAACTATTACAATATCCCCTCAGAGTTGAATTAATTTAAAGAATTGAAATTAATGAAAACTCGATAATAATAGGAACAAATATTTACAAAACTATACTAAATGATAAAATATTTATTTATAATTTAAAATGATGATTTCTTAAAACTAAATGGATTATATGACCTAATATTTACAATCATAACTTCAGGTCCTAATACTGTCCACGCGCACTTCACTTATTTCAAATTTTGTTTCACTGTTCAACATTTATTACACTATTGTTTATATTTACTGGAGTCTTTTATCCCCTCAATCCATAAATAAACAAATTAATCTACAACTTTTAATTAGTTGTCCATGTATTGTCCAAATGTTTATATAACTGTTAATAACACTATTTACACTGTATTTATTGTTGATCTCGGTTTGGCGTTATATATTTTCTAAGAGCAGTTACATGGTAGGGTCCAAACTCTTGTTCTTCATTTAACTTTTGTACAAAATAAGTCGAGTGTCCCAGGATACTTGAGATGCGGTACGGTCCTTCGTATATGGCGAATAGTTTGGCTGTTTCTCCAAATGCTGCATTTGATAGTTGATGATTTTTGACCAATACCAAATCGTTTAAATTGAATAATGTTGGTAATACACCGCGGTTAGCTCTTCTTGCTCGTGTTCCCTTCTTTTCTCGGATCCGTTGGGAGGCGAGGAATATCTTCTGTTCTAGTGGGACATCTTCTGAAAATGGGTTTTCCACATATCGTTCCCAGAACCTGAAATCTTTTCTTCCTAACTGTAGTTCATTCGGACTGAATCCTGTAGTTTCGTGAGGAATTTCGTTCAAGTATTCATTAATTTCTGTTATACACTGAGCCCATTTTCTGTGTTGTCTTGAGCAGTATGTTCTTAAGCAGCGCTTCACTTCTTTAATAGGTCTTTCGGCCATATTAAATTGGGGATGGTACACAGGGTTAAATATTGGAATAATATTGTTTTCTTCTAACTTTCTTATCCATTTGTGGCTCTTAAATTGCGTACCATTATCACTTTGGATCCTCTGGGGTATTCCATGTTCTATAAAGTGTTGGTTAAACAATTTATTTAGTATGGTTTGTGTGGTGGCACGCTGCATTGGGTATAATTTGATAAATTTAGTGAAAATGTCCAGGACAATTAACATGAATTTCACATTTCCTCGGCCAGGCGGCAAAGGACCTATAATGTCGATAGCTAACTGTTCGTTCTTCTGATTACAACTGATACCTTGAGCGAAACCTCTTGGTGGATGAGTATCATTTTTGCACCGTTGGCACGAGTCACAGGATGCCAGGTATTGCCGGATTCTTCGATTCATGTTCTTGAAAATGAAACATTCTCTGAGTAAATCAAAACATTTCTTAGACCCGCAATGGAGGTAGTAGCAATGACACTCCCAAATAAGGCGATTTATGATGGTTTCTGGTACTACTATGAGCCATTTATTAAGGTGTTTTCGGTATAGTATTTCCTGGTGTAATTTATATGATTGTTTGATTTTTGTGTGTTCAGGTGTATCTTGGGGTATTAATAATATTTGACGAATCTCTTGAAGGCGGGGATCTTGTGACTGTAATTTCCCAATGTTTCGGAGATCTTCTTGTAGTCTAGGGTCTGGAATTCTTCTAATATAATTGATAATTAATTCTCTCTGAGATGTTTCCTGGTTCTCTTCAACTGGGTAACTTATTCTGCTCAGGGCGTCGGCTGTCGAATTATCGGCTCCTTTACAGTGATGGATCGTGAAATTGTACTCTTGAATCGCCAATGCCCACCTTGTTAATATATTATTCAAGAGTTTACAGGTTTTTAGAAATGTTAATGCATGATGGTCAGTTATGATGTTTAATTTTGAGCCCAATATTATATACCGTGTTTTCTGTAAACAATAGATGATGGCGAGTAATTCTTTTTCAGTGGTCGTATATCTTTGCTCTGCTGGCTGCAGTGTCCGTGATAAAAACATAATTGCTGCTTTGTCTCCATTATCTCGGTATTGAAATAAATGTCCGCCTATCGAAAAATCTGATGCATCCGTTTGTAGGTAGAAGGGCTTCGTATGGTCTGGATGGTGAAGAACATTCATTTTTAGAAATAGGTTCTTAACTCTTTGAAAAGTTTTATCATCTTCTTCGGTCCAGATAAATTTTTGTTTCTTTGAGGTGAGGCGTAGTAAGGGTTGGATTGTTTCTGAATACTTGTCAATAAATTTATTATAATAGTTAATGCATCCCAAAAATGATTTTAACTGTGTCCTATTTTTAGGTGTGGGGAAATCGAGGATTTCTTTTTCGTCCAGGGGAGGGTTTAGCGATTTAAGGGTCAACACCCGCTCTATAAAATACTCTGATCGGTTCAGATAACCATTTGGCCGATATCGTTCATTTTCGATCCGTTGTTTGACGCCTCTTTGGATATCTCGGTTCCAATATTTCGATTCAAACATATGTTGAAAATCATCCCATGTGTGAATATCAGTCTTGATTAAATTGAACCACTTTGAGGCATGTCCTTCTAGGCACATTTCAATGAGATCAACTAGGCTTTCCGCACTATTATTTTCTGGATTTAACTGTAGGTTTTTCTCATAATATTTCTTAAGTTTGTTTAGAAATTCCTGGGAATTATGTGTCTTTCCATTAAATTTTGGGTGGGTCATTTCCGGTGTTAATGTCGATCTGCCGTTACACACAATATTAATAGGGACGGGCGCTTGTGTTGTTTGAATGTTGGGTGTAGTAGGTATTTCTAATATTTTCTTATGACACGCCTCCACGGACTCAGCCAATTTCGCAATTTGGTATTCATTGGATTTAATGTTTGGGTTCAGTTCTAATTTGACTTGGTTGATTTCAGCTGTTACTTGTTCTTTGATTTGTGTATAATTTTCCTTACAAATGTTTTCTACCTCCCTGTGTGTCTCTAATTGAATCTGTTTAATTTGTTCAGTGATTTTTAATTGGGTTTTACAATTTTCTGATACGATGATTTGACTAACCTCCTGTTTATGTTGAATGAGGTCTTGTATTAAATTTTCTCTGATTTTGTATTCCCCTTGTTCTAATTTAGTATCAATTTGATCGACTTCCTTAGCCAAATTTTCCTGAAGAACTTTAAGTTGATTTATGTCAGTTTTAAGATTTGACTGTTCATTGTGAATTTGCTGAATTTGATTTTCGACCCGGGCAGAGTGATTTTGAAATTCAGATCTTAAGTTTGCATGTTGTATTTTAATATCAGATTTGATTGCGTTCATATCGGCTTTAATTTCATTTCTTAACTCGGTTTTAAGCGCATTCATGTCAGTTTTAATCGCAGCATTGCTCGATTTAATTTCATTCATGTCGGTTCTAAGTGCATTGATCGCCGCTGCTATTTGTACGAGTGGGTCGACACTGTCGACAGCTGATTCAGTACGAGTATGGTCTGGAATCAGCACAGGAGGGACGGTACTTGTGTCGCTCGTCAAAGAAACTAGCGTTCTGATTGGTTGTTCCGTTCGGTATATTTCGCTCAATGACGATGTAGCGGGGGAAATCGCCGCGGAAGTAGTGGTAGCACTGATTGAGGTTGGCGTTGGTGTTGAAGTGGGAGACGCCGGCTGGGACAAAATGGCGGAACGTTCTGACATTTCACTCACGGCCGAAATTGTTGTCTCATTATTAGAATCACTCGCGTTGTCGGAATTATTTGAGTCGCCTACCGAAACAATGTTTTCTTTGTTCACTGACGGGTCACTGTCCGATTCGCGGTGTACATTTATTGGTTCCGTGTTATTGCCGAATAAAACAAAACTTGTCTGCTCGGACTGCGTCGTTGAAACTTTAGGTTTGTCGGTTGATCTTAAATGGTATTTATGTTCGTCGCCCATATTGAGGTAGTAAGCACGCAATTAGGATTATTATACAATAAATTGGATATTATACTTATATCTAAATGAGGTGAGATGAGTCTTAATCTAGGCTATCTCCTACAAAATTATCTTCTTGCTATCTCAAATAATGTCTGCGATCATTAACTTTTCATTGTCAATGCCCTTACGTTGCGGCGCCAATTACAACTCGTCCTTTTTGGTTTGTAAATATAAATAAATAAATAAATATCTTTAATTATAAGTACAGGTAGGTGACTCTTATATTTTCTTCTTAATTCTAATTAATTATTATTGTTCAAGATGGCGTCATTATAATTAGTGTGATACTAGCCTATTTAATATTTAAATTTGAAATAAAAGAATGGTAATCTGTTACAAAACTATTATTTATTCAACAATAACAATAAATATGAATATCAAAATTGAACTCGAGGGGGACGTACAAGGATTATTACAGTGGATGGGGTTAGATAAAATTACTTATGCTAATTGGATTAATATGGTACAATTTAAGGGCATTAGCTCAGTTCTTGAGAAGCATGATCTCTTCACATAGGGTTCTGGGAATCGTGCGGGCATGACATTGAAAAATTAATTTGTTTGAATATCACAATCATAAATACTTTTAAATAGAATAAATAATTTTGATAATAATATAAATTGCCAATTCTGATCTCTTTTTATATTTAATTAAATCAAGTCTTTGTTTGAAAGTCTGTTCCTCTTCAACAATGGTTGGTGAAGTAAATTTTGGATTGGTCTTACCAAGAGTTTATCTCTTCACCCTGATCTTTTCTTCAGATAGATAAATTTGGCCACTTAAAGGGGAATCAACTAAGATCAGGTTTACCGCTGGCTAACCAAAAAAAAATCTACTAATTAAGGGGGATGAAATTTAAAATTGGAACGAGGTCCAGGTACAATGAAGTTAACACTTGGCCATCTCTCTCTGGAATAGAAGCTGGAGTCCTTTACAATGGTTCCACTTTTCACTTTAACAATGTAACACATGGTTCACTAACTTGGTCTTTGGTAAACACTTCACTGAATTATTAGAGATCAAATTTTGAAAAACATGCTATATAAAATAGATAATTTGAGATAGCGTTCCCTGACCCATAAATATAAATTATATTAAATTATGAATACAGCTGATCTAACTTAACTTATCTAAAATTTTTATGGTAGATGGTAATAAATTAATGAATGATTTTAGGAAAATAACATTATCAAATAATTTATATTAACTGAGTGATATACTAGGTTGACATATTATATACAAATAATTATTAAGCTGTGTGTTTCTTTATTTATATGGGTGTTCATTTATGAAATTTAAATGTAAATGTTTGTGAATTATTACAAACGTCACAAAAATAAATGACGTCACAAAATACATAACGTCACAAAAATAAATGACGTCACAAAATACATAACGTCACAAAAATAAATGACGTCACAAAATACATAACGTCACAAAAATAAATGACGTCATAAAAATTAATTACGTCACAAAATACATAACGTCACAAAAATAAACGACGTCACAAATACATAACGTCACAAAAATAAATGACGTCACAAAATACATAACGTCAAAAAAATAAATGACGTCACAAAATGCATAACGTCACAAAATACATAACGGCACAAAAATAAATGACGTTACAAAATACATAACGTCACAAAAAGAAATGACGTCAAAAAATACATATCGTCACAAAAATAATTGACGTCACAAAATACATAACGTCACAAAAATAAATGACGTCACAAAATACATTATGTCACAAATATAAATGACGTCACAAAAATATATGACGTCACAAAATGTATAACGTCACAAAATACATAACGTCACAAAAATAAATGACGCCACAATAATAAATGACGTCACAAAATACATAACGTCAAAAAAATGACGTCACAAAATACATAACGTCACAAAAATAAATGACGTCTCAAAATACATAACATCACAAATATAAATGACGTCACAAAAATAAATGACGTCACAAAATACATAACGTCACAAAAATAAATAACGTCACAAAATACATAACGTCACAAAAATAAATGAGGTCACAAAATACATAACGTCACAAAAATAAATGACGCCACAATATACATAACGTCACAAAAATAAATGACATCACAAAATACAAAACGTCACAAAAACAAATGACGTCACAAAATACATAACGTCACAAAAATAAATGACGTCACAAAATACATAACGTCACAAAATACATAACGTCACAAAAATAAATGACGTCACAATAATAAATGACGTCGCAAAATACTTAACGTCACAAAAATAAATGAGGTCACAAAATACATAACGTCACAAAAATTAAATGACGTCACAAAATACATAACGTCACAAAAATAAATGACGTCACAAAATACATAACGTCACAAAAATAAATGACGTCACAAAAATTAATTACGTCACAAAATACATAACGTCACAAAAATAAACGACGTCACAAAATACATAACGTCACAAAAATAAATGAAGTCAAAAAATACATAACGTCACAAAATACATAACGTCACAAAAATAAATGACGTCACAATAATAAATGACGTCGCAAAATACTTAAAGTCACAAAAATAAATGACGTCACAAAATACATAACGTCACAAAAAATAAATGACGTCACAAAATACATAACGTCGAAAAAATAAATGACGTCACAAAAATTAATTACGTCACAAAATACATAACGTCACAAAAATAAACGACGTCACAAAATACATAACGTCACAAAAATAAATGACGTCACAAAATACATAACGTCACAAAATACATAACGTCACAAAAATAAATGACGTCACAATAATAAATGACGTCGCAAAATACTTAAAGTCACAAAAATAAATGACGTCACAAAATACATAACGTCACAAAAAATAAATGACGTCACAAAATACATAACGTCGAAAAAATAAATGACGTCACAAAATACATAACGTCACAAAAATAAATGACGTCACAAAATACATAACATCACAAAAATAAATGACGTCACAAAATACATAACGTCACAAATATAAATGACGTCACAAAATACATAACGTCACAAAAATAAATGACGTCACAAAATACATAACGTCAAAAAAATAAATGACGTCACAAAATGCATAACGTCACAAAATACATAACGTCACAAAAATAAATGACGTCACAATAATAAATGACGTCACAAAATTCATAACGTCAAAAAAATAAATAACGTCACAAAATACATAACGTCACAAAAATAAATGACGTCACAAAATACATAACGTCACAAAAATAAATGACGTCACAAAATACATAACGTCACAAAAATAAATGACGTCACAAAATACATAACGTCAAAAAAATAAATGACGTCAAAAAATGCATAACGTCACAAAATACATAACGGCACAAAAATAAATGACGTCACAAAATACATAACGTCACAAAATACATAACGTCACAAAAATAAATGACGTCACAATAATAAATGACGTCACAAAATTCATAACGTCAAAAAAATAAATAACGTCACAAAATACATAACGTCACAAAAATAAATGACGTCACAAAATACATAACGTCACAAAATACATAACGTCACAAAAATAAATGACGTCACAAAATACATAACGTCACAAAAAAAATGACGTCACAAAATACATAACGTCACAAAAATAAATGACGTCACAAAATACATAACGTCACAAAAATATATGACGTCACAAAATACATAACGTCACAAAAATAAATGACGTCACAATAATAAATGACGTCGCAAAATAGTTAACGTCACAAAAATAAATGACGTCACAAAATACATATCGTCACAAAAAATAAATGACGTCACAAAATACATAACGTCACAAAAATAAATGACGTCACAATAATAAATGACGTCGCAAAATAGTTAACGTCACAAAAATAAATTAGGTCACAAAATACATAACGTCAAAAAAATAAATGACGCCACAATATACATAACGTCACAAAAATAAATGACGTCACAAAATACAAAACGTCACAAAAACAAATGACGTCACAAAAAACATAACGTCACAAAAATAAATGACATCACAAAATACATAACGTCACAAAAATAAATGACGTCACAAAAATTAATTACGTCACAAAATACCTAACGTCACAAAAATAAATGACGTCACATAATACATAACGTCAAAAAAATAAATGACGTCACAAAATACATAACGTCACAAAAATAAATGAAGTCACAAAAATTAATTACGTCACAAAATACATAACGTCACAAAAATAAATGACGTCACAAAATACATAACGGCACAAAAATAAATGACGTTACAAAATACCTAACGTCACAAAAAGAAATTACATCACAAAATGCATAACGTCACAAAAATAATTGACGTCACAAAATACATAACGTCACAAAAATAATTGACGTCACAAAATACATAACGTCACAAAAATAAATTACGTCACAAAATACATAACGTCACAAATATAAATGACGTCACAAAAATAAATGACGTCACAAAATACATAACGTCACAAATATAAATAACGTCACAAAATACATAACGTCACAAAAATAAATGAGGTCACAAAATACATAACGTCACAAATATAAATGACGTCACAAATATTAATACATAACGTCACAAAAATAAATGACGTCACAAAATACATAACGTCACAAATATAAATGAGGTAACAAAATACATAACGTCACAAAAATAAATGACGCCACAATATACATAACGTCACAAAAATAAATGACGTCACAAAATACAAAACGTCACAAAAACAAATGACGTCACAAAAACATAACGTCACAAAAATAAATGACGTCACAAAATACATAACGTCACAAAAATAAATGACGTCACAAAATTTAATTACGTCACAAAATACCTAACGTCACAAAAATAAATGACGTCACATAATACATAACGTCAAAAAAATAAATGACGTCACAAAATACATAACGTCACAAAAATAAATGACGTCACAAAATACATAATGTCACAAAAATAAATGACGTCACAAAATACATAACGTCACAAAAAAAAATGACGTCACAAAATACATAACGTCACAAAAATAAATGACGTCACAAAATACATAACGTCACAAAAATAAATGACGTCACAAAATACATAACGTCACAAAAATTAATGACGTCACAATAATAAATGACGTGACAAAATACATAACGTCACAAAAATAAATTACGTCACAAAAATAAATGATGTCACAAAATACATAACGTCAAAAAAATAAATGACGTCACAAAATACATAACGGCACAAAAATAAATGACGTCACAAAATACATAACGTCACAAAAATAAATGACGTCACAAAAATTAATTACGTCACAAAATACATAACGTCACAAAAATAAACGACGTCACAAAATACATAACGTCACAAAAATAAATGACGCCACAATAATAAATGACGTCACAAAATACATAACGTCAAAAAAAAATGACGTCACAAAAAACATAACGTCACAAAAATAAATGACGTCACAAAATACATAACATCACAAAAAAAATGACGTCACAAAATACATAACGTCACAAAAATAAATGACGTCACAAAATACATAACGTCACAAATATAAATGACGTCACAAAAATAAATGACGTCACAAAATACATAACGTCACAAAAATAAATAACGTCACAAAATACATAACGTCACAAAAATAAATGAGGTCACAAAATACATAACGTCACAAAAATAAATGACTCCACAATATACATAACGTCACAAAAATAAATGACATCACAAAATACAAAACGTCACAAAAACAAATGACGTCACAAAATACATAACGTCACAAAATTAATGACGTCACAAAATACATAACGTCACAAAAATAAATGACGTCACAAAATACATAACGTCACAAAATACATAACGTCACAAAAATAAATGACGTCACAATAATAAATGACGTCGCAAAATACTTAACGTCACAAAAATAAATGAGGTCACAAAATACATAACGTCACAAAAAATAAATGACGTCACAAAATACATAACGTCACAAAAATAAATGACGTCACAAAATACATAACGTCACAAAAATAAATGACGTCACAAAAATTAATTACGTCACAAAATACATAACGTCACAAAAATAAACGACGTCACAAAATACATGACGTCACAAAAATAAATGACGTCACAAAATACATAACGTCACAAAATACATAACGTCACAAAAATAAATGACGTCACAATAATAAATGACGTCGCAAAATACTTAAAGTCACAAAAATAAATGACGTCACAAAATACATAACGTCACAAAAAATAAATGACGTCACAAAATACATAACGTCGAAAAAATAAATGACGTCACAAAATACATAACGTCACAAAAATAAATGACGTCACAAAATACATAACATCACTAAAATAAATGACGTCACAAAATACATAACGTCACAAAAATAAATGACGTCACAAAATGCATAACGTCACAAAATACATAACGTCACAAAAATAAATGACGTCACAATAATAAATGACGTCACAAAATTCATAACGTCAAAAAAATAAATAACGTCACAAAATAAATAACGTCACAAAAATAAATGACGTCACAAAATACATAACGTCACAAAAATAAATGACGTCACAAAATACATAACGTCACAAAAATAAATGACGTCACAAAATACATAACGTCAAAAAAATAAATGACGTCAAAAAATGCATAACGTCACAAAATACATAACGGCACAAAAATAAATGACGTCACAAAATACATAACGTCACAAAATACATAACGTCACAAAAATAAATGACGTCACAATAATAAATGACGTCACGAAATTCATAACGTCAAAAAAATAAATAACGTCACAAAATACATAACGTCACAAAAATAAATGAGGTCACAAAATACATAACGTTACAAATATAAATGACGTCACAAATATTAATACATAACGTCACAAAAATAAATGACGTCACAAAATACATAACGTCACAAATATAAATGACGTCAAAAAAATAATTGACGTCACAAAATACATAACGTCACAAAAATAAATGACGTCACAAAATACATAACATCACAAAAATATATGACGTCACAAAATACATAACGTCACAAAAATAAATGACGTCAAAAAATACATAACGTCACAAAAATAAATGACGTCACAAAATACATAACGTAACAAAAATAAATGACGTCACAAAATACATAACGTCACAAAAATAAATGACGTCACAAAATACATAACGTCACAAAAATAAATGACGTCACAAAATACATAACGTCACAAAAATATATGACGTCACAAAATACATAACGTCACAAAAATAAATGACGTCACAATAATAAATGACGTCGCAAAATAGTTAACGTCACAAAAATAAATGACGTCACAAAATACATATCGTCACAAAAAATAAATGACGTCTCAAAATACATAACGTCACAAAAATAAATGACGTCACAATAATAAATGACGTCGCAAAATAGTTAACGTCACAAAAATAAATGAGGTCACAAAATACATAACGTCAAAAAAATAAATGACGCCACAATATACATAACGTCACAAAAATAAATGACGTCACAAAATACAAAACGTCACACAAACAAATGAAGTCACAAAAAACATAACGTCACAAACATAAATGACGTCACAAAATACATAACGTCACAAAAATAAATGACGTCACAATAATTAATTACGTCACAAAATACCTAACGTCACAAAAATAAATGACGTCACATAATACATAACGTCAAAAAAATAAATGACGTCAAAAAATACATAACGTCACAAAAATAAATGATGTCACAAAAATTAATTACGTCACAAAATACATAACGTCCCAAAAATAAATGACGTCACAAAATACATAACGGCACAAAAATAAATGACGTCACAAAATACATAACGTCACAAAAAGAAATGACATCACAAAATACATAACGTCAAAAAAAAATTGACGTCAAAAAATACATAACGTCACAAAAATAATTGACGTCACAAAATACATAACGTCACAAAAATAAATTACGTCACAAAATACATAACGTCACAAATATAAATGACGTCACAAAAATAAATGACGTCACAAAATACATAACGTCACAAATATAAATAACGTCACAAAATACATAAAGTCACAAAAATAAATGAGGTCACAAAATACATAACGTCACAAATATAAATGACGTCACAAATATTAATACATAACGTCACAAAAATAAATGACGTCACAAAATACATAACGTCACAAATATAAATGACGTCACAAAAATAAATGACGTCACAAAATACATAACGTCACAAAAATAAATAACGTCACAAAATACATAACGTCACAAAAATAAATGAGGTAACAAAATACATAACGTCACAAAAATAAATGACGCCACAATATACATAACGTCACAAAAATAAATGACGTCACAAAATACAAAACGTCACAAAAACAAATGACGTCACAAAAACATAAAGTCACAAAAATAAATGACGTCACAAAATACATAACGTCACAAAAATAAATGACGTCACAAAAATTAATTACGTCACAAAATACCTAACGTCACAAGTATAAATGACGTCACATAATACATAACGTCAAAAAAATAAATGACGTCACAAAATACATAACGTCACAAAAATAAATGACGTCACAAAATACATAATGTCACAAAAATAAATGACGTCACAAAATACATATCGTGTCAAAAATAAATGACGTCACAAAATACATAACGTCACAAAAATAAATGACGTCACAAAATACATAACATCACTAAAATAAATGACGTCACAAAATACATAACGTCACAAAAATAAATGACGTCACAAAATACATAACGTCGAAAATAAATGACGTCACAAAATACATAACGTCAAAAAAATAAATGACGTCACAAAATGCATAACGTCACAAAATACATAACGTCACAAAAATAAATGACGTCACAATAATAAATGACGTCACAAAATTCATAACGTCAAAAAAATAAATAACGTCACAAAATACATAACGTCACAAAAATAAATGACGTCACAAAATACATAACGTCACAAAAATAAATGACGTCACAAAATACATAACGTCACAAAAATAAATGACGTCACAAAATACATAACGTCAAAAAAATAAATGACGTCAAAAAATGCATAACGTCACAAAATACATAACGGCACAAAAATAAATGACGTCACAAAATACATAACGTCACAAAATACATAACGTCACAAAAATAAATGACGTCACAATAATAAATGACGTCACGAAATTCATAACGTCAAAAAAATAAATAACGTCACAAAATACATAACGTCACAAAAATAAATGAGGTCACAAAATACATAACGTCACAAATATAAATGACGTCACAAATATTAATACATAAAATCACAAAAATAAATGACGTCACAAAATACATAACGTCACAAATATAAATGACGTCAAAAAATAATTGACGTCACAAAATACATAACGTCACAAAAATAAATGACGTCACAAAATACATAACATCACAAAAATATATGACGTCACAAAATACATAACGTCACAAAAATAAATGACGTCAAAAAATACATAACATCACAAAAATAAATGACGTCACAAAATACATAACGTAACAAAAATTAATGACGTCACAAAATACATAACGTCACACAAATAAATGACGTCACAAAATACATAACGTCACAAAAATAAATGACGTCACAAAATACATAACGTCACAAAAATATATGACGTCACAAAATACATAACGTCACAAAATACATAACGTCACAAAAATAAATGACGTCACAATAATAAATGACGTCGCAAAATAGTTAACGTCACAAAAATAAATGACGTCACAAAATACATATCGTCACAAAAAATAAATGACGTCTCAAAATACATAACGTCACAAAAATAAATGACGTCACAATAATAAATGACGTCGCAAAATAGTTAACGTCACAAAAATAAAATGAGGTCACAAAATACATAACGTCAAAAAAATAAATGACGCCACAATATACATAACGTCACAAAAATAAATGACGTCACAAAATACAAAACGTCACAAAAACAAATGAAGTCACAAAAAACATAACGTCACAAACATAAATGACGTCACAAAATACATAACGTCACAAAAATAAATGACGTCACAATAATTAATTACGTCACAAAATACCTAACGTCACAAAAATAAATGACGTCACATAATACATTACGTCAAAAAAATAAATGACGTCACAAAATACATAACGTCACAAAAATAAATGATGTCACAAAAATTAATTACGTCACAAAATACATAACGTCCCAAAAATAAATGACGTCACAAAATACATAACGGCACAAAAATAAATGACGTCACAAAATACCTAACGTCACAAAAAGAAATGACATCACAAAATACATAACGTCAAAAAAATAATTGACGTCAAAAAATACATAACGTCACAAAAATAATTGACGTCACAAAATACATAACGTCACAAATATAAATGACGTCACAAAAATAAATGACGTCACAAAATACATAACGTCACAAATATAAATAACGTCACAAAATACATAAAGTCACAAAAATAAATGAGGTCACAAAATACATAACGTCACAAATATAAATGACGTCACAAATATTAATACATAACGTCACAAAAATAAATGACGTCACAAAATACATAACGTCACAAATATAAATGACGTCACAAAAATAAATGACGTCACAAAATACATAACGTCACAAAAATAAATAACGTCACAAAATACATAACGTCACAAAAATAAATGAGGTAACAAAATACATAACGTCACAAAAATAAATGACGCCACAATATACATAACGTCACAAAAATAAATGACGTCACAAAATACAAAACGTCACAAAAACAAATGACGTCACAAAAACATAAAGTCACAAAAATAAATGACGTCACAAAATACATAACGTCACAAAAATAAATGACGTCACAAAATACATAACGTCACAAAAATAAATGACGTCACAAAATACATAACGTCACAAAAATAAATGACGCCACAATATACATAACGTCACAAAAATAAATGACGTCACAAAATACAAAACGTCACAAAAACAAATGACGTCACAAAAACATAAAGTCACAAAAATAAATGACGTCACAAAATACATAACGTCACAAAAATAAATGACGTCACAAAAATTAATTACGTCACAAAATACCTAACGTCACAAAAATAAATGACGTCACATATTACATAACGTCAAAAAAATAAATGACGTCACAAAATACATAACGTCACAAAAATAAATGACGTCACAAAATACATAATGTCACAAAAATAAATGACGTCACAAAATACATAACGTCACAAAAATAAATGACGTCACAAAATACATAAAGTCACAAAAATAAATGACGTCACAAAATACATAACGTCACAAAAATAAATGACGTCACAAAATACATAACGTCACAAAAATAAATGACGTCACAATAATAAATGACGTGACAAAATACATAACGTCACAAAAATAAATTACGTCACAAAATACATAACGTCACAAAAATAAATGACGTCACAAAATACATAACGTCACAAAAATAAATGACGTCACAAAATACATAACGTCACAAAAATAAATGACGTCAAAAAATACATAACGTCACAAAACTCATAACGTCACAAAAATAAATGACGTCACAAAATACATAACGTCACAAAAATAAATGACGTCACAATAATAAATGACGTCACAAAATACTAAACGTCACAAAAAATGACGTGACAAAATACATAACGTCACAAAAATAAATTACGTCACAAAATACATAACGTCACAAAAATAAATGACGTCACAAAATACATAACGTCACAAAAATTAATTACGTCACAAAATACATAACGTCACAAAAATAAATGACGTCACAAAATACCTAACGTCACAAAAAGAAATGACGTCACAAAATACCTAACGTCACAAAAGGAAATGACGTCACAAAATACATAACGTCACAAAAATAATTGACGTCACAAAATACATAACGTCACAAAAATACTTGACGTCACAAAATGCATAACGTCACAAAAATAAATGACGTCACAAAATACATAACGTCACAAATATAAATGACGTCACAAAAATAAATGACGTCACAAAATACATAACGTCACAAAAATAAATAACGTCACAAAATACATAACGTCACAAAAATAAATGAGGTCACAAAATACATAACGTCACAAATATAAATGACGTCACAAATATTAATACATAACGTCACAAAAAATAAATGACGTCACAAAATACATAACGTCACAAATATAAATGACGTCACAAAAATAAATGACGTCACAAAATACATCACGTCACAAATATAAATGACGTCACAAAAATAAATGACGTCACAAAATACATAACGTCACAAAAATAAATAACGTCACAAAATAAATAACGTCACAAAAATAAATGACGTCACAAAATACATAACGGCACAAAAATAAATGACGTCACAAAATACCTAACGTCACAAAAAGAAATGACATCACAAAATACATAACGTCAAAAAAATAATTGACGTCAAAAAATACATAACGTCACAAAAATAATTGACGTCACAAAATACATAACGTCACAAATATAAATGACGTCACAAAAATAAATGACGTCACAAAATACATAACGTCACAAATATAAATAACGTCACAAAATACATAAAGTCACAAAAATAAATGAGGTCACAAAATACATAACGTCACAAATATAAATGACGTCACAAATATTAATACATAACGTCACAAAAATAAATGACGTCACAAAATACATAACGTCACAAATATAAATGACGTCACAAAAATAAATGACGTCACAAAATACATAACGTCACAAAAATAAATAACGTCACAAAATACATAACGTCACAAAAATAAATGAGGTCACAAAATACATAACGTCACAAATATAAATGACGTCACAAATATTAATACATAACGTCACAAAAAATAAATGACGTCACAAAATACATAACGTCACAAATATAAATGACGTCACAAAAATAAATGACGTCACAAAATACATCACGTCACAAATATAAATGACGTCACAAAAATAAATGACGTCACAAAATACATAACGTCACAAAAATAAATAACGTCACAAAATAAATAACGTCACAAAAATAAATGACGTCACAAAATACATAACGGCACAAAAATAAATGACGTCACAAAATACCTAACGTCACAAAAAGAAATGACATCACAAAATACATAACGTCAAAAAAATAATTGACGTCAAAAAATACATAACGTCACAAAAATAATTGACGTCACAAAATACATAACGTCACAAATATAAATGACGTCACAAAAATAAATGACGTCACAAAATACATAACGTCACAAATATAAATAACGTCACAAAATACATAAAGTCACAAAAATAAATGAGGTCACAAAATACATAACGTCACAAATATAAATGACGTCACAAATATTAATACATAACGTCACAAAAATAAATGACGTCACAAAATACATAACGTCACAAATATAAATGACGTCACAAAAATAAATGACGTCACAAAATACATAACGTCACAAAAATAAATAACGTCACAAAATACATAACGTCACAAAAATAAATGAGGTCACAAAATACATAACGTCACAAATATAAATGACGTCACAAATATTAATACATAACGTCACAAAAAATAAATGACGTCACAAAATACATAACGTCACAAATATAAATGACGTCACAAAAATAAATGACGTCACAAAATACATCACGTCACAAATATAAATGACGTCACAAAAATAAATGACGTCACAAAATACATAACGTCACAAAAATAAATAACGTCACAAAATAAATAACGTCACAAAAATAAATGACGTCACAAAATACATAACGGCACAAAAATAAATGACGTCACAAAATACCTAACGTCACAAAAAGAAATGACATCACAAAATACATAACGTCAAAAAAATAATTGACGTCAAAAAATACATAACGTCACAAAAATAATTGACGTCACAAAATACATAACGTCACAAATATAAATGACGTCACAAAAATAAATGACGTCACAAAATACATAACGTCACAAATATAAATAACGTCACAAAATACATAAAGTCACAAAAATAAATGAGGTCACAAAATACATAACGTCACAAATATAAATGACGTCACAAATATTAATACATAACGTCACAAAAATAAATGACGTCACAAAATACATAACGTCACAAAAATAAATGACGTCACAATAATTAATTACGTCACAAAATACCTAACGTCACAAAAATAAATGACGTCACATAATACATTACGTCAAAAAAATAAATGACGTCACAAAATACATAACGTCACAAAAATAAATGATGTCACAAAAATTAATTACGTCACAAAATACATAACGTCCCAAAAATAAATGACGTCACAAAATACATAACGGCACAAAAATAAATGACGTCACAAAATACCTAACGTCACAAAAAGAAATGACATCACAAAATACATAACGTCAAAAAAATAATTGACGTCAAAAAATACATAACGTCACAAAAATAATTGACGTCACAAAATACATAACGTCACAAATATAAATGACGTCACAAAAATAAATGACGTCACAAAATACATAACGTCACAAATATAAATAACGTCACAAAATACATAAAGTCACAAAAATAAATGAGGTCACAAAATACATAACGTCACAAATATAAATGACGTCACAAATATTAATACATAACGTCACAAAAATAAATGACGTCACAAAATACATAACGTCACAAATATAAATGACGTCACAAAAATAAATGACGTCACAAAATACATAACGTCACAAAAATAAATAACGTCACAAAATACATAACGTCACAAAAATAAATGAGGTAACAAAATACATAACGTCACAAAAATAAATGACGCCACAATATACATAACGTCACAAAAATAAATGACGTCACAAAATACAAAACGTCACAAAAACAAATGACGTCACAAAAACATAAAGTCACAAAAATAAATGACGTCACAAAAATTAATTACGTCACAAAATACCTAACGTCACAAAAATAAATGACGTCACATATTACATAACGTCAAAAAAATAAATGACGTCACAAAATACATAACGTCACAAAAATAAATGACGTCACAAAATACATAATGTCACAAAAATAAATGACGTCACAAAATACATAACGTCACAAAAATAAATGACGTCACAAAATACATAAAGTCACAAAAATAAATGACGTCACAAAATACATAACGTCACAAAAATAAATGACGTCACAAAATACATAACGTCACAAAAATAAATGACGTCACAATAATAAATGACGTGACAAAATACATAACGTCACAAAAATAAATTACGTCACAAAATACATAACGTCACAAAAATAAATGACGTCACAAAATACATAACGTCACAAAAATAAATGACGTCACAAAATACATAACGTCACAAAAATAAATGACGTCAAAAAATACATAACGTCACAAAACTCATAACGTCACAAAAATAAATGACGTCACAAAATACATAACGTCACAAAAATAAATGACGTCACAATAATAAATGACGTCACAAAATACTAAACGTCACAAAAAATGACGTGACAAAATACATAACGTCACAAAAATAAATTACGTCACAAAATACATAACGTCACAAAAATAAATGACGTCACAAAATACATAACGTCACAAAAATTAATTACGTCACAAAATACATAACGTCACAAAAATAAATGACGTCACAAAATACCTAACGTCACAAAAAGAAATGACGTCACAAAATACCTAACGTCACAAAAGGAAATGACGTCACAAAATACATAACGTCACAAAAATAATTGACGTCACAAAATACATAACGTCACAAAAATAAATAACGTCACAAAATACATAACGTCACAAAAATAAATGAGGTCACAAAATACATAACGTCACAAATATAAATGACGTCACAAATATTAATACATAACGTCACAAAAAATAAATGACGTCACAAAATACATAACGTCACAAATATAAATGACGTCACAAAAATAAATGACGTCACAAAATACATCACGTCACAAATATAAATGACGTCACAAAAATAAATGACGTCACAAAATACATAACGTCACAAAAATAAATAACGTCACAAAATAAATAACGTCACAAAAATAAATGACGTCACAAAATACATAACGGCACAAAAATAAATGACGTCACAAAATACCTAACGTCACAAAAAAAGAATTACATCACAAAATACATAACGTCAAAAAAATAATTGACGTCAAAAAATACATAACGTCACAAAAATAATTGACGTCACAAAATACATAACGTCACAAATATAAATGACGTCTCAAAAATAAATGACGTCACAAAATACATAACGTCACAAATATAAATAATGTCACAAAATACATAAAGTCACAAAAATAAATGAGGTCACAAAATACATAACGTCACAAATATAAATGACGTCACAAATATTAATACATAACGTCACAAAAATAAATGACGTCACAAAATACATAACGTCACAAATATAAATGACGTCACAAAAATAAATGACGTCACAAAATACATAACGTCACAAAAATAAATAACGTCACAAAATACATAACGTCACAAAAATAAATGAGGTAACAAAATACATAACGTCACAAAAATAAATGACGCCACAATATACATAACGTCACAAAAATAAATGACGTCACAAAATACAAAACGTCACAAAAACAAATGACGTCACAAAAACATAAAGTCACAAAAATAAATGACGTCACAAAATACATAACGTCACAAAAATAAATGACGTCACAAAAATTAATTACGTCACAAAATACCTAACGTCACAAAAATAAATGACGTCACATATTACATAACGTCAAAAAAATAAATGACGTCACAAAATACATAACGTCACAAAAATAAATGACGTCACAAAATACATAATGTCACAAAAATAAATGACGTCACAAAATACATAACGTCACAAAAATAAATGACGTCACAAAATACATAAAGTCACAAAAATAAATGACGTCACAAAATACATAACGTCACAAAAATAAATGACGTCACAAAATACATAACGTCACAAAAATAAATGACGTCACAATAATAAATGACGTGACAAAATACATAACGTCACAAAAATAAATTACGTCACAAAATACATAACGTCACAAAAATAAATGACGTCACAAAATACATAACGTCACAAAAATAAATGACGTCACAAAATACATAACGTCACAAAAATAAATGACGTCAAAAAATACATAACGTCACAAAACTCATAACGTCACAAAAATAAATGACGTCACAAAATACATAACGTCACAAAAATAAATGACGTCACAATAATAAATGACGTCACAAAATACTAAACGTCACAAAAAATGACGTGACAAAATACATAACGTCACAAAAATAAATTACGTCACAAAATACATAACGTCACAAAAATAAATGACGTCACAAAATACATAACGTCACAAAAATTAATTACGTCACAAAATACATAACGTCACAAAAATAAATGACGTCACAAAATACCTAACGTCACAAAAAGAAATGACGTCATAAAATACCTAACGTCACAAAAGGAAATGACGTCACAAAATACATAACGTCACAAAAATAATTGACGTCACAAAATACATAACGTCACAAAAATACTTGACGTCACAAAATGCATAACGTCACAAAAATAAATGACGTCACAAAATACATAACGTCACAAATATAAATGACGTCACAAAAATAAATGACGTCACAAAATACATAACGTCACAAAAATAAATAACGTCACAAAATACATAACGTCACAAAAATAAATGAGGTCACAAAATACATAACGTCACAAATATAAATGACGTCACAAATATTAATACATAACGTCACAAAAAATAAATGACGTCACAAAATACATAACGTCACAAATATAAATGACGTCACAAAAATAAATGACGTCACAAAATACATCACGTCACAAATATAAATGACGTCACAAAAATAAATGACGTCACAAAATACATAACGTCACAAAAATAAATAACGTCACAAAATAAATAACGTCACAAAAATAAATGACGTCACAAAATACATAACGGCACAAAAATAAATGACGTCACAAAATACCTAACGTCACAAAAAGAAATTACATCACAAAATACATAACGTCACAAAAATAATTGACGTCACAAAATACATAACGTCACAAAAATAATTGACGTCACAAAATACATAACGTCACAAAAATAAATTACGTCACAAAATACATAACGTCACAAATATAAATGACGTCACAAAAATAAATGACGTCACAAAATACATAACGTCACAAATATAAATAACGTCACAAAATACATAACGTCACAAAAATAAATGAGGTCACAAAATACATAACGTCACAAATATAAATGACGTCACAAATATTAATACATAACATCACAAAAATAAATGACGTCACAAAATACATAACGTCACAAATATAAATGACGTCACAAAAATAAATGACGTCACAAAATACATAACGTCACAAAAATAAATAACGTCACAAAATACATAACGTCACAAAAATAAATGAGGTAACAAAATACATAACGTCACAAAAATAAATGACGCCACAATATACATAACGTCACAAAAATAAATGACGTCACAAAATACAAAACGTCACAAAAACAAATGACGTCACAAAAACATAACGTCACAAAAATAAATGACGTCACAAAATACATAACGTCACAAAAATAAATGACGTCACAAAAATTAATTACGTCACAAAATACCTAACGTCACAAAAATAAATGACGTCACATAATACATAACGTCAAAAAAATAAATGACGTCACAAAATACATAACATCACAAAAATAAATGACATCACAAAATACATAACGTCAAAAAAATAATTGACGTCAAAAAATACATAACGTCACAAAAATAATTGACGTCACAAAATACATAACGTCACAAATATAAATGACGTCACAAAAATAAATGACGTCACAAAATACATAACGTCACAAATATAAATAACGTCACAAAATACATAAAGTCACAAAAATAAATGAGGTCACAAAATACATAACGTCACAAATATAAATGACGTCACAAATATTAATACATAACGTCACAAAAATAAATGACGTCACAAAATACATAACGTCACAAAAATAAATGACGTCACAATAATTAATTACGTCACAAAATACCTAACGTCACAAAAATAAATGACGTCACATAATACATTACGTCAAAAAAATAAATGACGTCACAAAATACATAACGTCACAAAAATAAATGATGTCACAAAAATTAATTACGTCACAAAATACATAACGTCCCAAAAATAAATGACGTCACAAAATACATAACGGCACAAAAATAAATGACGTCACAAAATACCTAACGTCACAAAAAGAAATGACATCACAAAATACATAACGTCAAAAAAATAATTGACGTCAAAAAATACATAACGTCACAAAAATAATTGACGTCACAAAATACATAACGTCACAAATATAAATGACGTCACAAAAATAAATGACGTCACAAAATACATAACGTCACAAATATAAATAACGTCACAAAATACATAAAGTCACAAAAATAAATGAGGTCACAAAATACATAACGTCACAAATATAAATGACGTCACAAATATTAATACATAACGTCACAAAAATAAATGACGTCACAAAATACATAACGTCACAAATATAAATGACGTCACAAAAATAAATGACGTCACAAAATACATAACGTCACAAAAATAAATAACGTCACAAAATACATAACGTCACAAAAATAAATGAGGTAACAAAATACATAACGTCACAAAAATAAATGACGCCACAATATACATAACGTCACAAAAATAAATGACGTCACAAAATACAAAACGTCACAAAAACAAATGACGTCACAAAAACATAAAGTCACAAAAATAAATGACGTCACAAAAATTAATTACGTCACAAAATACCTAACGTCACAAAAATAAATGACGTCACATATTACATAACGTCAAAAAAATAAATGACGTCACAAAATACATAACGTCACAAAAATAAATGACGTCACAAAATACATAATGTCACAAAAATAAATGACGTCACAAAATACATAACGTCACAAAAATAAATGACGTCACAAAATACATAAAGTCACAAAAATAAATGACGTCACAAAATACATAACGTCACAAAAATAAATGACGTCACAAAATACATAACGTCACAAAAATAAATGACGTCACAATAATAAATGACGTGACAAAATACATAACGTCACAAAAATAAATTACGTCACAAAATACATAACGTCACAAAAATAAATGACGTCACAAAATACATAACGTCACAAAAATAAATGACGTCACAAAATACATAACGTCACAAAAATAAATGACGTCAAAAAATACATAACGTCACAAAACTCATAACGTCACAAAAATAAATGACGTCACAAAATACATAACGTCACAAAAATAAATGACGTCACAATAATAAATGACGTCACAAAATACTAAACGTCACAAAAAATGACGTGACAAAATACATAACGTCACAAAAATAAATTACGTCACAAAATACATAACGTCACAAAAATAAATGACGTCACAAAATACATAACGTCACAAAAATTAATTACGTCACAAAATACATAACGTCACAAAAATAAATGACGTCACAAAATACCTAACGTCACAAAAAGAAATGACGTCACAAAATACCTAACGTCACAAAAGGAAATGACGTCACAAAATACATAACGTCACAAAAATAATTGACGTCACAAAATACATAACGTCACAAAAATAAATAACGTCACAAAATACATAACGTCACAAAAATAAATGAGGTCACAAAATACATAACGTCACAAATATAAATGACGTCACAAATATTAATACATAACGTCACAAAAAATAAATGACGTCACAAAATACATAACGTCACAAATATAAATGACGTCACAAAAATAAATGACGTCACAAAATACATCACGTCACAAATATAAATGACGTCACAAAAATAAATGACGTCACAAAATACATAACGTCACAAAAATAAATAACGTCACAAAATAAATAACGTCACAAAAATAAATGACGTCACAAAATACATAACGGCACAAAAATAAATGACGTCACAAAATACCTAACGTCACAAAAAAAGAATTACATCACAAAATACATAACGTCAAAAAAATAATTGACGTCAAAAAATACATAACGTCACAAAAATAATTGACGTCACAAAATACATAACGTCACAAATATAAATGACGTCTCAAAAATAAATGACGTCACAAAATACATAACGTCACAAATATAAATAATGTCACAAAATACATAAAGTCACAAAAATAAATGAGGTCACAAAATACATAACGTCACAAATATAAATGACGTCACAAATATTAATACATAACGTCACAAAAATAAATGACGTCACAAAATACATAACGTCACAAATATAAATGACGTCACAAAAATAAATGACGTCACAAAATACATAACGTCACAAAAATAAATAACGTCACAAAATACATAACGTCACAAAAATAAATGAGGTAACAAAATACATAACGTCACAAAAATAAATGACGCCACAATATACATAACGTCACAAAAATAAATGACGTCACAAAATACAAAACGTCACAAAAACAAATGACGTCACAAAAACATAAAGTCACAAAAATAAATGACGTCACAAAATACATAACGTCACAAAAATAAATGACGTCACAAAAATTAATTACGTCACAAAATACCTAACGTCACAAAAATAAATGACGTCACATATTACATAACGTCAAAAAAATAAATGACGTCACAAAATACATAACGTCACAAAAATAAATGACGTCACAAAATACATAATGTCACAAAAATAAATGACGTCACAAAATACATAACGTCACAAAAATAAATGACGTCACAAAATACATAAAGTCACAAAAATAAATGACGTCACAAAATACATAACGTCACAAAAATAAATGACGTCACAAAATACATAACGTCACAAAAATAAATGACGTCACAATAATAAATGACGTGACAAAATACATAACGTCACAAAAATAAATTACGTCACAAAATACATAACGTCACAAAAATAAATGACGTCACAAAATACATAACGTCACAAAAATAAATGACGTCACAAAATACATAACGTCACAAAAATAAATGACGTCAAAAAATACATAACGTCACAAAACTCATAACGTCACAAAAATAAATGACGTCACAAAATACATAACGTCACAAAAATAAATGACGTCACAATAATAAATGACGTCACAAAATACTAAACGTCACAAAAAATGACGTGACAAAATACATAACGTCACAAAAATAAATTACGTCACAAAATACATAACGTCACAAAAATAAATGACGTCACAAAATACATAACGTCACAAAAATTAATTACGTCACAAAATACATAACGTCACAAAAATAAATGACGTCACAAAATACCTAACGTCACAAAAAGAAATGACGTCATAAAATACCTAACGTCACAAAAGGAAATGACGTCACAAAATACATAACGTCACAAAAATAATTGACGTCACAAAATACATAACGTCACAAAAATACTTGACGTCACAAAATGCATAACGTCACAAAAATAAATGACGTCACAAAATACATAACGTCACAAATATAAATGACGTCACAAAAATAAATGACGTCACAAAATACATAACGTCACAAAAATAAATAACGTCACAAAATACATAACGTCACAAAAATAAATGAGGTCACAAAATACATAACGTCACAAATATAAATGACGTCACAAATATTAATACATAACGTCACAAAAAATAAATGACGTCACAAAATACATAACGTCACAAATATAAATGACGTCACAAAAATAAATGACGTCACAAAATACATCACGTCACAAATATAAATGACGTCACAAAAATAAATGACGTCACAAAATACATAACGTCACAAAAATAAATAACGTCACAAAATAAATAACGTCACAAAAATAAATGACGTCACAAAATACATAACGGCACAAAAATAAATGACGTCACAAAATACCTAACGTCACAAAAAGAAATTACATCACAAAATACATAACGTCACAAAAATAATTGACGTCACAAAATACATAACGTCACAAAAATAATTGACGTCACAAAATACATAACGTCACAAAAATAAATTACGTCACAAAATACATAACGTCACAAATATAAATGACGTCACAAAAATAAATGACGTCACAAAATACATAACGTCACAAATATAAATAACGTCACAAAATACATAACGTCACAAAAATAAATGAGGTCACAAAATACATAACGTCACAAATATAAATGACGTCACAAATATTAATACATAACATCACAAAAATAAATGACGTCACAAAATACATAACGTCACAAATATAAATGACGTCACAAAAATAAATGACGTCACAAAATACATAACGTCACAAAAATAAATAACGTCACAAAATACATAACGTCACAAAAATAAATGAGGTAACAAAATACATAACGTCACAAAAATAAATGACGCCACAATATACATAACGTCACAAAAATAAATGACGTCACAAAATACAAAACGTCACAAAAACAAATGACGTCACAAAAACATAACGTCACAAAAATAAATGACGTCACAAAATACATAACGTCACAAAAATAAATGACGTCACAAAAATTAATTACGTCACAAAATACCTAACGTCACAAAAATAAATGACGTCACATAATACATAACGTCAAAAAAATAAATGACGTCACAAAATACATAACATCACAAAAATAAATGACGTCACAAAATACATAATGTCACAAAAATAAATGACGTCACAAAATACATAACGTCACAAAAATAAATGACGTCACAAAATACATAACGTCACAAAAAAAATGACGTCACAAAATACATAACGTCACAAAAATAAATGACGTCACAAAATACATAACGTCACAAAAATTAATGACGTCACAATAATAAATGACGTGACAAAATACATAACGTTACAAAAATAAATTACGTCACAAAAATAAATGATGTCACAAAATACATAACGTCAAAAAAATAAATGACGTCACAAAATACATAACGTCACAAAAATAAATGACGTCACAAAATACATAACGTCACAAAAATAAATGACGTCACAAAAATAAATGAGGTAACAAAATACATAACGTCACAAAAATAAACGACGTCACAAAATACATAACGTCACAAAAATAAATGACGCCACAATAATAAATGACGTCACAAAATACATAACGTCAAAAAAAAATGACGTCGAAAAAATACATAACGTCACAAAAATAAATGACGTCACAAAATACATAACATCACAAAAAAAATGACGTCACAAAATACATAACGTCACAAAAATAAATGACGTCACAAAATACATAACGTCACAAATATAAATGACGTCACAAAAATAAATGACGTCACAAAATACATAACGTCACAAAAATAAATAACGTCACAAAATACATAACGTCACAAAAATAAATGAGGTCACAAAATACATAACGTCACAAAAATAAATGACTCCACAATATACATAACGTCACAAAAATAAATGACATCACAAAATACAAAACGTCACAAAAACAAATGACGTCACAAAATACATAACGTCACAAAATTAATGACGTCACAAAATACATAACGTCACAAAAATAAATGACGTCACAAAATACATAACGTCACAAAATACATAACGTCACAAAAATAAATGACGTCACAATAATAAATGACGTCGCAAAATACTTAACGTCACAAAAATAAATGAGGTCACAAAATACATAACGTCACAAAAAATAAATGACGTCACAAAATACATAACGTCACAAAAATAAATGACGTCACAAAATACATAACGTCACAAAAATAAATGATGTCACAAAAATTAATTACGTCACAAAATACATAACGTCACAAAAATAAACGACGTCACAAAATACATAACGTCACAAAAATAAATGACGTCACAAAATACATAACGTCACAAAATACATAACGTCACAAAAATAAATGACGTCACAATAATAAATGACGTCGCAACATACTTAAAGTCACAAAAATAAATGACGTCACAAAATACATAACGTCACAAAAAATAAATGACGTCACAAAATACATAACGTCGAAAAAATAAATGACGTCCCAAAATACATAACGTCACAAAAATAAATGACGTCACAAAATACATAACATCACAAAAATAAATGACGTCACAAAATACATAACGTCACAAAAATAAATGACGTCACAAAATACATAACGTCACAAAAATAAATGACGTCACAAAATACATAACGTCAAAAAAATAAATGACGTCACAAAATGCATAACGTCATAAAATACATAACGTCACAAAAATAAATGACGTCACGATAATAAATGACGTCACAAAATTCATAACGTCAAAAAAATAAATAACGTCACAAAATACATAACGTCACAAAAAAAAATGACGTCACAAAATACATAACGTCACAAAAATAAATGACGTCACAAAATACATAACGTCACAAAAATAAATGACGTCACAAAATACATAACGTGAAAAAAATAAATGACGTCAAAAAATGCATAACGTCACAAAATACATAACGGCACAAAAATAAATGACGTCACAAAATACATAACGTCACAAAATACATAACGTCACAAAAATAAATGACGTCACAATAATAAATGACGACACGAAATTCATAACGTCAAAAAAATAAATAACGTCACAAAATACATAACGTCACAAAAATAAATGAGTTCACAAAATACATAACGTCACAAATATAAATGACGTCACAAATATTAATACATAACGTCACAAAAATAAATGACGTCACAAAATACATAACGTCACAAATATAAATGACGTCAAAAAAATAATTGACGTCACAAAATACATAACGTCACAAAAATAAATGACGTCACAAAATACATAACATCACAAAAATATATGACGTCAACAAATACATAACGTCACAAAAATAAATGACGTCAAAAAATACATAACGTCACAAAAATAAATGACGTCACAAAATACATAACGTAACAAAAATAAATGACGTCACAAAATACATAACGTCACAAAAATAAATGACGTCACAAAATACATAACGTCACAAAAATAAATGACGTCACAAAATACATAACGTCACAAAAATATATGACGTCACAAAATACATAACGTCACAAAATACATAACGTCACAAAAATAAATGACGTCACAAAATACATATCGTCACAAAAAATAAATGACGTCTCAAAATACATAACGTCACAAAAATAAATGACGTCACAATAATAAATGACGTCGCAAAATAGTTAACGTCACAAAAATAAATGAGGTCACAAAATACATAACGTCAAAAAAATAAATGACGCCACAATATACATAACGTCACAAAAATAAATGACGTCACAAAATACAAAACGTCACAAAAACAAATGAAGTCACAAAAAACATAACGTCACAAACATAAATGACGTCACAAAATACATAACGTCACAAAAATAAATGACGTCACAATAATTAATTACGTCACAAAATACCTAACGTCACAAAAATAAATGACGTCACATAATCCATTACGTCAAAAAAATAAATGACGTCACAAAATACATAACGTCACAAAAATAAATGATGTCACAAAAATTAATTACGTCACAAAATACATAACGTCCCAAAAATAAATGACGTCACAAAATACATAACGGCACAAAAATAAATGACGTCACAAAATACCTAACGTCACAAAAAGAAATGACATCACAAAATACATAACGTCAAAAAAATAATTGACGTCAAAAAATACATAACGTCACAAAAATAATTGACGTCACAAAATACATAACGTCACAAAAATAAATTACGTCACAAAATACATAACGTCACAAATATAAATGACGTCACAAAAATAAATGACGTCACAAAATACATAACGTCACAAATATAAATAACGTCACAAAATACATAAAGTCACAAAAATAAATGAGGTCACAAAATACATAACGTCACAAATATAAATGACGTCACAAATATTAATACATAACGTCACAAAAATAAATGACGTCACAAAATACATAACGTCACAAATATAAATGACGTCACAAAAATAAATGACGTCACAAAATACTAAACGTCACAAAAAATGACGTGACAAAATACATAACGTCACAAAAATAAATTACGTCACAAAATACATAACGTCACAAAAATAAATGACTCCACAATATACATAACGTCACAAAAATAAATGACATCACAAAATACAAAACGTCACAAAAACAAATGACGTCACAAAATACATAACGTCACAAAATTAATGACGTCACAAAATACATAACGTCACAAAAATAAATGACGTCACAAAATACATAACGTCACAAAATACATAACGTCACAAAAATAAATGACGTCACAATAATAAATGACGTCGCAAAATACTTAACGTCACAAAAATAAATGAGGTCACAAAATACATAACGTCACAAAAAATAAATGACGTCACAAAATACATAACGTCACAAAAATAAATGACGTCACAAAATACATAACGTCACAAAAATAAATGATGTCACAAAAATTAATTACGTCACAAAATACATAACGTCACAAAAATAAACGACGTCACAAAATACATAACGTCACAAAAATAAATGACGTCACAAAATACATAACGTCACAAAATACATAACGTCACAAAAATAAATGACGTCACAATAATAAATGACGTCGCAACATACTTAAAGTCACAAAAATAAATGACGTCACAAAATACATAACGTCACAAAAAATAAATGACGTCACAAAATACATAACGTCGAAAAAATAAATGACGTCCCAAAATACATAACGTCACAAAAATAAATGACGTCACAAAATACATAACATCACAAAAATAAATGACGTCACAAAATACATAACGTCACAAAAATAAATGACGTCACAAAATACATAACGTCACAAAAATAAATGACGTCACAAAATACATAACGTCAAAAAAATAAATGACGTCACAAAATGCATAACGTCATAAAATACATAACGTCACAAAAATAAATGACGTCACGATAATAAATGACGTCACAAAATTCATAACGTCAAAAAAATAAATAACGTCACAAAATACATAACGTCACAAAAAAAAATGACGTCACAAAATACATAACGTCACAAAAATAAATGACGTCACAAAATACATAACGTCACAAAAATAAATGACGTCACAAAATACATAACGTGAAAAAAATAAATGACGTCAAAAAATGCATAACGTCACAAAATACATAACGGCACAAAAATAAATGACGTCACAAAATACATAACGTCACAAAATACATAACGTCACAAAAATAAATGACGTCACAATAATAAATGACGACACGAAATTCATAACGTCAAAAAAATAAATAACGTCACAAAATACATAACGTCACAAAAATAAATGAGTTCACAAAATACATAACGTCACAAATATAAATGACGTCACAAATATTAATACATAACGTCACAAAAATAAATGACGTCACAAAATACATAACGTCACAAATATAAATGACGTCAAAAAAATAATTGACGTCACAAAATACATAACGTCACAAAAATAAATGACGTCACAAAATACATAACATCACAAAAATATATGACGTCAACAAATACATAACGTCACAAAAATAAATGACGTCAAAAAATACATAACGTCACAAAAATAAATGACGTCACAAAATACATAACGTAACAAAAATAAATGACGTCACAAAATACATAACGTCACAAAAATAAATGACGTCACAAAATACATAACGTCACAAAAATAAATGACGTCACAAAATACATAACGTCACAAAAATATATGACGTCACAAAATACATAACGTCACAAAATACATAACGTCACAAAAATAAATGACGTCACAAAATACATATCGTCACAAAAAATAAATGACGTCTCAAAATACATAACGTCACAAAAATAAATGACGTCACAATAATAAATGACGTCGCAAAATAGTTAACGTCACAAAAATAAATGAGGTCACAAAATACATAACGTCAAAAAAATAAATGACGCCACAATATACATAACGTCACAAAAATAAATGACGTCACAAAATATAAAACGTCACAAAAACAAATGAAGTCACAAAAAACATAACGTCACAAACATAAATGACGTCACAAAATACATAACGTCACAAAAATAAATGACGTCACAATAATTAATTACGTCACAAAATACCTAACGTCACAAAAATAAATGACGTCACATAATACATTACGTCAAAAAAATAAATGACGTCACAAAATACATAACGTCACAAAAATAAATGATGTCACAAAAATTAATTACGTCACAAAATACATAACGTCCCAAAAATAAATGACGTCACAAAATACATAACGGCACAAAAATAAATGACGTCACAAAATACCTAACGTCACAAAAAGAAATGACATCACAAAATACATAACGTCAAAAAAATAATTGACGTCAAAAAATACATAACGTCACAAAAATAATTGACGTCACAAAATACATAACGTCACAAAAATAAATTACGTCACAAAATACATAACGTCACAAATATAAATGACGTCACAAAAATAAATGACGTCACAAAATACATAACGTCACAAATATAAATAACGTCACAAAATACATAAAGTCACAAAAATAAATGAGGTCACAAAATACATAACGTCACAAATATAAATGACGTCACAAATATTAATACATAACGTCACAAAAATAAATGACGTCACAAAATACATAACGTCACAAATATAAATGACGTCACAAAAATAAATGACGTCACAAAATACTAAACGTCACAAAAAATGACGTGACAAAATACATAACGTCACAAAAATAAATTACGTCACAAAATACATAACGTCACAAAAATAAATGACGTCAAAAAATACATAACGTCACAAAACTCATAACGTCACAAAAATAAATGACGTCACAAAATACATAACGCCACAAAAATAAATGACGTCACAATAATAAATGACGTCACAAAATACTAAACGTCACAAAAAATGACGTGACAAAATACATAACGTCACAAAAATAAATTACGTCACAAAATACATAACGTCACAAAAATAAATGACGTCACAAAATACATAACGTCACAAAAATTAATTACGTCACAAAATACATAACGTCACAAAAATAAATGACGTCACAAAATACCTAACGTCACAAAAAGAAATGACGTCACAAAATACCTAACGTCACAAAAGGAAATGACGTCACAAAATACATAACGTCACAAAAATAATTGACGTCACAAAATACATAACGTCACAAAAATACTTGACGTCACAAAATGCATAACGTCACAAAAATAAATGACGTCACAAAATACATAACGTCACAAATATAAATGACGTCACAAAAATAAATGACGTCACAAAATACATAACGTCACAAAAATAAATAACGTCACAAAATACATAACGTCACAAAAATAAATGAGGTCACAAAATACATAACGTCACAAATATAAATGACGTCACAAATATTAATACATAACGTCACAAAAAATAAATGACGTCACAAAATACATAACGTCACAAATATAAATGACGTCACAAAAATAAATGACGTCACAAAATACATCACGTCACAAATATAAATGACGTCACAAAAATAAATGACGTCACAAAATACATAACGTCACAAAAATAAATAACGTCACAAAATAAATAACGTCACAAAAATAAATGACGTCACAAAATACATAACGGCACAAAAATAAATGACGTCACAAAATACCTAACGTCACAAAAAGAAATTACATCACAAAATACATAACGTCACAAAAATAATTGACGTCACAAAATACATAACGTCACAAAAATAATTGACGTCACTAAATACATAACGTCACAAAAATAAATTACGTCACAAAATACATAACGTCACAAATATAAATGACGTCACAAAAATAAATGACGTCACAAAATACATAACGTCACAAATATAAATAACGTCACAAAATACATAACGTCACAAAAATAAATGAGGTCACAAAATACATAACGTCACAAATATAAATGACGTCACAAATATTAATACATAACGTCACAAAAATAAATGACGTCACAAAATACATAACGTCACAAAAATAAATGAGGTCACAAAATACATAACGTCACAAATATAAATGACGTCACAAATATTAATACATAACGTCACAAAAATAAATGACGTCACAAAATACATAACGTCACAAATATAAATGACGTCACAAAAATAAATGACGTCACAAAATACATAACGTCACAAAAATAAATAACGTCACAAAATACATAACGTCACAAAAATAAATGAGGTAACAAAATACATAACGTCACAAAAATAAATGACGCCACAATATACATAACGTCACAAAAATAAATGACGTCACAAAAATTAATTACGTCACAAAATACCTAACGTCACAAAAATAAATGACGTCACATAATACATAACGTCAAAAAAATAAATGACGTCACAAAATACATAACATCACAAAAATAAATGACGTCACAAAATACATAATGTCACAAAAATAAATGACGTCACAAATTACATAACGTCACAAAAATAAATGACGTCACAAAATACATAACGTCACAAAAATTAATGACGTCACAATAATAAATGACGTGACAAAATACATAACGTTACAAAAATAAATTACGTCACAAAAATAAATGATGTCACAAAATACATAACGTCAAAAAAATAAATGACGTCACAAAATACATAACGTCACAAAAATAAATGACGTCACAAAATACATAACGTCACAAAAATAAATGACGTCACAAAAATTAATTACGTCACAAAATACATAACGTCACAAAAATAAACGACGTCACAAAATACATAACGTCACAAAAATAAATGACGCCACAATAATAAATGACGTCACAAAATACATAACGTCAAAAAAAAATGACGTCGAAAAAATACATAACGTCACAAAAATAAATGACGTCACAAAATACATAACGTCACAAATATAAATGACGTCACAAAAATAAATGACGTCACAAAATACATAACGTCACAAAAATAAATAACGTCACAAAATACATAACGTCACAAAAATAAATGAGGTCACAAAATACATAACGTCACAAAAATAAATGACTCCACAATATACATAACGTCACAAAAATAAATGACATCACAAAATACAAAACGTCACAAAAACAAATGACGTCACAAAATACACAACGTCACAAAATTAATGACGTCACAAAATACATAACGTCACAAAAATAAATGACGTCACAAAATACATAACGTCACAAAATACATAACGTCACAAAAATAAATGACGTCACAATAATAAATGACGTCGCAAAATACTTAACGTCACAAAAATAAATGAGGTCACAAAATACATAACGTCACAAAAAATAAATGACGTCACAAAATACATAACGTCACAAAAATAAATGACGTCACAAAATACATAACGTCACAAAAATAAATGATGTCACAAAAATTAATTACGTCACAAAATACATAACGTCACAAAAATAAACGACGTCACAAAATACATAACGTCACAAAAATAAATGACGTCACAAAATACATAACGTCACAAAATACATAACGTCACAAAAATAAATGACGTCACAATAATAAATGACGTCGCAACATACTTAAAGTCACAAAAATAAATGACGTCACAAAATACATAACGTCACAAAAAATAAATGACGTCACAAAATACATAACGTCGAAAAAATAAATGACGTCCCAAAATACATAACGTCACAAAAATAAATGACGTCACAAAATACATAACATCACAAAAATAAATGACGTCACAAAATACATAACGTCACAAAAATAAATGACGTCACAAAATACATAACGTCACAAAAATAAATGACGTCACAAAATACATAACGTCAAAAAAATAAATGACGTCACAAAATGCATAACGTCATAAAATACATAACGTCACAAAAATAAATGACGTCACAATAATAAATGACGTCACAAAATTCATAACGTCAAAAAAATAAATAACGTCACAAAATACATAACGTCACAAAAATAAATGACGTCACAAAATACATAACGTCACAAAAATAAATGACGTCACAAAATACATAACGTCACAAAAATAAATGACGTCACAAAATACATAACGTGAAAAAAATAAATGACGTCAAAAAATGCATAACGTCACAAAATACATAACGGCACAAAAATAAATGACGTCACAAAATACATAACGTCACAAAATACATAACGTCACAAAAATAAATGACGTCACAATAATAAATGACGACACGAAATTCATAACGTCAAAAAAATAAATAACGTCACAAAATACATAACGTCACAAAAATAAATGAGTTCACAAAATACATAACGTCACAAATATAAATGACGTCACAAATATTAATACATAACGTCACAAAAATAAATGACGTCACAAAATACATAACGTCACAAATTTAAATGACGTCAAAAAAATAATTGACGTCACAAAATACATAACGTCACAAAAATAAATGACGTCACAAAATACATAACATCACAAAAATATATGACGTCAACAAATACATAACGTCACAAAAATAAATGACGTCAAAAAATACATAACGTCACAAAAATAAATGACGTCACAAAATACATAACGTAACAAAAATAAATGACGTCACAAAATACATAACGTCACAAAAATAAATGACGTCACAAAATACATAACGACACAAAAATAAATGACGTCACAAAATACATAACGTCACAAAAATATATGACGTCACAAAATACATAACGTCACAAAATACATAACGTCACAAAAATAAATGACGTCACAAAATACATATCGTCACAAAAAATAAATGACGTCTCAAAATACATAACGTCACAAAAATAAATGACGTCACAATAATAAATGACGTCGCAAAATAGTTAACGTCACAAAAATAAATGAGGTCACAAAATACATAACGTCAAAAAAATAAATGACGCCACAATATACATAACGTCACAAAAATAAATGACGTCACAAAATACAAAACGTCACAAAAACAAATGAAGTCACAAAAAACATAACGTCACAAACATAAATGACGTCACAAAATACATAACGTCACAAAAATAAATGACGTCACAATAATTAATTACGTCACAAAATACCTAACGTCACAAAAATAAATGACGTCACATAATACATTACGTCAAAAAAATAAATGACGTCACAAAATACATAACGTCACAAAAATAAATGATGTCACAAAAATTAATTACGTCACAAAATACATAACGTCCCAAAAATAAATGACGTCACAAAATACATAACGGCACAAAAATAAATGACGTCACAAAATACCTAACGTCACAAAAAGAAATGACATCACAAAATACATAACGTCAAAAAAATAATTGACGTCAAAAAATACATAACGTCACAAAAATAATTGACGTCACAAAATACATAACGTCACAAAAATAAATTACGTCACAAAATACATAACGTCACAAATATAAATGACGTCACAAAAATAAATGACGTCACAAAATACATAACGTCACAAATATAAATAACGTCACAAAATACATAAAGTCACAAAAATAAATGAGGTCACAAAATACATAACGTCACAAATATAAATGACGTCACAAATATTAATACATAACGTCACAAAAATAAATGACGTCACAAAATACATAACGTCACAAATATAAATGACGTCACAAAAATAAATGACGTCACAAAATACATAACGTCACAAAATAAATAACGTCACAAAATACATAACGTCACAAAAATAAATGAGGTAACAAAATACATAACGTCACAAAAATAAATGACGCCACAATATACATAACGTCACAAAAATAAATGACGTCACAAAATACAAAACGTCACAAAAACAAATGACGTCACAAAAACATAAAGTCACAAAAATAAATGACGTCACAAAATACATAACGTCACAAAAATAAATGACGTCACAAAAATTAATTACGTCACAAAATACCTAACGTCACAAAAATAAATGACGTCACATAATACATAACGTCAAAAAAATAAATGACGTCACAAAATACATAACGTCACAAAAATAAATGACGTCACAAAATACATAATGTCACAAAAATAAATGACGTCACAAAATACATAACGTCACAAAAATAAATGACGTCACAAAATACATAAAGTCACAAAAATAAATGACGTCACAAAATACATAACGTCACAAAAATAAATGACGTCACAAAATACATAACGTCACAAAAATAAATGACGTCACAATAATAAATGACGTGACAAAATACATAACGTCACAAAAATAAATTACGTCACAAAATACATAACGTCACAAAAATAAATGACGTCACAAAATACATAACGTCACAAAAATAAATGACGTCACAAAATACATAACGTCACAAAAATAAATGACGTCAAAAAATACATAACGTCACAAAACTCATAACGTCACAAAAATAAATGACGTCACAAAATACATAACGTCACAAAAATAAATGACGTCACAATAATAAATGACGTCACAAAATACTAAACGTCACAAAAAATGACGTGACAAAATACATAACGTCACAAAAATAAATTACGTCACAAAATACATAACGTCACAAAAATAAATGACGTCACAAAATACATAACGTCACAAAAATTAATTACGTCACAAAATACATAACGTCACAAAAATAAATGACGTCACAAAATACCTAACGTCACAAAAAGAAATGACGTCACAAAATACCTAACGTCACAAAAGGAAATGACGTCACAAAATACATAACGTCACAAAAATAATTGACGTCACAAAATACATAACGTCACAAAAATACTTGACGTCACAAAATGCATAACGTCACAAAAATAAATGACGTCACAAAATACATAACGTCACAAATATAAATGACGTCACAAAAATAAATGACGTCACAAAATACATAACGTCACAAAAATAAATAACGTCACAAAATACATAACGTCACAAATATAAATGACGTCACAAAAATAAATGAGGTCACAAAATACATAACGTCACAAATATAAATGACGTCACAAATATTAATACATAACGTCACAAAAAATAAATGACGTCACAAAATACATAACGTCACAAATATAAATGACGTCACAAAAATAAATGACGTCACAAAATACATAACGTCACAAATATAAATGACGTCACAAAAATAAATGACGTCACAA